>JAOTOL010001178.1:0-340302 GCA_034440575.1 Imbricaverruca yamaguchii
GTATTTTACGGGCTACACCCAAGGTTAGGCATACTTAGTATCGTGCCGTCTATTGCCTTCGGGGTGATATAATGCGGAGATGTGTTGAGGTTCGCATGATGTTTCATAGTTCGTTCGATGGTACCTCTGGGTGACCGTGTTCAAATGAAATCTGCTCATTTACGTCCGATGTCACCGCTAGGTCATCACTCTGACCTTAGATGAACCCTCTATAACCTACCACTTCTTCGACTTCAGATGCCCGCTCTTCTACTTTAGACAGTCCCTAGTCACGATGCTGCCCCGAATAGCAAGATTGAATCACTGAATGAAATAGTGCATAGTATGAAATTAACTTTTTAAGAATTGCATTCTATTTTGGCCAGGTGCAGACCCAGACATTGTCACACAGCGGCCATGTCCCAAGGACACCACTTCGAAAATACACAAGAAAAAAGAGAGAGAGAGAGAGAGAGAGAGAGAGAGATAGAGAGAGAGAGAGAGAGAGAGAGAGAGAGAGAGGAGAGAGAGAGAGAGAGAGAGAGAGAGAGAGAGAGAGAGAGAGAGAGAGAGAGAGCGCGCGAGAGAGAGAGAGATAGATAGGCAGATAGAGAAAGAGAGATACAGAGATGCAGAGATGCAGAGAGGCTTAGATACAAATATGTATGCAGAGATACAGCTGTGCAGAGATCAAGAGATACAAAGATCAAGAGATGAAAAGAGTAATGGAGAAGGGAGAGAGGGAGAGGAATATATGCATATAGATATCAATGTATGTATGCATATATATATATATATATATATATATATATATATATATATATATATATATATATATATATATATATATATATATATATATATATATATATATATATATATATATATATATATATATATATATATATATATATATATATATATATATATATATATATATATATATATATATATCTATCTGTAGATGAAGACATGGACCTGTATTTAGATATAGATATATAGATTAGGTATATGCCGCGCCTTCAGTTGTTCTTGTGCCTTGTGTTCGCCGACGTTAAATTCACGATAGTTTAGCAGGACTCGCAAGCGTTTGTTTCAGCGCTGGACGCCCGGCAGCCATCCCAGAGACCCGTGTTTCGCGACGTCACCCCTCGCCGAAGAGCGGATAGCTAGTGATCATAGTGACTTCTAGTGATCAAGCCACCTCCTGCCACAGACACACAAATGCACATACACACAAATATACACACACACATACATACACACATACCTACACACACACATGCACACACACATTTACACTCACGCTGCATATTACTAGGTGTTGAGCTCGGCTGTGGCTCAGTCACCTGTTGGTCCGTTAACAGCAGATCTGGGGCAGGCTGTCATCTAGTCTGTTGCGACGACACAATATATGCTGCTTATCCCCTGGTTCTCTAGATCTACCAGGAGACATAAATAAGTCAGAGCGTCCCTCCTCGATCCTCCGCAATATTCATGACCACCTAGTGTTTTTTTTTCTTCAGTAATACCTTCACAAATGACACATCTCTATGTTTGTTTATTGATGAAGAGAATACCAGAGGTAATTGTGAGCCTATATGGAGTACTCTCATTTACTTTGTACCGATTCAGTGCTCCATTATAAATTGCAAGATCGCCATTAGTTGGCCGTTTCTAGATCAGCTCTGCTTTCGACGCAGGCTGGCCGTTCAGATCGCGGCCAGCTCGCCTCTTCGGGGAAATCCGAGCCGGGCTGCGGCGTCGGGAGCCCAGCCACGCAGGCTGGGAATCGGACGACTGCAGTGGCGGACACAGTTGTTGAACTATTCATCATTTTGTCAACATGTACAGAATCTTCAGATCTATATGCTGTTGTGCTGTTGGCGCATCATCTTTTCCCTGTCAGTGATGTGGAGGTATCCTTGGAGATCAAGCTGAAGACGCCACTGGCAACTTGCACATGTCACTGGATACGGCGAGGGTCAGGCACTATATCGTGCGGTCGTCTGGGGGGAGGGGAGGGGTAGTTGATGCGTGGTCTTCCAACACAGGCTTGGGACGGGCTACAGGGAACTGACACCAGCGGACGGTCTGGCTTATTCAATGGCCGACGTGGTTGACTGGTTTAAGGTCGATACACATATGCATAGTGCAAGGTGTTGAACGGTATGTCAAATGTATGGCTTTTTAACCTTGAAATCATTCTACTCGCATGCAGCACCCAGCTAGGAGTGTGTGTGTGTGCAAGTTAATTATTTCGGCCTGCCACCGTGTGGCGATTTCGGCTGTTTACGACTTTGAAGTCGGCTGGAGGTGGTGGTCCGGACGGTGCCTGGTAGTAGTTGGTGGACGGGGTTGGGGGTCATCGCCTTTGGTATTAACATTGCAAACATACATGGTCATACACTGTTAGTTGACTCTTACATTCTTTTCTTGTCTTTTATCTAGTTCTTTGTTGTTGTTTTTTTTGTTTGTTCTTTTTGTACTTTTTTCCTTTCTTTTTGTTTGTTTGTTTTAGTTTTAGTTTTTGTTTTGTTTTGTTTTTCTGTTTTTTTCCAATTCCTTTTTACGTTTGTTTGAGGTTCTGATGTCGGTCTGGCACCAGATTCTTTCGATTAAATTTTTTTAAAAACACATGTCATGGGCAGAGTTGGGAGAGACTGGGTTGAGGAGTTGTTCGGATGTTTGTTCCTATTCTGTCTAGTGTCGAGTAGGTTTATTACGTGTTCTGGTTTTCATGGGTGTTGTGGTTGGTTTGTTCGTGGATGTAGTGCTTGATTTGTTGGTTGCTCGTGTTGTCGGTGCTTGGGTGGTTTGTAGAGTGGTTCCTGCGCTATCTGAGCTAACGTCTTCTTCCTCTGAGTCTGTGGGTGGTCTGTGGTGAAGGGGGAGTCTGAAAAACTCCCCCTTGCGTGCTTGGGATGGGTCTGGGGTGGAGTGATAGGCGTGGTGGATTGTATGCTTCGCGGTGTGGTAAGAGGGGAGGTGCCTGTGCTTGTGCCGTAAGTTTTGTTGTGGGTTCTGGCCGAATGATAATTGTAGGGTCCGTCTGGGTTTCCTGAGGGGTGGCTGTAGGGTGAGTGTGTGTCTGCGTGGGCCGGGCGGTGAGCATCGGGTACTGCTCGTCACCCCACTCCCGTGCCTGCGACGGAGCCACGCCCTCGATGTGGATGAGTCGGAGGATGACCTTCTCCTTCCTCCACCGAGGGCAAGCCCCGTCCCGGGAGGAGTGGTTCCCGCCGCAGCCCACGCATTTCCTAACCTCACTAGTGCACTCGATAGTGTAGTGTGGTTCGGCACAGAGGCCACATGTGGGGTTTGTGTGTTTGCAGCTCCCCCCCCTCGTGTGGCCATATCCTTGACAAAAGGAACAGGGACGAGGGAGGGGTACACGTGATGTTACTTTGTATGTGATGTAACCAGCTGTGACATGTGCGGGTTGTTGTTTGGATGTGAAAGTCAGGATGAGAATGTGAGTGTTTGGTTTGTTTGTAGGGGGGGGGGGCCGGTACACCGAGGAGATCCCCTGGCTCGCAAACCTGCGAGCCAGTCTCTCCTCAGGCATCCATTCCAACTCCCATGCGTGTATTATCCCCTGAGATGTGTTGCGGTGTGTGTTTGGTGTTATGGTGACCTGTGTGTTTAAGAGGTGTGTGATCTGCTCTAAGATGTGTGCGTCCGTGGTGTCGCAGGCCTGGATCAAGAGCTCCCCAGATTTTAGATGGCGTGCGTGTAGGGGAGCTTGTGTCCGACGGGTGACTTCAGTTTCCACCTCCCAAGGGTCGAGGCTGGTCATGGGCCGACCATCGACCCAGCTAGGAGAACATGCAAGCCAATTAATACAATCAGTTACTCAGTTTGCATGTGCCGGGGTAATTCGAGTGTCTACCTTAAACAGCGCAGAGTCGCATTTGTTGTCCCATGAAAACGTTTGTCATACGTTAATAACTTCGAATTCAGCGCGGGCTATCCTGCCCCCACCCCCACCAAAGTATTTTAGCAATGGGAACACGGGGACGAGCAGTTTAGGGGTAAGTTGCTCGTCTCACAATCGAAAGGCTGGGGGTTCGAGTCTCACCTGTCGCTACTCTTCGCCCGCGACCAATCGGCGTGAGAGATTGGCGACGCTACATGACTCAACGGTCGATGTGTCGTAAAAACCAATGACCAACCGACTAACAATGGGAACGGATTTCGGTTAGATTACGGTGAAAACAGAAACGTGACTTATATCCGTGTCGCGTTAGACAAAAACAAATATTTTAATCTACTTCCCTGTGGGCAATGAAAATGCTTCGAGGGAAGGTGAAGTTCAAGTGATGCTGGGGCTGGTGCAAAATCATCAATTATTTCGTGTTACCGTCGGCAACAGGCATAGCAATGCACACGTTAGTTCGTATTGAGAGCGTAATTCGAAGTTGTTCGAGCATGACAATTTGAATGGCTCCCCCATAATCAGAAAAACTAGAACAATTAGGTATATTCAAACATTTAATTCCATCTTATTAACCACAAATATAGCAAGAATGAATGCCTTCAAGCTGTAGTTATCGCTTAGGATGTAATATGGTATCAGTACTACTTATTGTATTTTTAAGTTTAATGAGGTGAAAGACATCATCATTGTAGATACTGTGATGCCAGTATGGGAAACTGCCTCTCCAACTCGAAAGTTGGGATGGCAGGGGTCCATCAACTTTCAAATACATGCTTGATTTTTACAGCTGGTAAAAATTGTCAAACATACCCGATGTCTACAACAAAGCGGCCGAAGTCTAGCTGATTTTTGGATGTGTGGGCGTACTTTGGCATAACATCTACTGTGCCTATCTGGTGACTTCGTGTGATAAGCTCATGTTCCTCTGTCTCGCTACAGTCTTCATAACAATGGATGGGCCTGAGGTGAAGCAAACCTTAATGACGTCATTGTTGCAAGCATTGGATAGGGGAAACCTGGCCTAGTTCATACAATTTTTGATAAACTCAATATGACTCATCACTTTGGAGGGGTAGCGAGGAGATTGCTGCACCTACGCCGAGCCTAAACCTGGTATCATCACGATATTTTGTTTTCGTGGCGTCCTCTGGGCTTTCCACCAGACAGCAAATCATGACGCAACTATCGGTTCATCAACTTACCCCGCAATAGGGTTAAATTGTTGCTGATGATGGGTTAAGTTGATATAATGTAGGTTAAGCAAACTATGTTATGAATATAGATGGTACTAGTTTGCTCCTTTTGAAAGGTTCATATTTCACGCTTACAGTAACAATACTGTTGTGAGTCTTGACTAACCATAGCTAATGGTTTATGCCATTTATGGAATGCTCAAACGTTCATTCCATAGATATCTTGATACAGTTTTAGCAGACGCCTTAATAAAAGTAGGCACTTGTATGGTTATTTTGTTCCATTTCCAATCCATAAAACGTTGGAACAGGCTGTATGTTAAGCACGAATGTAAACACATTTCACAGTCGCAAAGTTGAGAGAACATGGTAATTAGCTGACACTTAAAAAGTTAGCAAGTGGGCGACAGATTATAAATTTAGGGCAACGCAAAGGCACTTTCGGTACAAAAATGTGTCACATCTTTACCATTCTGTAGTCTCGGGTCAAAAGTACTTGGGCTTGATTTTTCCTTGAGAAGAGGGTGTCAGTAGCAACATGTGCAACAGTAGCCATGGCAACCCGCTTCATGCTTTTGGAGAAAATGCTGTTGTATTAACCATCCCGTGTATCAACTAGACCCGGTCTACATACTCCTATTTTCACGGCTATTTAATGTGTTTGCATGGCAACCTCGCAAGCTGTTACCTGGACTGTGCCATTTGGATCCTCTGACATCACTGCTTACATAATCATAGGCATCATATTTGCTCCCAAAACGCTGCATAAAGGACATTGCAAAATATTGTGATAAAAGATAAAACCGGCTGGGTGTAGGGCTCGGTGTTACGGAGACTGGGACAGTATCTTGTAGTTAGATTGAGTGAGCCATTCATCTCAAAACAAAGCCGCTGGAGATAACTCTAAAAAAATATCGCCAGACACTACAACGGCGATAGTGCTCAAACGAACCTTGCTGGGCTCCATACCAATCGCGCCGCGGCCTCAGAAAATCGTATCAGAGTCCACAAAATCGTTGGACTCAATCCTCCCGAGAAAAAAAAATCGAGATGGATCTTGAAAAAGTGCACCGTGGCCTGAAAGCTTCCACATGGTTTCGGAATGGTTTAGTTTACATAAAAAACAAGGGACCTTCAAAATATCGAATAGAGTTTAAAACAAATTGCATTGAGGCTTACAAATCGATGCACCTGACGAAAAATCTTGCCGACTGAGGGCTTAAGGCTCAGGGCCCTCCAATGTTGGTTTCATTGCTGAACGTTTGGCGCAACATCTGCTGGTGTGCGTCTACCAACGCAAACATGACCCGTGTTCAATTGAGGAACTAGGAGTCATTGAAGTAAAGTTTAAGGCAGATCACTTTAGGTTTCATAGACGTTTATAAGCTACGCTCTTGTCGATTAGCAGTCGTGTGGTGCATATTTTGGGAAAGGGATGACACGTACTGTCACCCCGCAAGGTATTAATGTCCCCATCGCCCTCAATCTTTTGGGACAGTACATTCAAAAGTTACATTGTTTCAATACATTACCGACGTTTTGTGCTTCAGACTTGACCACCATATATCAGCAACTGAGTATCAAATCCGAAACGTTGGTAATTTCTTGAAATAATAGTCATTCATTTTAAGAACCTTTTCATGGCTATGAAGACATTGCAAGTTGTATATTCCTCCCATGTATGCTTAGATTGTACTCCGCTACGAATGCAAGTGTTTACACACTTTTGGTGCCTCACAATTTGATTCCTTATCTATGATGACATTTCGTTTGTAATTGCCCCCTTCCCTGCTTCGGAATCAGGGATTAACTATTGGTGTGCTGCATGGGTGTAACCATTGAGGGGGGCTGGAGAAGGGACGTGTCTCCCAATTTCTGAGAAGTGACGATTTGCCCCCTCAATTTTGTCGTGTCCCCCCAGCCTCAGCTACCTGAGTATCATCTCTGCAAAATTATACTTAGTCATTTATGAAGTGAAAATATGTATGTCAGAGAATCACCAGCAATACTAAAAGCCGACCTAGGCAATCAACGAGCTTCACAGACTATCTGTAGTTGCAAAATATCCGAATTATGAATCAGGAAACATTTTTTTGCTTCCGGCCAATTCTTGAAGAACATGAACCTTGACCATCTTCTATTTTCACTTGGGTAGAAAATTGTGCTGTGCTAGGCAACAAATTTGCATTATCGCAGGGCTTTATACGTCTTAGGTTACATTCACCTGCTCATATATTGATATGTCTTGAACAAATGTGACTCTAGGTGTTCTTGGGTACCTTCGAGACTATTGAGGGAAGTCATGGGGAGCCGTAAGCACGTATGTCTAGTTAATGTCGTATTCGTATTCGTATTCAGTGACGAGTTCGCCAGAGGCGTATTTGTAATGGCATCAACATTCCGCGACGGTTTTAAGATCGTTCGAATCAATTGCCACGAATGATTCTGCCTGTACTGAACACGCCGGAAGGAACTACATAGGTCTCACAATACAACTTTAACGGTCAAGGTTCAACGCAAACCGGTTTCTTCGGTCGTCTCCAATTTTTTTCACCCACACCTGCCCACATCTGGTATCAAGCAATAGCCTGTGGTGAACCGTCGTGCAACATTTCAAATCGGCACATGTCAAAGTCAAACTTCTAGGTCAAATGTTAGCTTGATTTATTAAATGGTGACATTGAAGTCATATTGACCGAACGGGAGAATCGGTTGCATTCACCTCAATTTGCATCAAGTGAGGATCATTCAATGTGGCTTGCTATGCAGTATCAGAAAGCTAAGCAATCTATTTTTCAAGAGAATAGGCCAAGCTGATCCTTCGATCGCCTATTTTCTTCTTTTTCTTTCAAGCCTATCCAAATCTGACATCAGGCAATAATCAGTGGTGAACACTCGAGTAACATTTCAAACCGGGGCAGGTCAAGGTCAAAGGGTTGATTCAGTTCTTCGATGTCCTCGCGTTTCGTCGCTATTGCTTCAATTTGCAGAAAATGGATGTCATTCGTATTGTGTCACTCGTGTTGTCTTGTTGTGCATTATCAGAAAGTTTAAATTTAGAAATAGTCTTGACGGATCAAAATTCAAGCTGATTTCTTCGGTTGCCTCATATTTTTTTGTGGTTTTTGCCCAAGCCTACCCAGATCCATTATCAATCGACAGCCCATGGTGAACCCTCGAGTAACATTTTTAAACCAGGATGTGGCAAGATCAATCCTAAAGCTAAAAGGCTAGTTTTAATTTTTTTCCAAGTCCTCGCGATTCGTCGCTATGGGTTCAATTTGCACCAAGTGGGTGTCACTCGACGTGGCTTGTACCATATTATAATGCTACCAAATATAACTAATTTCTAAGGTCAAAAGTCAAACCGATTTCCTTAGTCGCCTCGCATTTTCTTCTTCGCCCTAACCTACTCGCATCTGATACTAAGCAATAGCCCGTGGTGCACCTCAAGCAACATTTCAAACCGGATCAATGTCAATGTCAAAGCACAAGACCGAGGGTTAGTTTAAATGGTTCGATGTCCTCGTGCCTCGTCGCTATGTCTTCAATTCTCATCCAGTAGAGTTACTCAACGTGTCGTGTCGTACTCCATCAAACTGTTCAGAAATCACTTTAATTTTCAAAGTCAAAGGTCGAACTCATTTCTTCTGTCGCCCAACGTTCCTTCGTTTTCTCCAAAAGCTACCCATGCTTGGTATCAAGAGATAGCCCGTGGGAAACTCTGGAGTAGCATTTCAATCTGGGGCATGTCAGATCAAACCCCAAGGTCAAAGATTAGTTTAACATGCGCCCTGGAAAGCGTCTGAAAATTACACGCACTGGAGGGGGCGGATTCCGCCCTTAAGTTCACGGCTCCTATTAAAGCTGGTGAAACGAAATTCGCAGGGTAGATGGGTACGATAGTGAACTCTATTGTGTGGAAATTTCATGGCAAGGATATTGGCCATCAAATTTCTATATCTAGGCTATATCATGGCCAATATCTAGGTCAAAATATGTCAAAATGTTCTGGTTTTGCGTGGCTTGGCTTGTCATTGTTATGGATCGCTGTGATTGTGTTTGAACGCTCCAAAATGGGCATCAATGTGTTTTGGACATTACTACTGATGCAGTACAGATGCTAGACCCGACATTTGACCTCAGGTCATCTACATAGCAGCATTTTATCGGGCCATTACCTGCTGCGGTTACTGTAACCGGGCCGCCCCCTGACATCTTCGTTGGGCGGCTCGTCGCAATCGGCTTCGCAAAGAATGGAGTGAAGTACATGAATAAAGTATGGAAGCGCTTAGGTACACAATGACAAACAGTAGTTTCCAAGATGTGTAGGGAATAACACACAAAGTGACATCAACCGCATGACGGTCATTTGCATTTATGACAGCATTCCAGTTGACCAAGTTTGGTTCCCTTAACCTGTCATGAACTGGACCAAACTTGACCTCGGTGACCTAACATAACTTTGAAACTATATGACATAATAATATACATGAAACAAGTCGCTAGTGTTGCCAAGAACATTTCCATTTTGCCAATCTATGGGAAGCGCATTAACGCCGATTTTTGTGGATTGGTGTTGCGATATTTTTGGACTTTAACGGCCCCTAACTCGAAATTTGTTGGCCGATTTCCGTTTTTCATGTTTTAAGCAACGCGCCTGTTAATTCTAAGCAGGTACGCAAGCAATGGTGTTTTCTGCCAGTAACTATCTGGAGTGATGTACGAAAAACTGGAGGGGTAGGCGGATTTTGCTCCCTCCCCCCCTCCAGGGCGTATGTTAATTTTCAGAGTCCTTGCGTTTCGTGGTTATGGCTTCAATTTGCATCATGTGGGTATCACTTGGCGTGGCTTGCCGTACGGTATCAGAATGTTGAGATATCGAAGTAACTTCAAAAATGTCGAAGGTCGGGCGTGTTTACAATTATTGAGTGTAGTAGGAATAGGACGGTCAGATCTATGTTTGTTTGCAGCCTTTGTGATAGCAGTCACTCGTATCCTATATGATTAGGGGCTCCCCAAGAAATCCGTCGTAACCTGTTCGAACGGTGCTCTCATCGCTGGCTTTTAATGTGCGCTGCCACATTGCTGTTACGGACATACAAAACATATAACTTTATTTTCAGTTTGACCGCTTTCCTCTTAATGACTCAACTGTAGTTGTCAAATTTGCAAGAGAAGCCACACGTGAATGCGCACAATTGTATAACTAGCCCGAGTTCATAACCGCAAGAGAGCAATGTTGTAATCAGGTGTAGAACCCAGGAATTATCATGTGGGCACCTGTCTGGAGAGGCGCCATTACTTTGGATCGGCTCCACTGTGAAAGCGCCTGAAGTGGCGCCTCTCGCTGCAAAATTCGAGGGGGCGGGATGCACTCCGCTCTTCCCCGAGGGGCGCCTTTCCTTCCAAGGGGAGCCTTTTTATTTAATAGAGGCGCCTCAAGCTGACAAATGCGAGCGGGAACACTGGAACCTTTTCAGAGGGACGCATTTCCCGGCCTGGGGGAATGTGTCCCCATAAAACAGGATAGCATGAGAAATGAAATTGCATGTTCATCTTTGCTACCATAAAACCATCGTCCGATAATTTATGTTTTTCCTGCTACGAGAGGGCAACGTTAAACATACTTAAAACATTGCTCTAACATTGTTGGACCTGATTCACTATGGTGATAGTGAATCAGGTCCAACACATACGACATAAAACTAGACGTTCATAGTTAGAGATAAGTAGTGAAACTTGCTAATTTTCGTGCAACATTAGTCACCCAAAAATCATTTTTAGCAATGGTAAATCTGAAAAATTGAAATACACTGGCATTGAAATGAATTGAAGTGTCTGAAAATGGCATTGAAAAGGAAGTGGCTGAAATCCAAAGTTTTGTTATGTCCAGCCGGCCACGTGTACGCCGTCATGTGCGTGTCAGTGTGTTGGCTGACCACGTCGACAACTAGGTCCAGCCGGCCACGTGTGTCTGTCAGTGTGTTGGTTCACCACGACGGCAGCTAGGTCCAGCCGGCAACGTGTGCGCCGTCATGTGCGTGTCAGTGTATTGGCTGACCACGTCTACAACTAGGTGCCACCGCCACGGAACGGCTCGCGCCAGACGGCACGGAGCCTTGGGGTAGGCTGGTGCCGTGACTTTAGCGACTCGTGGTCGACCACAAGTTGTGGGATTCTATTGCAATCGCTAGTCATCAGCTACTTCGCCGGGTCACACTGAACCCGACCGGCGGGGTTAGTGCCATAATGGACATGCCATATCGATCCCCGATAATACAAAGTCATGTATATTTGCTGATGAATATTTGCTATGTGTTCACAACCGAATGTCAGTACACACTGAAGCTGTCAGCCGCCTCCACGATGCTGCTGCTCCCCGCATGGCTCTCGTTCGATATCTCTTGTATGGCCAATTTATGAGCCATCTTCCATATTGACTGAAGCGATTGTATCTGAATACGCTGGGTTTCGACAAGAGACTTTGTTCGAAAACAATGATCTCGTCTAGGTTTACATTTGGGTTTATTTATGTTTTGATTTCATTGTTTTTTTTTGTGCGAATATGAGAAGTCCAACTGCTGGCCAACTGGCCAAAATACTGTTGCAGAAGCATGGATCACGAATACAGTTGCTAATAAAAGGAATAGTTTCGATGTCAGGGTTGTGTTGCTGATTCAATAATTGTTTCCTATTCATGTTCCCACAACTAATTGTAGATAATCATAGATGTGTGGGAGGGATTCCAGCGTCACAATCTACCTCCGTCCCCACCACTTGTGTACATTGTAGACATCTCAAAGGGCCCGTTATTATTTGCAAGGGCTTGGAGGCGTTCTTAGGCACCAAACAACACCTAAAAAAGTTATGTTCAACATTCTGTCTCCTCCAAGACAATAGCTTACAGGAGTGCGAATGGGCCATTAGCATGGCCCTCGGGCCGTGTCATGGACCCGTAGAATCCCAAGAATGGGGTGACCGATCCAGTCACCCTCTTAGCTACGTCCAAGTTTGTGGCACTAACTGTGAAGATCAGCAGCAAGGAACGAATGATACCTTCCCTTCCTCAGGCTTCTGGCTGCACAATTGGATGTTTTTCATGTGCATGCATGGACATCTAGTGCTTTACACCATTATAAATCATTTGTTCCGAGCTATGACAATTTTGTCGACGTAAAATTTAAACGCAAGCCCAAATAGCCTTTATCAATCCACCAATCGTTTTACCTCCTGAGCTCTCCACTGGGAAGGTTGACATTTCGACATTCTTAAAGTGTATATTTAAACGAGCCCCACCTTAGTAATTGTAATAAATCCACAGACACCTCTGGTCTTCTTAATACAACTACATTTTAACAATATTCTGAGCACGCCTGTGCTCTAACGTACGGTTGCTTACGTGCAGCTACTCCGAAGTACACTTGTGCATGCAAACATGGGTAAGTTCCCTTGCATCTGTGTATGTACATTTCCGCATATTCACGTACATTTGCCCTGACCTATATTCATATACGCAACTTTGGCCCCCATACAGTTGCGCATGTGTGCGCTCGTGCTTACGTAGACTTGAGTGTGCGCACAATTGGCATGCGTATACGTCAAGGTACGCGAAGCCAATGAAATACAGCACATTCACACAAACTGATTCGGCCGGGCGCACTTTCCGGGATCATCAGGTGACTCGCAGTGCATGCACAACACTCGGTGCTTGGGAACATGAGTGTCGAAACAACAACAAAAATAAACACTCAGCAGGGAAGAGGTGACAAATCCCTACCAATACGGGGTCAGACACAATCATTCCTGCGCCATACACATGGTATCGGCCTGCCACCTTCATAATATGACGCTTTATTGGCCCTCACAACTTGGGGGTGGGGGTGGGGGGCGAATGTCTCATCTTTTCCATTTCCTAGGCCTGTCTATGATTAGGAAGTCGAAAGTTGTTTTGGGAGAAGAGGGACGATATATTTCCTAGGCATGTTCTTTACAGTTAACAACATAAAACCCTGGCTTGCATAACACAGCCTATCTCACGCCCAGCAAACAGTTTTCAAATCCCTCACATAAAAGACGTTCTATGACAGTGACGTGAGCATAGAATTGCTAAAGTAGTCGATATTATCCCATCTCTGTTGCTGAACCCAGAGACATCTACAGAGTAGCTTTCTCCTGTTCTAGCCCCGTCCCCCCGAGTGTTCCGTACATTCATCAGAATACAATGTGCAGTTCAGTGCACTGCCGGAGATCCCAGGAGTGGTGGGAAGGTTGGAAATAAATGCTGTCTGCTGGGTCCGTGATCTCTGTTTCTGGGTCTGAAAACATGAAGCTGAAAACATTCAGCTTTCCAAAAATGAGAATCTGGTCATGCACTGTTACACGTCATGGAGTTTTTAGCTCGATTGGCCGATCCAGAGGGCCCGATTCTATTACGTTTGCAAGATATCACAATCTAAAGCTTAACAGACATTTTATATGTCACACGCCGGGGATGGATACTACACGAGGGCGCATTGGGCCTAAACAGACCC
Source organism: Imbricaverruca yamaguchii (assembly GCA_034440575.1). Lineage (NCBI taxonomy): Eukaryota > Metazoa > Arthropoda > Thecostraca > Neoverrucidae > Imbricaverruca > Imbricaverruca yamaguchii. The sequence continues at coordinate 13,647 of JAOTOL010001178.1, forward strand.
GTTTCATAGCATGCTGGGAGGTCATGTTAACCAATGGTATGGCATATCACGATTATGCACACCGTCATCTTTTTGGGGGGATTGAAATATATTTCAATGATTTAGTGAATATGTATTTTCTTATGTATTTTCTTATCATTACATTCGGGAGTATTCTATGGCCATTCGGAAGTCATTGGAATTGATGGACACAAATTCGAAGTAACAGATTTAGGAAGTCTGCATTTTTCGCATAATTGACTGCGCATAGGACGCTGTGATGTTTTATTTCTTGAACGGGAGTAGAGTCGCCAGAGGTCGGTTGAAACAAAATAAAGTCTGGAAACACATGCCAGCTGCTACAAAACTTGCACACACTTTGCGATACAACGCATACCGACCAATTATGTGATGGTTGGAATCTTCCATTCTGCTTCTTAACGGAACAGTAGCTGTTTGGAAGAGCTAGAAAACACAGAAGGAATTAGCAAAATTCTTACCGAATCACACACGTATGTTCCGATAACATAACTACAAGACAAGATTAAGACAGAAAAAAATCTTAAATTCAGCTGCAATTTCCAACCGCAAAATCAAATGATGCTATACAAAAATAGCCCGGAGCTTTTCATTTCATCGCATAAAGTTTAACAAGATATGCAGTGTCGGTGCATTCTGTAGAACTTTACCACTGTTTAACTGATTAAGCCGAGGTGCTTTAGATGTACGCAAATACAATCGTACATGATGAGTAATGCATGAGTAATTCTTTCCTTGAGGGTTTGGAACGATGGTCTAGCCTGGTGGTCGCTTACCTACAAAAAGCAGTTACTTCAACAAGCAAGCGCTATCGCGACATAAAAAATTTCAACACCGTGCAAGTAAAAGAGAGCCAACTCGTAATGCAACTCGAGTGCACAAGAGGCAGGAGGCTATAATGAACTATGGGTAACCCGTTCTCGCAGGTTAATGCACATTTTCATCAGCGACACCGTGACGGTTTCGCGATGCGAACAATCATCGGATTTTAATCGAAAGAAAAAATGTTTTATCGGAGGAAATTCTGGTCCAACAAACATTCGGCTGCCAGCGGATTGATAGCAAAACACCCACGAAAACATACAATTATAGCGGAAACACTACAGCGGATAGGTTTGTACTAAAGATGACGTTTCCATTTAGACAAAATGTGTTGCCACGGGAGCTGTGCATCCCATAGTCAAAAATGAAGAAAATATGCACTTTTTAATGATCTACATTCGTTCAGTATACTCTACAATTACCTACGTTATTTGAATATAATTGTTAATCTGAAAGAATAGTTTTCAACAAAAAGTTTCAAAAGTTGCACAAAAGATGCGACATGGGGGCTTTCTCCGCCGGAATTTTTGGATATTTGGATATTAATATCAATATTTGCTATGGCAAAATGTTGTTTCCGAGACGCGAACTCCGAATCACCGGCTTGAATTACATGCTTATGGTATTATAATGGGCATCGCAACCACTCAGAAGGTAAGAAAATACCGTCAAATCACCCTACTTCACCGACTCAGCAGAAATCACAATTTTTTAAAGAAAAAATGGGGAAAAAATTCCCAAAACTGTGAGAATTCCTAAGTGGCCCATTACCCCTGATCCCATATTCACCCCCAAAGAAATCGGTCAGCGATTTTCCAAACCAAACTCCGAATCACCCACTCCGGGCAAAAGTGCCAAGTCAACTCCTAATCACCCACTTAGGCTTCCCTAACTTTTCATCAGCGGCACCGTGACTGGTTCGCTACGCGAACCGTCCATTTTCGCGCCACAGACGCTGCGCTTTCTCCGTTCCTTCCCAAGACAGCTGATCAATGGCGTCACCAGGGTACGATTAGTCGGCATATTCAGGGCGGACAATGCAATTATTGCGCGAGAATCACAATGTATTCAACATTTTAGGTAGTCGTCAAATCTGATACAAACAGGTTTGAGCAGGGTGTTCGTACTCTGCATCCGCCACTGCGCTGCATATCAGCTTCCCACGGGGCGACGGCCGGTTCCCGACGTCTGAAAAGTTAACAATGTGCGCACACAGAAAAAGCGTGTTCAACGACACATCCTGCCATCTAGTGAGAAATATTGTTATCTATACTTCAACGTTCAATCGCATGACATTCATTCAATATCCGTTGCTATAATACCTATACCGTGCTGCTACCTAGCGATAGCTATCCGAAATGATGCTTCTATAAAATTATGTAGTTCTTGAATCTGTGGAGGTTATGACCGCTTCGGAGTTGTGGAGGTTATGGCCTGTGGAGGTTATGACCGCTCCGCACTTGTGGAGGTTGCAACCTGTGGGGATTACGACCTGTGGAGGTTATGACCTGTGGAGGTTATGACCTGTGGAGGTTATGACCTGTGGAGGTTATGACCGCTTCGGAGTTGTGGAGGTTACGACCTGTGGAGGCTACGACCTGTGGAGATTATGACCGCTGCGGACTTGTGGAGGTTACGATCTGTGGAGGTCATGACCGCTGCGGACTTGTGGAGGTTATGACCTGTGGAGGTTACGACCGCTGCGATGTGTTGAATTTGTGGAGGTTGTGACCTGTGGAGGTTACGACATGTGGAGGTTATGATACGTCTCCGTCCAAAAACACAGGACTTGGCGCTGACTTAACATAAATAAGAATTCACCAAATTTGCATCGAGCCAAGAAAACCAACGTCGGATCCCCCGGAACCAAGCGCCTGGGTCAGAAAAGTCACGAGGGGACCCCGGGAAATTATACTGGAGTCCCCAATGTCGTGTTGGGGTATAACAAATTTGAACGAGGAACCGAAAATAAACGGAGATGTCAAATAAACAGCGGAGCACGAAGAGCACAATTGGAGGAAGAAAACACACCGGGCCCTCCAACGCGTACTGAGTTTGGTAAAATGCGGCAAGGCCTTAAACCATGCGTTGTATTTCTAAATAAACGCATAGGGAACTTAAAAAAACACAACGGGTCCTCAAAGTGCACCGGGTCCTTGAGACAGCTCATGGGGTTTCAAAAACAGGGCTGGGCCTAAAAAATGGGCATGGTCCTAGAAAAGGAACAAAAAGACTAGACAACAAATAAACACTTATGGGTCTGCGAAAACTCACCAATATCTATTCAAAATATCGTCGGTGCACAAAAAAAACCAGCAAAGCCCTATGAAAAAGACGAAGGATCGCAAAAATGTGCCGGCCCTCAACACAAATTGGCTGTTCCCCTAAAACACATCCGTCGACAAAGTAAAACTGAGGCAAAAAACGAACGCCTGACTAGAGCTTCAGTTCAGTAGCCAATGTGGGAATTGTATTTATCCAATGGGATGAGGTGAATCAAAGCTCAGCGGTTATCAGGATTTCTTAGCCACCAGAAAATATGGGAAGAAGAGAACTGACCATCGAAATGAATTAAGGATGAGCCCTTCTGGCTCTTAACTCTGAACACGTTATGAATTTAAGAGGTGCCGTGTGTTGTCACCCGTCAGCTGGTCTAAAAAATAAGCGCTACCATTCCGTTTCATTTCATTTCGAGTGGGGGATATCCTAAGGTTCAAGATGGGTGACTATAGAGATGATTGAGGTGACTGATCATCTATGTGTTGGAGTTAGGCCCTGAGGGCAAACGCCGCACCATGTATTTTTATACATTGCGTTTTTTCTTTGCCACAGTCTGTTAGCCTGCCAATATTCGGACCACACACCGGACCGTTGCCACACACCGGATCGAAATTTTTTTCCCAACCAGCGATCACTCGCCTTTCCTGTTTTTCATCCTCTCCATTATCAAGCATAATACTTCTTTTGTCATGGGTCAACAAGTAAACATGTAAGCGTCGTTCTTTAGGTTATTCTTTCTTCTCACCAACATCTGTGAACATTTCCAACGGGGAACAGCTGAAAAACGTATAGCACTACGTGATGAAAACTGGGGCGCGCCACATACCCTTCATTAGGGCTGTAATGAGCTTGCTCCCCTCACACACTCACATTTTCAGTAGCACATGTTGCTGTTGGCCATAGGCGCGCCCAGGGGGCCTGCCCCCTCCCCTTCACGATTCAATTTGTGTGATCACTATTAAATTTATGAGGTTCTCTACCCAAAAGTGTTCAACGATGGTACTTTGCGAAATTCCCGGATGCACTCGGATGTTGTTGGCCCTGCCCCCCACCACACACACTTTTTGAGACGTTCCTATGCCCATGCCACCAATAAACATGGCTTAGTCCCGAAAATCGCATCAGGACCCCACAAATGTCAAAACGGAGCCCCAAATAAGGTAGGATTCAGAAAAATAGGTATCGGAACCAGGAAAATCGGTCCGGAATACCAAACATACTACAAGATGCCCTCACAAATCGCGCACGAAAGGTGCCTTGCTTATAAGATGCCTTCACGAAAAAACGTATCGGAGCTCGAAAAGTATGGACGGGAAATCAAAATATGGTGCCGAGTACCCCCCAAAAAATCACGCCTGTACTCGGACTTTAACAAATTCAGAAGTCATCAAAAACGATTCGAGCCTGAATGTCAATGCCGATCCAAATGCACCCCTGGCGAACTCGTCCTGAATACGAATACGAGTACGACGTTAACCTGACGTATGTGCTTAACCCGCGCCGTATTTCCTGTCAAATCCTCCCACCCAGTCTCGGGGGAGGGGGCGGTTGAAGACCCCTCTCTAAAATCAAAACTAAGCATCGCACAAAAACGTAAGATGTGTCATCAGAAAGTGATCGACGAGTAGGGCCCGGGTCAGTCCCCCAAAACACTTTCACCCCGAAAGTGACGTCACCAGGGGGGCTAGATTTTCACGACTTTTCACGACTTACATTATATTTTTGATTCTGGGGGGTTCATTTTGGGGGATATATGAGATAAAAAAATTATTTGGAATGAGAAAAGGACAGCGAAATCGACCAGGGCTATAATTTTGTTGGTCCCACCAAAATAAAATTGTACTTTTTTGAAATTTCAAAATTTGAGTTTTCAAGTTTTATATAATTTTCCTTTTCAGCAGATCCAAGAGATGTTGTTGGAAGTCATCTTGCCCTAATACAAAATGCTTAGTTCAGCCAGAATCCTGCATTTTAACCGCAATTTCGCAAATACGCAACATTTATAGGTAGTCAAAAACGAAAAAAGAATCAACTCGTACGTTTTGTTGCATCCGTAAAGATAATCAAACGTTGAAAGCTTCATTAAAATATCTGTATCCGTTAAAGCCTGACGACTGGCTGAACTTTTTTGGAGGTGACCTCACTTGACCTTGACTAACTCGTTGACCCTAGATGATCTGACCTAAAACTTTGAATCAGTATGTCAATTGATGTGGGAAAAGGTATGCCAAATTTGGGCGCGCTGCCGCGCGCCGTTCGTCCGCTATCCGCGAAAAACCTGAGGGGGCGGCGGTTGAAGACACCCCCCCCGAGACGGGACGTGTTAAGACTGTCCATAACAAATACCTTTTCATGGTCTTGATTCTTGAAGATGTCTAAGTGCACCCAGAGTCACTTTTGCTCAAGATATATCGATACATGTGCAGGAGAATGCAACCTTAGAGGTATAAAGCTTTGCGACAACGCAAATTTGTAGCCTTGCAAAGCGCAATTTTTCACCCAAGCGAAAATACAAGATGGTCAAAGTTCATGTTTTTCAAGAATGGCCTGGAAGTAGACATTTCCTACATTTGCTGATTCACTACTCGGGGATTGCTTGACGACAGATAGCCCGTGAAGCCCGTTGATTGGCTAGATCGGCTTCTGGTATTTTTGACGATTCTCTTGTGTATATATTTTCACCTCATACATGATTAAGCATAATTTTGTGACGATCATGGTGAGGTAGCTGAAGCTTGGGGAGGGGGACAAGAACTAAATTGCGGGGGACAAATCGCCATTTTAGAGAAATTGGTGGGGTGGATATGTCCCTCTCAGCCCTCCCCCGCCCAGTGGTTACACCCATGAGTGGAAACTGGACTTCTTGTGGCTTAGCGGCAGGCGTCAGCTGCCGTCTCCTACGGAAGCAGCCCCTTATTTGGCCGTAGCAATCGACTGCCAGCGTCGAGGGCACGGCCAAGTGCCTGGCCAGACGGAACTATTGTGGTTCAAGCTTAATGAACGTTTTGTGAAGCACGCCGGCTTAAACCATCGGTGTCACTTTTGGAAATTTATTGGGGTGGGGGGCCAATTGACGTTTATGAAGGCATTTATATTCCAAGAGGGGAGCTATCGGCTGAAAAAAAAGACTCGTGGAAAGTGAGGTGGCTGGGGGTGAAGTCGAGCGTTCTGGAAGGACGCAAGTTAGGCTCACTGGTTAAGCTTCGATCTGATGGTGGTGGAAGGTTAATGATTGGAGACCTGTACCCCCCAATGGCAATCCGGGTGCCATCCTAGGCCTCGTTAGACCGGCAGAGCAACGCTGACGAACGCGTTCTTGTGCGCAACTGCGGCGTGTTGTTCGGCCATGATCGTTCACGTGTCGGGGTTACACTACATACGCAGACACGACACTGCACAGTGGGACACGTGACATAAAAGTTTGTCCAGGCACGAGGACACATTTATCGCTGACTCCAGTGCCTGACAACTGAAACAATCACTGCGAAGGTTTCGGTACACTTCGATGATTGTACCACGTGTGTATTCCTCGTTTTTATATTGTATGCTCCACTCAACGGGACCATTGTACTTCCCACGTGACTTTCGATGCATAATCTGTGTAAGCTGCCCAAGTTTAGCCCACGGGCTTCATGGACTCACTGTGGGCTGCCCTGGATGGCTCTGCATCACTGGGCCAACGTGCGTTCGATGTGACTTTCGGCGCGGTACCTGCATGTGCTGCCTGCGCCAGGCCTTTTCTTCAGCTCGTGTAGCGCCACCGCTGGACATCGCATTGTAGGTTGCCGGGTGGGTGTTATCCTGGCGTGCATCATTGGCCCTGCTATTGAAAGCACACAAGGGACTATCGCCGAAAGGCCCACATCAGGCTATCGAGTGTTTCTTGTGGGCAGTTTTGCCCGCTTTGCCCGAACATAGCCCACACCTGCCCGCGACTGGCCGGCCGAAGGTGGGCTGCTGAGTTCTGGCATGTCCCCATAAAAAGTGGCGCACTTGTCGCCAGTAAAGGCGCCCCTCCTCCGGGAATGCTAGATTGCACCCTATCCCCAACCCCCAGCTCCACAGATTTTTCAGCCAAAGGCGGAAAATCTCCAGGGATTTTTTTTCATAGTGGCATCCTTCTGATGAAGTGGCGCCCTTGCCGATAAGTGCCTCCTGCATGGGAATTTATAGATCACTGCCTCAAAGTGAAAGTGACGTCCCTACGAATTATTCCACACACTCTTTCTCCTTTTGATAATAGATTGCACCCGGGAAATCGATGCCACTGCACGAGTCCAGCGGCAGAGGATCCCTCGGTCCTGCGATAAGGAATCCAGCATCGCCAGCAATTCCCAAATAATTGTTTAATACAACGAAGAATGGCTCTTAAGTGCTCCTGGGTTTTAGCCATTGCGGGAGACGAAATGTACGACCCTCAATATACCAGGAGGTGCTGAGTTTACATAAAAAGTAGCGTTAGGGATTATGCTATATTACTCAACGTTTCGGCCAGGGGCCATCGTCAGGAGTGATGATGATGGCCAGCACAGGAGTGATTCATCACTCCTGACGATGGCCCCTGGCCGAAACGTTGAGTAATATAGCATAATCCCTAACGCTACTTTTAATGTAAACTCAGCACCTCCTGGTATTTTGAGGGTCGTACATTTCGTCTCACGCAATGTCCCAAATAATTATTGTGAAAGCTCAGTCCATCATGAGTGTCACTTTGCGAAGCTTATTGGGGACAAAGGACCTTTTTGAGAGCCCATGCTACCAGACAACCACTTGTGTTTAGTCTTCGTCCATATAGGCTCGATGGTTAAGCTTCAGCCTGATTGGGGTGGGCTTGGGGAAAATCAATAATTCAAGGGGAAAATTAATGATTGAGGGTGCTGATGGTCCTCCTTTGGGGTACACAAAGAAGTGACGCTCCTGTCGTGTATAGGATAGAATGGGCATTACTCGTGCTTAAAAATATTTTACGTACGCCTGCGCATTGCCGTCTCGAACTGGTCAATCTAGTTGACGTCAGGGCTGCCAGAATGGTTCGTGTAATGTAGTCATCAGACCAAATATCCGTACATCAAACGTCAGCCTTGCCTTGAACAGAGGAAGAAGTGGGACGCGTGATCCGTGACGAGGGGAACGGATTTTGCCTGTGAGTGAGCATCTGTCACCTTGTAAGCTGAACTTGGTGTGGCATGGTACTAAGATCACAATACGATGATTTTTACTGCGCTTTACAATCAATGTTGTATCAATGTTGTTGTTTTTTTGTTGAAAGATCGAAGGTGGGTCTTTATATCAAAGCGCCGTTTTTGTCACGCTTTCTTTATATCAATCCAGTAGCTATGACAGTGTAGTTGTATATTTTTCTCCGTGCAAATTTGGATGAAAAGAGTACAAATCTGCAACGCCATGCCACTTCATTTTATGGCATTGTTCTGTCAACTAACTACCCCATAATCACTTACTTCTAGGAGTGCGGGGAAGGAGCAAAGTCAAGAATATCTGATAATGTGTTCTTGTGCTGCATCTAAGATGGCAGGGTACCTAGCTATGAATCTATGATGAAAATGAGATCTGTTGAGAAATAGAAGCATGGGGACAGTATGGTAGTTTGAGAGGTACCTACATAACCATCTAGACATACTACCCAATAAAATCAAAGAAGGTGAGAAACTGGTTACCTATCTTGTATATTCTTGTGATATTTCCTCAGGATCAAATCATATTTGTCAATATAGGAGAAGGAGGTATCTATATAGAAGAGGCATACATTCTTAGTATAAATTTGAAAAAAATGCACAAACAACTTGGTACAGCTTACTTTGGAACTTTGGGAAATATGTACTTTAAGATGTTATATTAATTGTTGGAACATATCTTTCCAAGGCAGTGTTCAGCTTCTGAGTAAAACAACATGAAATGAGTGGTTTTGAGTTAGGTAACATAGCATACAAAGTAATGCTAAGAAATGAAAAGCAGCATAGTCTAACCTAACCGAGCATGCACCTCCATTATTATTTTTTAATTCAAACATTTGATTTTCAGAACATTTTCCAAATTAAAAAGAACCTAACCCAACCCATCTGACCTACGTTTGAGGTCATACAGTATGAAGTGATCAGACTTAACCTACATGTGCCCTTGTGGTTCTTTATTAAGTCTGATCACTCTGAGGAAGGGACAGTGACCCTGACAAAAAATTACTTCACCACAACCAATACCACATCCCTACTTCCAAAGAATACATCCACAAACATTCCCCATGCTCATTAATGTCTATCTACCTTATCTATCCAGCCCTATTCACCTGATCTCTTGCAATGTGACTTGAGTGCACTGCCAATAATTTCAGACCCCATCCATCAGTGTAGGATTTCCATATTTTTTATTGGTGGTGGAGTACAAATTTTTTAGCTGGGGTACAAATTTTTAAAGCTGGATTCCCAAAAATAGCTATACACTTGCTGACAATTAACCTTGTTTTAGTGGGACTGAAAACCAATGTTAGCATTTTTGTATGCATAATCATCTTGGCAAACTAAGCCATGTAAAAAAACTTTGCTGCACTAAAAAAATGAGTTGTCCATGACCAGATAGTATTGCTTTAATGGAATTAAAAATAAATGTTAGCATTTCATGCTGTATGTACCATTCAAACATATATGTACATATAGCTAACTGCTAAGTCAGCAATATGTCAGCAAGCTAAGTCATGGATAGGTGCAATTGTGCCAAGGAATGCAACCTAGTGGGAAATGCCCTCAGTAGCCAAAGTATTAAAAAAAATATACCCATGATATCTGCAAAGTGTATAGATATTGCCTGAGGGTAGGTGGGTGATGTATTCCCAAAGTTCACAAACAAATACTTATGATAAATAGGCATGCTGTGATGCAGTGAAGGATTTCCATATTTTTTTTACTGGTAGTGGAGTACAAAATTTTTAGCTGGAGTATGATTTTTTAAGCTGGATTCCAAAAAATAGCTATGCACTTGCTGACAATTAACCTTGTTTTAGTGGGACCGAAAACCAATGTAAGCATTTTTGTATGCATAAACATCTTGGCAAACTAAGCCATGTAAAAAAACTTCGCTGCACTAAAAAAATAAGTTGTCCATAACCAGGTAGTATTGCTTTAATGGAATTAAAAATAAATGTTAGCATTTCATGCTGTATGTACCATACAAACATATATGTACATATAGCTAACTGCTAAGTCAGCAATATGTCAGCAAGCTTGGTCATGAATAGGTGCAATTGTGCCAAGGAATGCAATCTAGTGGGAAATGCCCTCAGTAGCCAAAGTACTCCAAAAAATATACCCATGATATCTGCAAAGTGGATAGATATTGCCTGAGTGTAGGTGGGTGATGTATTCCCAAAGTTCACAAACAAATATTTATGATAAATAGGCATGATGTGATGTGAATACACCAATAACATTTATCCTGGCCAAGCTCAGGATGAATCGCACTCACTCATCTTGGGCGGACCACAACACAGCGGGCTCATCTTCCAACAAACACTTCCGAAGGACTAGTCCCATAATTAATGAGCCGAGTTCACCCGCAATTAATTTGAATTATTGCTAACTTCCGTTGTTGTCCAAAATCTCAAGCACCCCAAAATGCATTTCATGGCCTGGTCAACCTTTCCACCATTCCAAGTTTGTGCTTACCATTCGCCACTGATGCATAATACACTGGTCTGCCTCAGACCCCAAAATTGGCTGTGGTTAAATTATTAGTGAAGGATGAGGTTCTAAGCCAACTTCATGAGCAATGGTAGAGAAAATGGTAACAAAAGTATACTTAATCGATGTCAATGAAGTTCACAAATACGCACCTGACACCATGAACCGGCTTAACACAAACCTGGCACAGCAAATACCATGTGACTATTGGATATGGATGAACTATTGTTTTGGAATATATGATGGTTGAATAAAAATTATACTAAAACAATCCGTCTAAAATAGTTTAATTCTCACTACCAAGAACCAATTATTTTGCATGGAAAAGCTGATTTTTTTTTATTGAAAACGATTCTTATGAATATTAAAAGTTCCTTTATGCACTTGTTTAGTTCATGTCTGCAATGTTTTGTTGAAGCAAGGATCAAGTTAGGAGTATCTAGAGCTGCTAGACGGGAGTACAAATTGTCCCTGTAAAACCGCTCACAGGAGGTTTTATTTTTCCTCTTAGATAAAGCTGGTCGGATTCGCTACCACAGCCCTAGAAGTACAACTGATAATGGAGCAGGGGAACAGGGAATGGGTCAGTGTAAATTTCGGAACATGTATTACTGACCCTTCACTGACACTGATGAACACAAAATGTGGTTATATTTCAAGGCACATGTTTATTTTCGCACACATTTACAAAAGAATATGAGACAGTCATGCAAAAGTGCACAAATGACATTGGTTTCTTAGTGTAATCCCCTTGGAGAACTTGCTTGCTCTGTGGTGGATTTTAGGAAATTTGAAGTGATTTTCTTGCATTGAACAGGCTCATTGTGTCTAAAAAAGTTGTCCCTTTAACAAAACGACCTTCATTTGCGCATTCAAAGCACTTACTGGGGAAACCGGGCTTCAAATATATACTCTGGTGACACCAAGTACCCCCAGATTTGCCAACTAGGGATTTCTGTTGCTTCTTGGCGAGTACTCCAGCGCAAGGCTATAGAACACCTCCAGGCTCCAGCGCAAGTTTCCAAAGAGTAATATGAAAGGGATATTCATTAATCTAAATAAGTCATATATCAGATTAAATATTGATAAATATTGAACCAATATTGAATAAATATTGAATAAATATTGAATTAATTATTGACTTTGTTCACACAAATATACCTTATTTTCACATGTGAAGCTCCGCAAGTTGTGTGTAGCTAGTTTTAGCAAGGCTGTTTACAGGTTTTAGCGCAACACTGATGAGCATGCTCTGTACACTTTACACTGCCTTTCAAGGATGTGTAGTGACGTTGACTGGTCGGCGCGCTGGGATCGCGTTAACATTTTCTTTAAAATTGTCTAATGAAAAAGATAACCCAATCTAGCCCTAACTTTTTTTAAAGGGGAAAATTGCTTTTAGTTCCAGTTGTTTGAATATAATTTTCAAGATTGCAACAAAGTCCCGGCATGATCTAACCTAATGAAACCAAGACCATTTTTGGTACTTCAAAGATGTAAAATGTGCATACAACTTGTCTCATTGCTACCTTAAACTGCAATAATAGCCAAAAAATGTCATTCTGAACATTTTTAAAGATGAAACATTTTAACAAAATAAAAATGAAAACCTTGGTAACTTACAATAAAACCTAGCCTAGCATAACCAAACCTGACCACTTTGTGTGCTTCATGAAGGTAAATGTGTGGAAGACTTGTCTGATACTTACCTTAAACTGCAGTGATACCCATATTTTGGGACATTTTAAATACATTTTTTCCACTTAAAACTTAACATGGTAAATTTGTGCTCTGACTGTGCTTTAGGGTGTTTTGGGAATTGTTTGAATTGTTCTTTTTGGAGTGCCACATTGATGTGCATGGTCTAGATTATGTGACCACTTGTTTCCTCTGGTCATGCTTACTCTTCATTCAGTAATATTGAACATGCCACTGCTGTGTCATCCATGCTGCTCCGTTGTTCTGTCCCATCAGTTAACCCTCCTTAGCCTGTCCTTACTCAGATGCGAAGAAGAAATTCAACACCCCCACAATTGATTCCCTTCATTGCAGTGTTAAAATCATGATTTTTCATTAGGCGTGAGGTGTTGAAACAAGCATAGTATGATGTCAAAATTTGCCATGAAAGAGATGTTGGTGAGCACATTATTTTTCCACACTTAATCCAACACCTTACTCATATGTGGGCCCTTTTTGCTTGTTGCCAGATGCCTAATATAGACAACTATTTTAATGATAACAATACAAAATATGCTCACTTACCAACTTATCTTGTATGCCAGACTACATCATAGGCAATCCACTTACCTGGAATTGTGTTAACCTACTCCGTACCGGGAGGTCGTTGACGACCCCCCACCCCAAGGTTTTCTGCTGACTGTGAAAGAACGGCGCGTGGCAGGGCGCCGAAATTTGGCATACCTTTTTCCACATCAATTTGGCATGTTGTGTCAAAATTTTGAAGTCAGGTCATCTATGGTCAACGAGTTAATCAAGGTCAAGTGAGGTCACCTCCAAAAAAAGTTCAACCAGTTGTCATGCTTTAACAGATAGAGGGAAATGAAAGAAACTCATTGTTTGCTTATCTTTAGGGATGCAACAAAACGCACCAGAGGAATTTTTTATTTTTCCATTAAAAAAAATTACTTATTAGTTTTGTATATTTGCCCTTTGCAGTTAAAATCAAAGATTCTGGCTGAAGTAAACATCTTTTTATATGTGCAAGCTGACTTAGAAGTACATTTTTTTGGTCTGCTCTACCAATTAGAAAAGGAAAATTAAAAGAATACTTTACTCAAAGTTTTGATATTTCAACAACAAAAAATGTTTTTTTGTTGGACAACAATATTATGGCATTGGTTGATTTTGCTTTCCTTTTCTGATTCCAAATATTTTGTTCTCAAATCTCCCTCAAAATTAATCCCCCAGAGCCAGAAACATGATCGAAGTCGTGAAATTCTAGGGCCCAATATGAACATCACCTCTTTGGGGGGTAGTGTTTGGCCCTACTCATCAAGCACTTTGCGATGACACCTATCTCATTTTCGTGCAACCCTTGGTTTGGAGATTAGAGATGGGGTGTGAGGATCTGATGGGAGAGGCTGGGGGGTTAAGAGATGTTTATTGGTTGGTTATTGGCTTTACGACACATCGACCGTTGAGTCATGTAGCGTCGCCAATCTCTCACGCCGATTGGTCGCAGGCGAAGAGTAGCGACAAGTGAGACTCGAACTCACAACCTTTCGATTGTGAGACGAGCAACTTACCCCTAGGCTACTCGTCCCCTAAGAGATGTTTGTGTACCATGATCTTCAATGGTGGGTATAATCATGATACTTATCAATTCGATACTGTTAGAAATTATATATGAAGACATCAAAAAGACTCATCAAGAAGTATGATGTCATACATCTTTGGAAACGATGTCAATTCAGTTCTCAAAAAGTGGTATATTCCACCTTGTTTTACTAATAATTTATAATTGCTTCACTGTCGTGTCAAAAATGCTTTGTTTCAGCCTTCATTCTGCATAGGTTGCTCACATCTGTGACTTCAAATGCAAAAGGGAAATCGCTGTAGTCGGAACAGATGGCAGAGTGGGGATATGATGGTTGGATGACATCATAACTGGGACATTGCTTCTTCTGGTAAGGAGGAGACAAGTAGTCTAGGGGCAAGTTGCTCGTCTCACAATCAAAAGGTTGTGTGTTCGAGTCTCACCTGTCGCTACTCTTCGCCCACGATCAATCGGCGTGAGAGATTGGCGACGCTGCATGACTCGACGGTCGATGTGTCGTAAAACCAATAACCAGCCATCTTCTGGTAAGGGTTGGTTTCATTAGAATAGGTAGTATTATATTCCATTGGATTAGATTAGGCTAGGTTAGGCTTGTATAATTATATTTTGTGTTTATTATATAGTTATATTATGTGTCATCATGGGTCTTGAAACTCAAATTGTATTGTCCAAAAACAGTATTTGGATTGATTTCAAATGATTGGCTAGATTATAATATATTAGGATAGATTGCATTAGCTTAGGTTATGTTGGATTACATTTTTCCATTCATCCATTATTTCTCATTGTAGCTCTTGACTATCTAATGGCATCACAATAATATTTAGAGTTAACTGAAATTATTGGTTAGATTAAAATACATGGGGTTGATACTACATGATATACCGGCAAGCTAGTTAGGTTAGGTGAGGCTTTTTTGTTTATGTATTATTTCCCATTGTGGTTTTTGGACATTTAACCAGTCATAAATAAAAGAAGCTATATGAAATGTTGAATCAGATGCATGGAGTGTTTATTTTCTTCATCAAGTTTAATAAGTGTCAGGTTAAGTAGGTATACATTATTGCACAGAAAACATCTGTGCATAAATTACACAATATTGGAATGTTCACTGTCATCAACCAGAAAAAGTGTAAGCATGAGCTGAGGAAAAGAATGCTTGCATTTTCTGAATTACATTCATAAATGAGGGTATTAAAAAAATAAATTGATGGCATTGGTTTTTAACTCCAGAGAATGAGTGTTGTGGTGTCACTGTCAGTTGTTTTCTATCATATGTATTATTTTCCATCATGTAAGGACGTTTTAACACGCGCCCTGGAGGGCTTCTGAAAATAACGCGCCCTGGAGAGGGGGGCGGATTCCGCCCCCCCTAAGATCTCAGCTCCTATGAAGGCTAGAGCAACGAAATTCACAGGGTGGATGGGCACGATAATGAACTCTATTGTGTGCAAACTGCATGACCTTAGGTCAATATCTTCAAGGCCAAATGAGGTCAAAATTGCAAAATTTTCTGGTTTTGCGTGGCTTGGCTTGTCATTCTTATAGATCACTGTGGTTGTGTTTAAATGCTCCAAAATTGGCGTTAATGATGTTTTGGACATTACTAATGATGCAATACAGATGTCAGATCCGCCATTTGACCTCAGGTCACCTATATAGGAGCACTTTAGTAGGTCATTACCTGCTCCAGTTACCGGAACCGGGCTCCCATCCCGACTGCTCCGTTGGGCGGCTCGGCACCATCGGCTTCGCAAATAAAGGAGTGAAATACATGAATAAAGGATGGAAATGCTTAGGCACACAATGACAAACAGTAGATTTCGGGATGTATAGGGAGTAACATGTAAAGTGACATCAATCGCATGACAGTCATTTGCATTTATGATACATTCCGGTTGACCACGTTTGCCTCCATTAGCCTGTCATGAACTTGACCTGACTTGACCTCGGCGACCTAACATGACTTTTACATTATATAGCATAACAATATGCATCAAACAAGTCGCTAGTGTTGTCAAGAACACTTCCCTATTGCCAATATACCGGAAGCGCATCAGCGCCGATTTTTGTGGTCTGGCGCTGTGAATTGTTTTTACTTTAACGGCCCCTAACTTGAAAACTTCTCGGCCGATTTCCACTTTTCTTGCTTTAAACAATGCGCCGGGCATTTCTAAGCTGGTAAGCGATAAATTTGGCGTATATCGGCCGGTACAATATGGAGTTATGTACGAAAAATCGGAAGGATTGGCGGATTTCGCCATACCCCCTCTGACCTGACTTGACCTCGGTGACGACATGACTCTGGAACAATGTAGCATGACAATGTACATCAAACAAGTCGCTAGTTTTGCCAAGAACACTTCCTTTTTGCTAGTATACCGGAAGCGCATCAGCGACGATGTTTGTGATCTGGCGCTGGGAATTTTTTTTTTTACTTTAGCGACCCTTAACTCGAAACATTTTCGGTCGATTTTAATTTTTCTTACTTCAAACAACGCGCCGGTCATTTATTGGCAGGTACACAAACAATGGCGTATATCGGCCGGTAAAATCTGGAGTTATCTACGAGAAACCGGAGGGGTGGGCGGATTTCGCCCCCCCTCCAGAGCGCGTGTTAAGCTAATGATTTAATGAGGCTGAACAAGAATACTAGGCAAGGCAGCCCACCATTTTCAGCTCAATCATTAAGAAGAAATTAGCTGAAGTTGAATTGTGTCTACTTTGCTACAAAAGCGACAAGACCAGCTTTGTCCAGCCGGGATTAACAACTGCTAAAACTTAATAAAATACGTACACGAAGCTTAGCGAACCAATGCGCGTATATTTCCTATGTGTGTCGTTCTTCCCCTCAATATTTGAACGCAATATGACTGTGTAGCAATGCTAAAATATTGGTTTTTCGTTAGGTGTGAGATGTCGAAACGAGCACAGTAGGATGTCGAAATCTGTCATGAAATTAGTGTCATTTCAAGTGCCTTTGATGTCTTTCAGACTTCACTTCGATCCATTGTTTGTACCTTCATCAGTTGTCATGATATTCAAATGTTAGGAAGAGCTATATTCGGGATGGTGAGGGAAAATTAATCTATATACTGGTGCAGTGTCCTCAAATTACTTCACCATGAACTGTGTGGATGAAGAAAGAAGTTGCTTTGGAATAGTGAAGGATTGGAAGAAAATATAGGTTCGCCACTTAAGGATTAAAAAAGTGGAATGACTTTCACTTCAGTCAGATGCATTTTACAGTATTTCGCAGTCGTGTGCATGATGACTGCCCATACATCATGTGGCAAACTCGTAAAAACCTAAGACAAGGATGAAATAGCACAATTCCATTAACTGTGAATTTCCAGGTCACATCGTCAATTATTTTGCACTGTACTGGTGATGCATGTCATATAACATTATGAATAATCCATTTACCTGAAATTGCATTGCAGAATATTTGTGTACCACCATCCCTTATCGAGAGCACGACCGTGCTCCTTAACAAACGAGGTAATGTTAGAAAGGAGACGCGAATATTTCATAAGCACGCATTAAGAAGCAGGATGTCGATACTTTTTGTAGCCGGATGTCGATCGAGTGTTCAGAAAGTGGTAAATTCCACTCTATTTTGCGAATAATTTAACACTGCTGTGTAGCTGACGTACCTATAAGCCTAAATATTCTATATATCCCCGCAAGATATCGGAATTTGACACCTTGCTACTACCAAGACGACTTCCATCCAGAGGCACACAGATGATGTTGGAAGGTGGGAGTTGGGTTGGAAGCCGACCTTCTGAAGCGGTCAGTGACGGGGTAGGACAGGAGGGGACATTGGAGGAACAGGATTTCCTCTCCGGCCGGAAAGGGCGCCCCTTCGGGAAGGCCGTGGTGCCCACAGGTATACTGCCCACATATATCCACATATATAGTGCCCATGTATATCTACAGTAGCCTATGTCGAGAATTGTCAAAGTGGTGTTATCAAAAACGGCTACTGTTTTTATTTTGCCTTGACATGTGCCTAACAATTTGGCATACAATTTAGATCGCTGGGCAACCAGCATTTTTCTCAAAATGTGTTTGAAAAGAACTCTGTTTTCAGCCTTCAGCGCCATATTGGCTGCCAGAATTAATCCAGATAAGTGGGTCAAATAGTATCTTATTTTGATCGTTTCGACGAGCTGAGTCGATTTAAAGAATTAAAGAATGAATTGTCGAAAAATCGATAGTTCAGAAAATATCGGTTATGATATGTCTTCTAATTCACCAGCAAATGTCCGTTTCGGTGCATACATGGAACTCTGAGGTTTAAACAAGTGAAAATAATGATACAGCCACGGTTTCTGCCCTTACTCATTTGAAGACTTCAGCAGCACTCACGGCATATAAATATGTATAGACAAAGCTTCATAGTTATTCGCTGCTTGAACTACATAGCAGCATGATTGAGGGAGGCTGCTTTGCATGCATGTGCATCACATACCAAATACCTACCTGTTCGTTGCATGTTGAGACATTCAGATAGCCTTTCCACATCACGTTCAGACGAAAATATGATACGTTGGTGATAAAAATGATTAAAACTCGCCATGATTATCGAAATTCGCCGTGATCACCATGGGACCGTCGATGCCTATTTTTTCCAAAAGGGACACATGTCAGACATCAATCAATGAACACTAATATATCCAATGCAAGCACCGCACGAAGGTGCGGAGCACAACTGACTGGACGGCATAAAGCACCCAGTTCTATCTTTAATGGAACTCACAGTCGTTTTAGCATATTCTCCACGTCCTTCTTAGTTGTTAGCACGGGCAAAATCCGCCGGTGCATGTAGCCAGCCCGGATGTAGCCGTCTCTCCTCTCCTTCCCGTACACGGTTTTTGCAGCTAGCAACACCTGTTTCACGCATCGTTCAACTGACCGTGCACGGGAAACCGTGGAACTGCCATTGGCATGTTCACATGGCCATCAAGCTCGGTGCTTGGCTTGTGGCAAGTGAGGGCCGGTTCGAAGGCGCCGTCCCAGGATATCAACTCCTGTAGACAATCCGCGGTCTCATTCAGTCTCTGAGTTCTCCTGGGATGGTCGCTGGAGTCTCCACACTCATTTTTTTCCGGGGATGCACCTGATGCGTTCAACAGCGAACTGACGCTCTGCTCCGTCATCGCTACAGATAAGTGTCTGGAGCACCATTTCGTTGTGAGCATACCGGGTACTGGAGTGTAGGTACGGCATCACGATGCTCACGGCTTCCCCATGCTACAGCTGAGTGAGCTGCAGCTAGCACAGCACATGCCGCGGCCTATCCAGCCAGATGTGCTGCACCTTCGCGCGAAACCACATCGGATAGTAAACCCCCACAATTAATTTAACGATACACCAGAGGTTTTTGCATGCAGCGTCTCCCAGGCCATGACCTGACACATAAACTGTACGTGCCTGATCATGACCTATGTAGTGCATATCATGCTACTATGAAGTTCAAACAGCGAATAAATAAGAAGCTTTGTCTATATTTCTATGCCAAGTGAGTGATGCTGAAGTCATGAAATGAGTCAGTGCAGAAACAGCGGCTGTATCATAATTTTTGCTCGTTTAAACCTCAGAGTTCCTTGTATGCCTCGAAATGGACATTTGGTGGTGTATTAGAAGACATAAGGCATCCGATATTTTCTTAACTATAGATTTTTCCAGAATCTTGCGTTGTTTCAATCGACTCAGTTCGTCGAGACGATAAAAAAGAGGTATTATTTGACCCACTTATCTGGATTGGTTCTCACAGCCAGTATGGCGCCGTATGCCGAAAACAGAGCTTTTCAAACGCATTTTGACAAAAATGTCCATTAACCAGCGAACTAATTTTTATGCCAAATTGTTCGGCACATATCAAGGCAAAATAATAGCAGTAGCCGTTTTTGATAACATCATTTTGGAAATTCTCGACACAGGTGCCCATGGACGCTGTATGACCGAAGCAGTCGATGCGCCCCTAAGCCCAAATAACCAACCAACACAGGTGCCCACCTGGTGGATCGGCGCCTGGTCGGTGTGACGCTGTGTGCGTGTATGTGTGTATGTATATGTGTGGCCGGTGCCGCAGGAGCAGACGCGGCGAGGTGATGGCCAACCGGGCGAGCGGGGCGCAGCGACCGAACGGCGGACAGCAGGGCAAAATATGCCAGTTCAAGCTGGTGCTGCTTGGCGAGTCGGCCGTCGGCAAGTCGAGTCTGGTGCTGCGCTTCGTCAAGGGCCAGTTCCACGAGTTCCAGGAGAGCACAATTGGAGGTGAGTGGGCGGCGACGTGATCTTGCACATTGAACTCCTGTTCGACTCATTTCGATATGCATGTTTCATAAATTACAAATAATAATTAGCCACCATTGAGTCAATTGAACCAGTGAATAGATACCGAATACCTGATATCGATTTCATCGAGTGTCACAGTGCACGCAACATTTTAAGCCAAATGTGAAATCAGATACAACTTGGTATGAGCAAGGTGTTCGTCCTCCTCATTCGGCAGTACCCATCACATTATTTTCTAACACGTCGATGGGTGGGCTGCCGAGCTCTCGAAAATTAGCAATCCTACATGCACAGAGCATGAGCTCAATAGCACCACCATGCTACCTGGCGAAAAATGTTGTTACCTATGGTTCAGCATCAATGCTAAATTATTCGTGCAATAGGGTGGAATATATCACTTTGTGAGCATTCAATCAACATCCTTATCCAAGAAGTATCGACGTCCTGCTACTCGATATGTGCTTTATGATGTATTTATGTCTTCTTTCCAACAGTAAATCGGTTATAAGCATTATGTTCATGCTCTCAATAAGGAATGATGACACACGAACATTTCACAATGCAACTCCACGCAATGGGATATGGGATATGGCGGATACCAGTGTATGGATACCAGTGTATGGCATTACATAGCATTATATAATACCAGTTTAGGCACTATTCTCCCTATCTTGAGTATAGCTCATCTTAAGCTATGAATCCTAAAACAAATGATAATATACAGTCATAAGTACCCACCATTGGCTCAAATTTTAGTGTGAAATACGTCAAGACCATTTTAAATGGGACTACTTCAATGGGAAATTTCGACATCCTACTGTGTAATCTTTGACATCCCGCACCTAACGAAAAACCATTATTTGAACCCTATTCAGCATTCTATCTCATGCCATTCATTATGTATGCTTTGCGATAATACCTATACCATGTCCCTCCCTAGCGACAGCTACCTAAAGTTCTTTGCAATTGTAGAGTATTTGAATATGTGGCTGTGAGCTGGTGAGGATATGAACCCCTTGGAGCTCTAGAAGTTGCGAGCTGTGGAGATTATGCATCTTTTGGAGTTGTGAATGTTGTTATCCGTGGAGGTTATGAACCCTTCATGGTTGTGGAGGTTGTAAGCTACGGAGGTTATGATTCCTTCGGAATTGCGGAGGTTGTGAGCTGTGGAGGTTATGAACCACTGGAGTTGTGGAGATTTTTATCGTGCAGAGATATGAGCCGTGGAGGTTACCGCCTCTTTGAATGAGTGGAGGTTATGAACCGTTGAGGTTATGATACTCTGGGAGCCTGCGCCGACCGTACCGAAATCATATTCTCAAAGCAAGGACATGCTTGATCTTTTAACGAGTCTGTTGGTTCGACCATCAAGTTCGTGACAAAGGAGATATGGTTAGGGTACATGGCGGTTCCTAGAGGACTGGTTTGCACTCGCGAGAGCAATAAATGGTAAGACAATGCTGCACCGATTCGCTAGGGGTCTCAAAGGGACTATGCCTGAAATGTGGGTGGAACACGAACTTTTTCACATTCCGTTGAAAATGTGCCGGTCATGCCAATGAACGTGTAAGCTTTTTATCCACTGATAGTGACATTTTGTCGCGACAAACTGGGTTTTCCAAATATTCCAATTTACCCCCGGCATTTTTTGCGATAAATTGAAGGCCATTAAAGCCGGGTGCCGGGATCGCTTGGGTGCCGAGACCTACGACGAGACTTACCACGAGACTTGTAGCGACCTACGGTGTTGTCGCGATAAATAGTTGTATCCAAACATTAAAAATTGGCACTGTGTAGAGCTGTAGCGGAATTGGCACTATGTAGAGCTGGGTGCATCTGTGCTCATACCAGACTGTACCAGATGCATATCTACAAGCTGGTAGCCTAAATATCTTTACATTTTGGCGGACAGAATGAAGCTTTCGTCATGTCGGCCGTCTATTCTTCGCGATGATGCCTAAATGGTTCAAATGCGATGAGTTAGCAGCTTTTCGCTGACACTGTCCGTTTCCATGATTGGTTGGTTATTTATTTTACGACACATCGACTGTCGAGTCATGCTGTGTCGCCAATCTCTCACGCCGATTGGTCGCGGGCGAATAGTAGCGACAGGTGAGACTCGAACCCACAACCTTTCTATTGTGAAACGAGCAACTTACCCCTGGCCGTTTCCATGACGCCACCTCGACCCTGGCTATGATCGGCATCGTTTGTCGTTGGAGGAGCAAGGCAGCTGACTGAGCAAGCTCCTACCAGCCAGGTGGCTAATCGTGACGTCACGGGCACACGTCGAAGCATTATTGTTGACCCAGGAAGCAACTGGAGGTGCCGGTAGACGAGTGGTCTAGGGGCAAGTTGCCCGTGGGTTAAGTATAATCGATTATTAACCCGCGCCATATTTCCGGTCAAATCCTCACACCCCGTCTCGGGGGAGGGTGCTCTAGTAACTCCCTCTAAAATCCAAACTAGGCGTCACACGAAAACGAAAGAGATGTCATCGGTCAACGAGGTGTCAGGAGGTCAATTTTCCCCAAAAGTGACGTCACTAAGGGGCTAGATTTTCATGACTTCATGACTTACATTATGTTTTTGGCTTTGGGAGTTCATTTTGGGGGATATTTGAGATACAAAATTATTTGGAATCAGAAAAGGACAGCGAAATCGACCAGGGCCATCAATTGTTTGGCCCCCCCCCCAATTTTTTTTCCTTTTTTTTTCTTTAGCTCAAAATTTTGATTTCAAGTTTTCTTTAATTTTCCTTTTCTAATGGGCAGAACAGACCGTTAAACGTTGTTGGAAATCAACTTTCCCTCATAAAAATGCTTACTTTAACCAGAATCTTCGATTTGAACTGCAATAGGTAAATATGCAAAATGTATGTTGTGAAAAACGGAAAAAAATGACAAATTCTTCTCATACGTTTTGTTGCATTCTTAAAGATAAGTAAACGCTGAAAGTTTCATAAAAATACCTGTATCCGTTAAAGCGTGATGACTGGTTGGACTTTTTTTGGAGGTGACCTCGCTTGACCTTGACTAACTCGTTGACCCTAGATGACCTGATTAAAAAATTTTGGCATGGCATGCCAAATTGATGTGGGAAAAGGTATGTCAAATTTCGACGCGCTACCGCGCGCCGTCCGTTCACTATCCGCGAAAAACCTCATGGGGGGGGCGGTTGAAGACCCCGCGAGACTGGACGAGATAAGAATTGGACAACCTGGTGGAAGAGGAAAAGATGGAATCAACACAAATATATCACTGGTTACATATCAAAGGATAGTTAAGCATATTACCCATCTACTTAATCATTTTCTGCATAGCGGAATATTTCGTGATTATTTTAAGAAAGTAGTTGTACATGCACTCACGGCAGGAGAACACCATAAATTAACGAATTGTAGACCTATATCTTTTCTCCGTATCTTCTCTAAAATTTTGGTGGAAAATATTACACTCATATCAACATGTTCAGAACTAAATAATGTGCTAACACCCTTTCAATTTGGCTTCAGAAAGAACTATAGCACATACCTACTTACACATGGATTTTATAATGAAACTACTAAGCCCATTGAAAACGGAGATATTATATTTGGATTACATGTCGAGTTGAAAAGGCCTTCGACGCAAAAGCAAAGGAAAAAGCATCACAAATAACTAAACAGGCAGTCGGTGTGCGGACGTCGGCCGGCAGCGACGGCTCCCAGTGGCTGACGTGCCGCTCCTGTTTCAGCCGCCTTTCTCACCCAGACGGTGTGTCTGGACGAGACGACGGTCAAGTTTGAGATCTGGGACACGGCTGGCCAGGAGCGCTACCACAGCCTGGCGCCCATGTACTACCGCGGCGCACAGGCCGCGATCGTCGTCTACGACATCCAGAGTCAGGTGCGACCAGTGTTGCACACTTGACCTGGTCCTGGAGGTTTGCCGTCCAGAAGGGTTTCCTCTCCTCCTGGAAGTTGTTCACTCCTTATCTTGCCAAAAGCTTAATGAGGATGTTTGAAAATGATTGCAATCTTATCACTGCTTGATAAGGATGCCCAAATCTGACGGAAAGGTACATACATTGAGTACTGAGAAAGTAGTACATTTTTATGTCGGAAACTTAAAGAAAGGTTACTCTCCAATCCAAAAATGTCCCTAATTTACCACAAAATCCAGCATTCTAAACCAAGCTTAACACTGGGCCGGACAGACCCACGTACGCCGCCAAACCCAGCGGCCGATTCGAGGGGTTGGGGATGATTAGGATAAGGACCAATCGTGATCTTAACGACCTTTCAGGGAGTTCCAGTGGCCGATACTACCTGATTTTGACTTGCTCTTTAAAGTAGCCTTCAAGTGCTCATAACGTAGCCATTGCAGTGCTTTTGCGCATATGTAGTTTGAAGCTCTGTTTGACAAGGCAAACACCAGCGCTTTTGTGCATGATATGTAGTCTGCAGCTCTGTTTGATCAGGTAAACACCAGTGCATTGATCGTTTTAGTTCAAGTCATGAAGATGTCTGGAACAGGGCAGCTTTCATAGCCGCGGAGAGGTCTGACAGCAGTAGTTTGCCAAGGCACGTGTCCATTCCGCCGGGAAACGTAAACTCTTGCATGTCAGCCATTATTCGTATGCATTGGTCGTGAGCCTGTAATTCAAACGCCACCAAATATGTGAATCACGCATTTGCAATCATAACAAGAAGTCCCTAGTAGTATAAGGGCCGGCCACATGTCTGGTACTCAGCCTCGCCTTTTAACCGTGGATGACTGATACATATGCCCACCCATTCGGTTCCACTTATGGTGCACACTGTACGTCGTACAATAGCTTGCTGGCTGTCCAAGGTTTTCCCGCCGCCGACATCTTGGACTCGAAAGCGTAGACATGCCGTTGTGACATTGGTAAAGTATTCGTGAAATAGAGTGGAAAATACCACTTCTTGAACATTCAATCGACATCCTTCTCCAAGAAGTATTGACATCCTGCTCATTTATATGCATGCATATGAAGTTTTCGGGTCTCCTTTCTAACAGCATCTCATTTATATGCATCATGTTAATGCTCTCAAAATGGAGTGGTTGTACACGAACATTTCGTAACTTAATTTCAGGTAAAGGGACTAACTATGTGATGTGACTATGTGATATGGCGAACAGTACCAGTTTATAACATTGGTATGGTTCTCCTTATCCCGAATATAGCTCTCTTCCTAAATTATGAATCTCAAAACAAATGATAATGCAGTGTAAAATAATTGACGATATGACCTGGAAATTCACAGTTAATGGAATTGTGCTATTTCATCCTTCTCTTAGGTTTTTACGAGTTTGCCACATGATGCATGGGCAGTCATCATGCACACGACTGCGAAATACTGTAAAATGCATCTGACTGAAGTGAATGTCATTCCTCCTTTTTAATCCTTAAGTGGCGATCCTTTATTTTCTTCCAATCTTTCACTATTCCGAAGCAACTTCTTTCATCCACACAGTTAATGGTGAAGTAATTTTAGGACACTGTGATAAAGGTACAGTCATAAGTACCTACACCATTGGCACAAGTTTGAGTCTGAAAACCATCAAAAGGCTTTTTAATGACGCTAATTCCTAGCGGTTATTGGTTTTACGACACAACGACCATTGAGTCACCAATCTCTCACGTCGATTGGTCGCGGGCGAAGAGTAGCGACAGATTAGACTTGTTTCCACGGAAAAGTTATACATCCTACTGTGCACGTTTCAACATCTCCCACCTAACGAAAAACCATTATTTTAACCCCGCGTTGTGACCAATGCTGGCAGAGGACTTCGAGTTCATTGTATCTGGTGCATTTGTGTGTCTTCATCCGAGCGCAGTTTGACCTCACTTGTTCTGCATGAATGCTAGACCTATGACCTGCAGTGCCAAAGTCCATGATATATACTTAAGTTGCGCTATGAACTAGTTCATTGCACTCTGCTATTAAATGCAGTCAGTCGATCCATTGCTGTTGGATGGGACGTTGGTAATTTACTTTGGGTTTAGGCGTCCTTGAACTTCAGCTTACGACACCCGTTTTACTGTATAATGGCACCTTTCTGTAAGCATTAAAGTCAAACCTACCGTTATTTATAATGTGTTTGTAAATATTTTGTGCTGTGTGCATGCATACCGCACAGGCGATGTGCTCAGGGGTTCTTGATGTTCATCGTGTTGCATCTCGCACTTCCAACGCGTACCTTTGGTGACTTTATTAATGTCACCAGGTTTTTTAATTAGGCGTGCAGAAGTTCCTGATTTGTAGGCAGGGCTGGACATGCAGGTTTAATTTTTCGTTTTGGTTCTGTGGCGTAAAATGAACGAAAAATGCAGACCCCAACGCTTTTGTGTACAGCTCATACACCATGAACAAGAAGAAAAATTCGCTTAGGTAACCACAGTTTATTAGTAAGTGGGAGCAAGCAAGAGCTGAACTCCTGTACGCAGGAGAGACAATAGGTCTCGTTCTTCCCTTTGTCTATATATGATCATGGATTACCTGATATATATTAGTGAAGCATAACAAAATTGATCATAAGTGTATCACTTTATTCGGGGGGATATACTTAAGGTAATTACGTATTTCCATTTAGTTTTAAGGTTGCAGGGCAGTGTTGTGGTGAACTGCACTAAATATTGCTAAATTGGAAATGATTTTAAAAAAGGTAACCTCGCTTATCTCTACTTGAAAAAGTTCCACAAATTAGTAATAAATTTCGTGATTGCACCCAGATCCGAATAGTCCAGTTGTCAGCCTCCAAACCGACGGGTTGTGGGTTCGAGTCCCACCTGTCGCTGCCTTCGACCGCAACTAATCGTCGTGAGGGATTGGCGACCCAATGTGGCCCAAAACGTTGACATGTTGTAAAGCCAATGCCCACATCGGGCTTCACCGAACTTCGGAGACAAAGTATACTTCAAATTATTTGGCGTTCTCCACTCTGTAGTTGTCATCCCGTGACTCCGCTATGTGATTAGTGGAATGTTCAGGGCGTAATACGGGTGAGGCTTTGTAGGGCAAGACTATCTTTGATCAATTTTGTTATTGCAAACTCATCCCAACCCATACTATTTGCGGAATAAGCTACCAGAAATGCAAAAGTAAGGCAGTTCCTGGGCAAGAAAAAGAATCGCCCGTATTTAGTATAGATGTAAGAAACACATTTCTCTCGGATTCATATAATAATTTCGAACCTGTGTGTATCTTCCCTGCCCAATATTTCAGCGCACTCGACGCTTTGACTGTTTGATCCGACCTGATCCGGCCCAGCTCCTTTGATAGTTCTTTTTGGTGTGCCGTTTCAAGTCTTAATTTCTTCACGTATAGCTACTCATACTTTTACTTTTGATATTTATAAACTTTCATTCTAATAATTCCTTTGAATTGGTCACATTATTTGCTCAAAGAGTGGGTTTCACGGCAGAGATTAGCCGGGTCCGGCCCAGCTGGTACGTCTAAGCTCGGTCGGCTGACTGACTCGGCAGTGGTGTTGTGGAACAGCTGCTACATGTCTGGTGATCTGCATGCCTCGGGGTCGGTTGGTCGACTGACTCGGCAGTGGTGTTGTGGAACAGCTGCTACATGTCTGGTGACCTGCATGCCTCGGGGTCGGTTGGTCGACTGACTCGGCAGTGGTGTTGTGGAACAACTGCTACATGTCTGGTGATCTGCATGCCTCGGGGTCGGTTGGTCGACTGACTCGGCAGTGGTGTTGTGGAACAGCTGCTACATGTCTGGTGATCTGCATGCCTCGGGGTCGGTTGGTCGACTGACTCGGCAGTGGTGTTGTGGAACAGCTGCTACATGCCTGGTGATCTGCATGCCTCGGGGTCGGTTGGACGATTGACTCGGTTGTAGTGTTGTGGGAAATGCCACGCAAAACGGTTGTACCATCAACTGGGCAGGAGAGCTGCTGACGTGATGAGCCCTTACTCACTGTGCTATGTGGCTGTTTCGCGACAATTCCACATCGATTGTGAGACGTTCAGTTCGGAATTAGTTATGAGATACGTTCACATTATTCGTCAGAGGAGCTGAATTTCGACCCAATCTGGTTGGTGTCCAGTTTACCCGGTCAGAAGTATAGGTCCTATTTACGAAATTGACCCCTCTGCAGAATAGTGCATATATCCTGAACAACAGTGCACCTAGTCTTATTTCCGAAATTGGTTGCAATCGTTACTGAAATGTCTGAACTCTAGGCGGAAATTGGGTGCAATAGGCTTATGTCGGCACGTGGTGTCGGTAGGGCCCAGCTGCGGTACGTTCACAGCCGCGGGTGTTATGTCGGCTGTGGTTCCGACCGTGTGCCGGCGGCCAAGCACCATGTCGTGTCGCCAGCGCTGTGCTCTCATTCGTCCAGCTCGCTTAAGGCCACAGTGTGCGACTATAATAAGTGGACTGTCTGACGTGCTGACACTGACATAGCTGGTCCATGTGGCCTCCCAATCCGTCTGCCTGCCTGCTGACCTGCTGAGAGACCTGGCGACCTGGTCATCTACTGATTCACCTGATAGATGGTGGGCTGATACTGGTTTGATTCGCAGACCATTGTGGTATGCTAATACATCGTGCCACATGTTGATCCGCTGAGCCACCTGATCGTCTACTAGCCTGCTGGACCCCCTGATCATCCGTTCATCCACTGAGCCACCCGATCGTCTACTGACCTGCTGAACCCCGTGATCACCCGTTGATCCGCGGAGCCACCTGATCGACTTCTAACCTGCAGAACCCCCTGATCACCCGTTGGTCTGCTGAGCCCCCTGATCGTCTTCTGGCCTGCAGAACCCCCTGATCACCCGTTGATCCGCTGAGCCACCTGATTATCTTCTGACCTGCAGAACCCCCTGACCACCCATTGATCCGCTGAGCCATTTGGTCATCTTCTGACCTGCAGAACCCCCCTGGCCACCCGTTGGTCTGCTGAGCCCCCCAGCTTACACTCAGCGCGACCGACAGGACACGTTCGCGCGCGCCAAAACCTGGGTGAAGGAGTTGCAGCGTCAGGCTTCGCCTAACATTGTGATTGCGCTGGCTGGCAACAAGGCCGACCTGGCCAACAAGCGGATGGTGGAGTACGAGGAGGCACAGGCGTACGCTGAAGACAACGCGCTGCTTTTCATGGAGACTTCGGCCAAGACGGCCATGAACGTCAACGAGATCTTTTTGGCTATCGGTGAGGCAACTGGAGGGTGTACCAGTTTTATGGGCTTGTACCAGTTTACGGTACGTGGTACTTCCTACTCATTTACTGTTTCAAATTGTTTTCACCTTTTTAGTAATGCTAGCGAAGTAGCTGATTCAGTCGTACTTCAACAACTGGATATTTTCTATTGCGGCGATTTGGCCAGGGTTTGCAATACCGCTGTTCATTATCCAGCAAAATAGTAACATGGGAACCTGGGATGGTGTTTGAAAATACCTGGAAACCAAATGTTTTCCCGATGATGCATTTACGCTTCACTTTTCACGTAAGTGATGCATTTTCTTCTATATAACTAGTCGCAACCGGTGCACCTCTAAACTGAAATAAACAATTATTAAATCAATTATTCAGTGGGTATTTCGTTTCTTTTGTCCCCTACTTCTGTCTTGCTACGTATTTTTCTCCTTTTTGTACGTGTTATTTCGTTCATTTTGTTTTCTTTGTTTTAGACAAACGCTTCCTTCCCTTTCCGTGTTTGGTTTGTCTCATCTTCAGTTATTACCTTGATTTGCATTCGTTTTGCCCCTTTACATGTCTTTTTCTTTTGTTTCCCTGCAGTCTTTCTATTCCTCATCTTTTTATTTTCCCTTGTTGATATATTTTCTTATTTCCTCGCCTTTCTTCATATATTTGTCCTTGCGTTTGTTTCCATTTCGTTTATCTCTGGTCCGTCATTCTTCGGTCTTTTTTCTTTTTGTCCATTTGTCTCCTCTTATATTCTGGCTATGTTTTATTTATCTTATTCGCGGTTTCTCCTTCGATATGTCATGTTGTATTTTATCGTTCCACTCTATTTTCGTTCTCTCACTTAGTGTCTCTCACTCTGTCCCTCATTCTAACTCACTGTTTTCTTCTATCTCTCGTCCATTTTATTACTTGTTCTTTCTTACTTTCTTCTATCATTTTCCATTTTCGCTGACTACTTTCTCTCTGGGGAACAAAACTCTTCCCTCCGAACTCACCCGGGAAGTGGTAATGGCACAATGGTAAGACCCTGTACACATGTAGGGATTGGGACTGTTGAATTGGAAGTGATGGTCTCATAATGGCAGTGGAAAGCCTAGGGTATAATTCGTAAGATGGGTGGCGGCTAAGGCTTGTTCAGAGCATCGGACATCCCGTACCAATAGGAGTTCGATAGGCCATCAAACATCTGCCATTCGTGGGCGTCGCGTCGCTGCCGCCAACGCGGTCCTTTTGGGCGTGACCTGGCCTGACCTGCCCGGACTTGACCGTTACAGCCAAGAAGCTGCCGAAGAACGAGCCAGGCGGCGCGTCGGCCGGCTCTGGCAGCGGGCGCACTCTGTCGGAAGGCGACTCGAGCATGCGCGCGGCATCCAGCTGCTGCAGCAAGTGATGGCCGCCAGCGCACCAGCTGGGCCGACTGGGCCGCCGCCGCCGGACATCACTGTTCATAGTGGGTCGTATGTCCGTGGTGTAGTCGGTCCACAGTGGATCGTATGTCCGTGGTGTAGTCGGTCCACAGTGGGTCGTATGTCCGTAGTGTAGTCGGTCCACAGTGTGTCGTATGTCCGTAGTGTAGTCGGTCCACAGTGGGTCGTATGTCCGTAGTGTAGTCTGTCCACAGTGGGTCGTATGTCCGTAGTGTAGTCTGTCCACAGTGGGTCGTATGTCCGTAGTGTAGTTGGTCCACAGTGGGTCGTATGTCCGTAGTGCAGTCGGTCCACAGTGGGTCGTGTGTCCATAGCGCAGCTGGTCCACAGTGGGTCGTATGTTCATAGTGCAGCCGGTCCACAGTGGGTCGTGTGTCCATAGCGCAGCTGGTCCACAGTGGGTCGTATGTCCGTAGTGTAGTCTGTCCACAGTGGGTCGTGTGTCCATAGTGCAGCCGGTCCACAGTGGGTCATGTGTCCATAGTGCAGCCGGTCCACAGTGGGTCGTGTGTCAATAGCGCAGCCGGTCCACAGTGGGTCATGTGTCCATAGCGCAGCTGGTCCACAGTGGGTCGTATGTCCGTAGTGTAGTCGGTCCACAGTGGGTCGTATGTCCATAGTGCAGCCGGTCCACAGTGGGTCATGTGTCCATAGTGCAGCCGGACCACAGTGGGTCGTGTGTCCATAGCGCAGCCGGTTCACAGTATGCCGTGTTGTCCAGCGTACCGTTCACGGTGGCTGTTGCAGAGAGTGCTGTGCGCTGTGAATGGTCAGACAGCACCGCATACGTGGTACGTGTTCACAGAGACAGACACTGGGTACTAGGCAGAAGTGTTGACAGCGGGTGCAGCGTGTATTGCGGTTCACGGTCACTGCTGCAGGCAATACCCTTGGCAGCGAGTATGAACCGTCGGCGTAGTACCGATAGCAGCGATGACCCTTAAGCACTTCACACAGTGTCACATCAGATTTTTCTTTAAATGTTATGCTTTTCCCGGTAGAAGAGAAAGGGCTTAAATGGGTATGCTCCAACCAATGCAATGCTTGTTGGAGTCCTCGTGGTGTGTGTTTACCGAAAATAGTCCCGGAGACACGTGGGTTCGAACTTGCGACTCCGACATCGCCCTAGCCCTCGTGGTGTGTGTGTGCGTGCGTGCGTGCGTGCGTGCGTGCGTGCGTGCGTGCGTGCGTGCGTGCGTGCGTGCGTGCGTGCGTGCGTGCGTGCGCGTGTGTGTGTGTGTGTGTGTGTGTGTGTGGGCGCGCGCGCGCGTTCACGCAACAAGCTATGCTTTGCATAGGGCTCTGATCTATAATGCCACCCCACCAAGGGTTTGGATTATTTGTTTTTATTGTTTTTTTTTTAAAGAAAAAGATATTGGGTGATACAATACATGGAGAATATTCTCGTACAGTTGTTCCAAACTGAGAAGTTAGCAACCCCATTCATTTGGGCTCTGATGTTAACTGTCGCAACCCCCTCTCGTATGCTTGTTCCATGTTTTGCAGACCAAACATTATGTATGCTCTCTTTTTTTCAACTTCAAGTTAAGGGTTCCATGGAAAATGATTAAAAATGAAACTTGAGCGCCAGGGCACCCGAACAGTTCCCATGTCGATAGCTGATAGCAAGGCCACATAGCGGTCTGAAGTCGATTACACATTGGAGGCCATCCAACCACTATCAGCCATGCAGCAGTGAGTGCATCAGCAAGGGAGACATCCCATCGGAATTGTGTCGGTCGAGAACAGTTGAACACCTGGACTCTTACCGAGGACATAAGGATTTTTACTGATGGTTCCAAGAGTACCACAGGAGCAGGATGTGCTTTCGTGTGCTGCACTGCTGTACGTTCGTTCAGTTTGCTTGTGTATATCTCGGTTTATAGCTCTGAACTTATTGCGACCATGAAGGCACTGTCTTATAGAGGCTTCTCAGGACACATTATGTGATTCTCTCCGACTCCCTAAGCAGCCTTTTGGCACTGACTGCATTTTTATCCCTCGGACCCACTACTACTTGCAATTCACGTACAAATTACTACCTTGGAAAGGGAGGGGAAAACCTTCTGCTTATGCTGGACCTCAAGCCATGTCGGAGTGTGGGGAAACGAGTGCCCGGACGCTGCGGCGAAGTGGGCAGCTCAAAATCCCCGCTCACGCATATGTCCACTTCCTGCTAAGGACCACTTCGCAAGAATCACACATTCCATACTTGCTAAGTGACAAAGAACATGGGACAGAGAAAACAACAATAAGTTGCATGCAATCAAGCCACATCTAGGACCTTGGGATTGGTTGTTTGGTTATTGGTTTTACGACACATCGACCGTTGAGTCATGTAGCATCGCCAATCTCTCACGCCGATTGGTCGCGGGCGAAGAGTAGCGACAGGTGAGACTCGAACCCACAACCTTTCGATTGTGAGACGAGCAACTTACCCCTAGGCTACTCGTCTCCTAGGACCTTGGGAGCCGTACCTTCGCAAGTCCAGACAAGAGGAGGTCACACTTTGTGGGATGCACATTGGGCACACCTATGTAAACACCGCTACCTCCTGTGTGGGGAGGAGCGACCGCGGTGCCCTCGCTATCTGGAAACCCTGACTGTGCGTCATATACTTCTCTCATGCCAACAATGTGTACCAGAACGCTGATTGTTTTATGGAAGAGATACAGAACATTTGAAATACCAAGACGTATTGGAAAACAACTCAAAACTTGTGAATTCTGGAAACTTGTTCCGTTACTTGTCGGCGATTGACTTCCAAACCACGTACACACCCAGGTATTAGCTCTCACCAACACTGAAGCACTAGTATACAAGTTCTTGGCGCGAATGATCAATTCTGGTCGAGGCGCCCTAAAACCCAAATACCAAACAAACAGTGAGTGCATCAGTTTGCTAACTCACATATGTCACTCAATATCATTCTATTAGATGACCACGATCCGAGATATAATGCGGCCAGAAAGCGGCACTATATGATGCACATCTGCCAGGTAACTGAATTGCTAATAGGTCCTTAGAAAGCGCACACACAAGCAAGCGCATGTATATATTACTGAACCGTTCTACGCCTGAACAGCCAACCAAAGCCAACGCCTGAACAGCCAACTGAACAGCCAACCAAACCTAAACTGTTTTGATTTTCGTGGCAATTAAGAGCGCCTTAGCATGAAAATGTGTACAAATTTTGGTTTAGTTTATACTAAATGTGTCCTTTGACACGATGCATACTGATATTTACTTATCACTTTATAACTTATCTGCCTTGACATCAAATTTGTTCAAGCATTTCGAAAACGGTATAAGAAATTGTGTCGTGTGGTGAACGGATGTGACTGGTTTTCAGTAGTGCTGGTGTGTGGCGGTCGTGTGTGACTGGTCTTCAGTAGTGCTGGTGTGTGGCGGTCGTGTGTGACTGGTCTTCAGTGGTGCTGGTGTGTGGCGGTCGTGTGTGACTGGTTTTCAGTAGTGCTGGTGTGTGGCGGTCGTGTGTGACTGGTTTTCAGTGGTGCTGGTGTGTGGCGTTCGTGTGTGACTGGTTTTCAGTAGTGCTGGTGTGTGGCGGTCGTGTGTGACTGGTTTTCAGTAGTGCTGGTGTGTGGCGGTCGTGTGTGACTGGTTTTCAGTGGTGCTGGTGTGTGGCGGTCGTGTGTGACTGGTTTTCAGTGGTGCTGGTGTGTGGCGGTCGTGTGTGACTGGTTTTCAGTGGTGCTGGTGTGTGGCGGTCGTGTGTGACTGGTTTTCAGTGGTGCTGGTGTGTGGCGGTCGTGTGTGACTGGTTTTCAGTGGTGCTGGTGTGTGGCGGTCGTGTGTGACTGGCTTTCAGTGGTGCTGGTGTGTGGCGGTCGTGTGTGACTGGTTTTCAGTGGTGCTGGTGTGTGGCGGTCGTGTGTGACTGGTTTTCAGTGGTGCTGGTGTGTGGCGGTCGTGTGTGACTGGTTTTCAGTAGTGCTGGTGTGTGGCGGTCGTGTGTGACTGGTTTTCAGTGGTGCTGGTGTGTGGCGGTCGTGTGTGACTGGTTTTCAGTAGTGCTGGTGTGTGGCGGTCGTGTGTGACTGGTTTTCAGTAGTGCTGGTGTGTGGCGGTCGGATGTGACTGGTCTTCAGTGGTGCTGGTGTGTGGCGGTCGGATGTGACTGGTCTTCAGTGGTGCTGGTGTGTGGCGGTCGTGTGTGACTGGTTTTCAGTGGTGCTGGTGTGTGGCGGTCGTGTGTGACTGGTTTTCAGTGGTGCTGGTGTGTGGCGGTCGTGTGTGACTGGTTTTCAGTGGTGCTGGTGTGTGGCGGTCGTGTGTGACTGGTTTTCAGTAGTGCTGGTGTGTGGCGGTCGTGTGTGACTGGTTTTCAGTGGTGCTGGTGTGTGGCGGTCGTGTGTGACTGGTTTTCAGTGGTGCTGGTGTGTGGCGGTCGTGTGTGACTGGTTTTCAGTGGTGCTGGTGTGTGGCGGTCGTGTGTGACTGGTTTTCAGTAGTGCTGGTGTGTGGCGGTCGTGTGTGACTGGTTTTCAGTAGTGCTGGTGTGTGGCGGTCGGATGTGACTGGTCTTCAGTGGTGCTGGTGTGTGGCGGTCGTGTGTGACTGGTTTTCAGTGGTGCTGGTGTGTGGCGGTCGTGTGTGACTGGTTTTCAGTAGTGCTGGTGTGTGGCGGTCGTGTGTGACTGGTTTTCAGTAGTGCTGGTGTGTGGCGGTCGTGTGTGACTGGCTTTCAGTAGTGCTGGTGTGTGGCGGTCGTGTGTGACTGGTTTTCAGTGGTGCTGGTGTGTGGCGGTCGGATGTGACTGGTCTTCAGTGGTGCTGGTGTGTGGCGGTCGTGTGTGACTGGTTTTCAGTGGTGCTGGTGTGTGGCGGTCGTGTGTGACTGGTTTTCAGTGGTGCTGGTGTGTGGCGGTCGTGTGTGACTGGTTTTCAGTGGTGCTGGTGTGTGGCGGTCGTGTGTGACTGGTTTTCAGTAGTGCTGGTGTGTGGCGGTCGTGTGTGACTGGTTTTCAGTGGTGCTGGTGTGTGGCGGTCGTGTGTGACTGGTTTTCAGTGGTGCTGGTGTGTGGCGGTCGTGTGTGACTGGTTTTCAGTGGTGCTGGTGTGTGGCGGTCGTGTGTGACTGGTTTTCAGTGGTGCTGGTGTGTGGCGGTCGTGTGTGACTGGTTTTCAGTGGTGCTGGTGTGTGGCGGTCGTGTGTGACTGGTTTTCAGTGGTGCTGGTGTGTGGCGGTCGTGTGTGACTGGTTTTCAGTAGTGCTGGTGTGTGGCGGTCGTGTGTGACTGGTTTTCAGTAGTGCTGGTGTGTGGCGGTCGGATGTGACTGGTCTTCAGTAGTGCTGGTGTGTGGCGGTCGGATGTGACTGGTCTTCAGTAGTGCTGGTGTGTGGCGGTCGGATGTGACTGGTCTTCAGTAGTGCTGGTGTGTGGCGGTCGGGTGTAATTGGTTATCAGTTGTGTTTGCGTGTGTCCACCAGGCATAAATGGCTTTGGATTGTCCTATCATAGTATTGATCATGTTTGAAACTGGTGATGTCATTGATTTTGTACATTTATTTCCTAGTCTCCATAGTGCATTAGGTTTCATAATTCCACGCCATTGACAGTTGTGATCCTTATGCGCAAACAGACGAGGCAGAAACCAAGTGCAACATGCATGTAATCCGCTTCTAGGTGAGTGCAACTCAGTTGACAATTGACAGTTTCGTTAGCTGCATTTATACAATTGCATCAATTATTTCATGGAGTACGAGATCATGGTTCAGATTTCCTATAACTTGAATGAATGGGATTTGCAGAATCAGTAAGATTCCCAAGCACATATCTGGCCCCGACGCCTTGCGGCTTTGTTGAAGTTGTTCAAACCGCTCGCGAAGTGGCGAGAGGAAACTTGATTTTGTGACCCTGATGATCTTAGCCACTTGAAGTCGGTTCCATGCGCCATCCTGTATCCGAGGACAGTTTGGTGGCACTCGAGTGGACACTTGGGTGGGTCCTAGAAGTGAAACTTGCGGACTTGTTGCCAGATCGTAAGCCGTCGCGAAGTGGCAGCCAGCTGTGTAGCATGGCAGTGACACATGAGTTTGACGGACCCTCTTCGTATCGTCATGAAGTTCTCCGTCGACTACATTGCTGCTTAGTTTAGACTGACTAGTGGCTGGCGACAGTTCATTGCATTGCTGACTAGCATAGGCCGACAGCAGTTGGCTGCATTGCTGCCTGGTATAGGTCGACGGCAGTTGGCTGCATTGCTGCCTAATATAGGTCGACAGCAGTTGGCTGCATTGCTGCCTGGTGTAGGCCGACTTTCGCACTCGGTCACGACAAAGTGAAGCCGGTGGCTGTCTCGTAATCGTCTGCAATGATCGCTTCGTTGAGCGGATAAGGCTGATAGGCTTCTGGGGAGTCGGCCGATACCACCTTGCTGACGTGTCGGCCGACACCACCGTGCTGACGTGTCGGCCGATACCACCTTGCTGACGTGTCGGCCGATACCACCGTGCTGACGTGTCGGCCGATACCAACCGTGCTGACGTGTCAGCCGATACCACCTTGCTGACGTGTCGGCCGACACCACCGCGCTGACGTGTCGGCCGATACCACCTTGCTGACGTGTCGGCCGATACCACCTTGCTGACGTGTCGGCCGATACCACCTTGCTGACGTGTCGGCCGATACCACCGCGCTGACGTGTCGGCCGATACCACCGTGCTGAGGTGTCGGCCGGTACCACCGTGCTGCCGTGTCGGCCGATACCACCGTGCTGGGGAGTTGGCAGATACCACCGTGCTGACGTGTCGGCCGATACCACCGTGCTGACGTATCGGATCATCAGCCCGCAACAACGACCAGCTGAGCTGTGTCATCAGTTGGCACGGCCACAGCTGGTGGCTTCGGTGCGACATATGCATGACACCATGTGTGGATATATTGGTTTCCGGACAACTCGCGTCCTGTCGTGTGGGTGAGGTCGCGGCGTCAGTTCGAACTGGACATGGATTTCCAGATTTTGTTGCTGGACTCTTGAGTATGAAATTTTGCAAGAACAAACTGAACTAGACTTGGTTAATTGAAAATGACTAGAAGTGCCCAAATGTCCATATTAACTGAACGAAGAACGCAAACGTTTCTTTTGTACTTCGAGCTGATCCTTCTTCGGAAGGTCAAGCTCGAAATATATAAGAGCGGTTGGAGGCTTTTCCCCCAGTCAATATGACCATTCAGTTATTTTCCATACTTTTGAACCAAGCAATGCTCCGTGTGGTTCTTCACATAGCGAAAGAATGGGTAATATAGATTACAGTTATTGTACCTACAGAGGCTCCATAGCTATTCGAACTAAGCAAGTACATAGCTATTCGGCCGTGCGTGTCGATTTTTTTTAGGTAGCAGCCTGTTTCCCAACACTGTCTGGTGTCGTGTTGGCGCTGCCCCTGACGGCCCTGCGAGAGCACATTGTCGGGGACAGCGGACAGCATGCCTTTCTAATGCTGCACTCGAGACATCCTGGGCTTCAGTTGAGCTTGGTACGTCAGTGTATGGGCTCTAGGGCGCATCGACCACTATGGCCATATTGCGTACGGCAGTGTCAGTACCTCCAGTACTGGAATGAAGCCTGCATCAGCTCACTATAACAATGTGCCATCTGCAGGCTGGGAGAGAAAACAGGCGGCATGGCCTGTGGTTTATATGGCGTCGCATTCGCTCCCAACTCGTGCTCGTGTCCGCCGTCCGAGTGTCGTCTCAGCGCCATCCCATCCTCTCCCCAGACCCTCTCACCGCCGTGACCATCCCCGTTTCCGCGGCCGGCGTCTGCGGTGCAGTCTGCAGGTTGCGGCTGCTGCGTCTCACTATCGACCGCCCTGGCCAGGAGTGCAGCGCGGCCGCGGACCGGTAACAAACGCAGCTGTGTCATCCGGGCTGGGGTGCCACACAGGGGGGGGGGGACGTGTGTCAGCCGGGCTGGGGTGCCACACAGGGGGGGACGTGTGTCAGCCGGGCTGGGGTGCCACACAGGGGGGGGGACGTGTGTCAGCCGGGCTGGAGTGCCACAGAGGGAGGGACGTGCGTCATCGGGAGTGAGGTACCACACAGGGTACGTGCGTCATCGGGAGTGAGGTACCACACAGAGTACGTGCGTCATCGGGACTGAGGTACCACGCAGGAGGTTCTTGTCAGGGAGTTGGGATACCAGGCAGGGGGGCTCGTGTCAGGGAGTTGAGGTACCAGGCAGGCGGCTCGTGTCAGGGAGTTTGGCTACCAGGCAGGGGGCTCGTGTCGGGGAGTTGGGGTACCAGGCAGGCGGCTCGTGTCAGGGAGTTTGGCTACCAGGCAGGGGGCTCGTGTCGGGGAGTTGGGGTACCAGGCAGGGGGGCTCGTGTCAGGGAGTTGGGGTACCAGGCAGGGGGGCTCGTGTAAGGGAATTGGGGTACCAGGCAGGGGGCTCGTGTCAGGGAGTTGGGGTACCAGGCAGACGGCTCGTGTCAGGGAGTTGGGGTATCAGGTAGGCGGCTCGTGTCGGAGTTGGGGTACCAGGCAGGGGATGGCTCAGACCTGTCACCTAATGCATTTTCGCAAACACACTAAACAAAGCACCGGGTTTTATTCAGAGTGGTGATAAGACGCTGCCTATAATATATTCACTCCGTGACCTATATCGACACATAAAAGGTTCGTTCATCGAGGTCAGTTGCATAGAACGTGTCATCTAGACATACCTGAGCCTTGCTGGTCTATGGGGTAGTATTTTGTTGGATTTCAGCGACGTGTGCATCTGTGGAAGCGAGGCTGGCAAGCTGCGGCGAAGTGTGCCGCGCAGGCTCCGTACGTCGGATCCATCGGCTTCCTGTCGGGGCCCTGTATCCAGATATTAGCCAGTGTGCGGCTGGGGCTGGCAAGTGCCGTGCGGTGCAGTCGAATCTCTGTGCTCATTATTCATAGACGCACTGCACTGCCTTCAGTGTTGACACAGCCGCACGCCTTCAAATATGTATGCAGAGTAGATATGTTCATGTTGTGGAAAGTGTGAAGGTGGGATGAGT
Organism: Imbricaverruca yamaguchii; assembly: GCA_034440575.1. Taxonomy (NCBI): domain Eukaryota; kingdom Metazoa; phylum Arthropoda; class Thecostraca; family Neoverrucidae; genus Imbricaverruca; species Imbricaverruca yamaguchii. The sequence goes on from JAOTOL010001178.1 coordinate 53,690, forward strand.
CGATACATACAGGCTGAGGAAAGTCTGTATAGATATATATGTATATATATATATATATATATATATATTTATATATATATTTATATATATATATATATATATATATATATATATACGTGTATATATATATTTACATATATCTATATCTATATATTTTTATATATATTATTATATATATATATATATATATATATATATATATATATATATATATATATATATTTACATATATCTATATCTATATATATTTTTTTATATATATTTATATATATATATATATATACATAGCATGCAAAACAAACATAACTTTCAAACTTTGGGTCGTATCTCACTTAATTTTGATCGTAAGCCACTTTTATCTTCCGATGATTCACAAGAGATGTACTTTGATATAGTTACCTTCATTAGTTTTCAAGGTGCCGAACTAACCCAAGTTATTTATTTAAAAAAAACAGAAAGGCTTCGTGCGCGGCCTCTAGACAAGAACATTATTTTTAAATGTTGGTGCTCATGGACCCAAATTGCTCAAATAATGGCATAATCCTGTTGAAGCTGTAACGTTTTACACATTTTGATAACGTAAGCATACCGAGTGCGGATTTGAGTGATGTTGGGTGCCATGCATTCACCAAATTACATTATGAAAGACAGAGATAAAGGGTACCATCCCTCCCTCGGACTGAACTCGTGACATGCCGCCACAAACTGACTGACAGTGCCGCCACAAACTACCTGACAGTGCGGCCACAAACCTCCTGACAGTGCGGCCACAAACCCCCTGACAGTGCCACCACAAACTACCTGACAGTGCCGCCACAAACCTCCTGACAGTGCGGCCACAAACCTGACAGTGCTGCCACAAACCTCCTGACAGTGCGGCCACAAACCTGACAGTGCCGCCACAAACCTCCTGACAGTGCGGCCACAAACCTCCTAACAGTGCGATCACAAACCCCCTGACAGTGCGGCCAAAAAAAAACCTGGCAGTGCCGCCACAAACCCCTGACAGTGCGGCCACAAACCCCCTGACAGTGCGGCCACAAACCCCCCGACAGTGCTGCCACAAACCCCTGAGAGTGCCGCCACAAACCCCCTGACAGTGCGGCCACAAACCCCCCGACAGTGCCGCCACAAACCTCCTGACAGTGCCGCCACAAACCCCCTGACTGTGCCGTCATAAACCCCCTGACAGTGCCGCCACAAATCCCCTGACAGTGCCACCACAAACTACCTGACAGTGCCGCCACAAACTACCTGACAGTGCCGCCACAAACCCCTGACAGTGCCGCCACAAACCCCTGACAGTGCCGCCACAAACCCCCTGACTGTGCCGTCATAAACCCCCTGACAGTGCCGCCACAAATCCCCTGACAGTGCCACCACAAACTACCTGACAGTGCCGCCACAAACTACCTGACAGTGCCGCCACAAACCCCTGACAGTGCCGCCACAATCTCCTGACAGTGCCGCCACAACCTAACTGACAGTGCTGCCACAAACCCCTGACAGTGCCGCCACAATCACCTGACAGTGCCGCCACAAACTAACTGACAGTGCTGCCACAAACCCTGAAGTGCCGCCACAATCTCCTGACAGTGCCGCCACAAACCACCTGACAGTGCCGCCACAAACCCCTGACAGTGCGGCCACAATCTCGTGACAATGCCGCCACAAACCTCCTGACAGTGCTGCCACAAACCCCTGGCAGTGGGGCCACAATCTCCTGACAGTGCCGCCACAAACTAACCGACAGTGCTGCCACAAACCCCTGGCAGTGCGGCCACAATCTCGTGACAGTGCTGCCACAAACCACCTAACAGTGCGGCTACACAGTGCCACCACAAACTACCTGACAGTGCCGCCACAAACCCCTGACAGTGCGGCCACAATCTCCTGACAGTGCTGCCACAAACCACCTGACAGTGCGGCCACACACCTCCTGACAGTGCGGCCACAAACCTGACAGTGCCGCCACAAACCTCCTGACAGTGCGGCCACAAACCTCCTAACAGTGCGATCACAAACCCCCTGACAGTGCGGCCAAAAAAAACCTGGCAGTGCCGCCACAAACCCACTGACATTGCCGCCACAAACCCCCTGACAGTGCCGCCACAAACCACCTGACAGTGCCGCCACAAACCCCTGACAGTGCGGCCACAATCTCGTGACAATGCCGCCACAAACCTCCTGACAGTGCGGCCACAAACCCCCTGACAGTGCCGCCACAAATCCCTGACAGTGCGGCCACAAACCTCCTGACAGTGCCGCCACAACCCCCTGGCAGTGCCTCTACAAATCCCCTGACAGTGCCGCCACAAACTACCTGGCAGTGCCGCCACAAACCCCTGACAGTGCCACCACAAACCCCTGACAGTGCGGCCACAAACCTCCTGACAGTGCGGCCACAAACCCCCGACAGTGCCGCCACAAACCCCCTGACAGTGCCGCCACAAACACCTGACAGTGCGGCCACAAACCCCCTGACAGTGCGGCCACAAACCCCCGACAGTGCTGCCACAAACCCCTGAGAGTGCCGCCACAAACCCCCTGACAGTGCGGCCACAAACCCCCCGACAGTGCCGCCACAAACCTCCTGACAGTGCCGCCACAAACCCCCTGACTGTGCCGTCATAAACCCCCTGACAGTGCCGCCACAAATCCCCTGACAGTGCCACCACAAATAACTACCTGACAGTGCCGCCACAAACCCCTGACAGTGCCGCCACAAACCCCTTGACTGTGCCGTCATAAACCCCCTGACAGTGCCGCCACAAATCCCCTGACAGTGCCACCACAAACTACCTGACAGTGCCGCCACAAACTACCTGACAGTGCCGCCACAAACCCCTGACAGTGCCGCCACAATCTCCTGACAGTGCCGCCACAAACTAACTGACAGTGCTGCCACAAACCCCTGGCAGTGCGGCCACAATCTCCTGACAGTGCTGCCACAAACCACCTAACAGTGCGGCTACACAGTGCCACCACAAACTACCTGACAGTGCCGCCACAAACCCCTGACAGTGCGGCCACAATCTGCTGACAGTGATGCCACAAACCACCTGACAGTGCGGCCACAAACCTCCTGACAGTGCGGCCACAAACCTGACAGTGCCGCCACAAACCTCCTGACAGTGCGGCCACAAACCTCCTAACAGTGCGATCACAAACCCCCTGACAGTGCGGCCAAAAAAACCTGGCAGTGCCGCCACAAACCCACTGACATTGCCGCCACAGACCCCCTGACAGTGCCGCCACAAACCACCTGACAGTGCCGCCACAAACCTCCTGACAGTGCGGCCACAATCTCGTGACAATGCCGCCACAAACCTCCTGACAGTGCGGCCAAAAAAAACCTGGCAGTGCCGCCACAAATCCCTGACAGTGCGGCCACAAACCCCCTGACAGTGCCGCCACAAACCCCCTGGCAGTGCCTCTACAAATCCCCTGACAGTGCGGCCACAATCTCGTGACAATGCCGCCACAAACCTCCTGACAGTGCGGCCACAAACCCCCTGACAGTGCCGCCACAAATCCCTGACAGTGCGGCCACAAACCTCCTGACAGTGCCGCCACAACCCCCTGGCAGTGCCTCTACAAATCCCCTGACAGTGCCGCCACAAACTACCTGGCAGTGCCGCCACAAACCCCTGACAGTGCCGCCACAAACCCCTGACAGTGCGGCCACAAACCTCCTGCCAGTGCGGCCACAAACCCCCCGACAGTGCCGCCACAAACCCCTGACAGTGCCGCCACAAACCCCTGAGAGTGCCGCCACAAACCCCCAGACAGTGCGGCCACAAACCCCCGACAGTGCCGCCACAAACCTCCTGACAGTGCCGCCACAAACCCCTGACTGTGCCGTCATAAACCCCCTGACAGTGCCGCCACAAATCCCTGACAGTGCCACCACAAACTACCTGACAGTGCCGCCACAAACTACCTAACAGTGCCGCCACAAACCCCTGACAGTGCCGCCACAAACACCTGACAGTGCGGCCACAAACCCCCTGACAGTGCGGCCACAAACCCCCCGACAGTGCTGCCACAAACCCCTGAGAGTGCCGCCACAAACCCCCTGACAGTGCCGCCACAAACCCCCGACAGTGCCGCCACAAACCTCCTGACAGTGCCGCCACAAACCCCCTGACTGTGCCGTCATAAACCCCCTGACAGTGCCGCCACAAATCCCCTGACAGTGCCACCACAAACTACCTGACAGTGCCGCCACAAACTACCTGACAGTGCCCCCACAAACCCCTGACATTGCCGCCACAAACCCCTGACAGTGCCGCCACAAACCCCTTGATTGTGCCGTCATAAACCCCCTGACAGTGCCGCCACAAATCCCCTGACAGTGCCACCACAAACTACCTGACAGTGCCGCCACAAACTACCTGACAGTGCCGCCACAAACCCCTGACAGTGCCGCCACAATCTCCTGACAGTGCCGCCACAAACTAACTGACAGTGCTGCCACAAACCCCTGGCAGTGCGGCCACAATCTCCTGACAGTGCTGCCACAAACCACCTAACAGTGCGGCTACACAGTGCCACCACAAACTACCTGACAGTGCCGCCACAAACCCCTGACAGTGCGGCCACAATCTGCTGACAGTGATGCCACAAACCACCTGACAGTGCGGCCACAAACCTCCTGACAGTGCGGCCACAAACCTGACAGTGCCGCCACAAACCTCCTGACAGTGCGGCCACAAACCTCCTAACAGTGCGATCACAAACCCCCTGACAGTGCGGCCAAAAAAACCTGGCAGTGCCGCCACAAACCCACTGACATTGCCGCCACAGACCCCCTGACAGTGCCGCCACAAACCACCTGACAGTGCCGCCACAAACCTCCTGACAGTGCGGCCACAATCTCGTGACAATGCCGCCACAAACCTCCTGACAGTGCGGCCAAAAAAAACCTGGCAGTGCCGCCACAAATCCCTGACAGTGCGGCCACAAACCCCCTGACAGTGCCGCCACAAACCCCCTGGCAGTGCCTCTACAAATCCCCTGACAGTGCGGCCACAATCTCGTGACAATGCCGCCACAAACCTCCTGACAGTGCGGCCACAAACCCCCTGACAGTGCCGCCACAAATCCCTGACAGTGCCGCCACAAACCCCTGGCAGTGCCTCTACAAATCCCCTGACAGTGCCGCCACAAACCCCTTGATTGTGCCGTCATAAACCCCCTGACAGTGCCGCCACAAATCCCCTGACAGTGCCACCACAAACTACCTGACAGTGCCGCCACAAACTACCTGGCAGTGCCGCCACAAACCCCTGACAGTGCCGCCACAATCTCCTGACAGTGCCGCCACAAACTAACTGACAGTGCTCCCACAAGCCCCTGGCAGTGCGGCCACAATCTCCTGACAGTGCTGCCACAAACCACCTAACAGTGCGGCTACACAGTGCCACCACAAACTACCTGACAGTGCCGCCACAAACCCCTGACAGTGCGGCCACAATCTCCTGACAGTGCTGCCACAAACCACCTGACAGTGCGGCCACAAACCTCCTGACAGTGCGGCCACAAACCTGACAGTGCCGCCACAAACCTCCTGACAGTGCGGCCACAAACCTAACAGTGCGATCACAAACCCCCTGACAGTGCGGCCAAAAAAAAAACTGGCAGTGCCGCCACAAACCCACTGACATTGCCGCCACAAACCCCTGACAGTGCCGCCACAAACCACCTGACAGTGCCGCCACAAACCCCTGACAGTGCGGCCACAATCTCGTGACAATGCCGCCACAAACCTCCTGACAGTGCGGCCACAAACCCCCTGACAGTGCCGCCACAAATCCTTGACAGTGCCGTCATAAACCCCCTGACAGTGCCGCCACAAATCCCCTGACAGTGCCACCACAAACTACCTGACAGTGCCTTGCCACAAACTACCTGACAGTGCCGCCACAAACCCCTGACAGTGCCGCCACAAACCCTGACAGTGCCGCCACAAACCCCTGACTGTGCCGTCATAAACCCCTGACAGTGCCGCCACAAATCCCCTGACAGTGCCACCACAAACTACCTGACAGTGCCGCCACAAACTACCTGACAGTGCCGCCACAAACCCCTGACAGTGCCGCCACAATCTCCTGACAGTGCCGCCACAACCTAACTGACAGTGCTGCCACAAACCCCTGACAGTGCCGCCACAATCACCTGACAGTGCCGCCACAAACTAACTGACAGTGCTGCCACAAACCCCTGACAGTGCCGCCACAATCTCCTGACAGTGCCGCCACAAACCACCTGACAGTGCCGCCACAAACCCCTGACAGTGCGGCCACAATCTCGTGACAATGCCGCCACAAACCTCCTGACAGTGCTGCCACAAACCCCTGGCAGTGGGGCCACAATCTCCTGACAGTGCCGCCACAAACTAACCGACAGTGCTGCCACAAACCCCTGGCAGTGCGGCCACAATCTCGTGACAGTGCTGCCACAAACCACCTAACAGTGCGGCTACACAGTGCCACCACAAACTACCTGACAGTGCCGCCACAAACCCCTGACAGTGCGGCCACAATCTCCTGACAGTGCTGCCACAAACCACCTGACAGTGCGGCCAGTCACCTCCTGACAGTGCGGCCACAAACCTGACAGTGCCGCCACAAACCTCCTGACAGTGCGGCCACAAACCTCCTAACAGTGCGATCACAAACCCCCTGACAGTGCGGCCAAAAAAAACCTGGCAGTGCCGCCACAAACCCACTGACATTGCCGCCACAAACCCCCTGACAGTGCCGCCACAAACCACCTGACAGTGCCGCCACAAACCCCTGACAGTGCGGCCACAATCTCGTGACAATGCCGCCACAAACCTCCTGACAGTGCGGCCACAAACCCCCTGACAGTGCCGCCACAAATCCCTGACAGTGCGGCCACAAACCTCCTGACAGTGCCGCCACAACCCCCTGGCAGTGCCTCTACAAATCCCCTGACAGTGCCGCCACAAACTACCTGGCAGTGCCGCCACAAACCCCTGACAGTGCCACCACAAACCCCTGACAGTGCGGCCACAAACCTCCTGACAGTGCGGCCACAAACCCCCCGACAGTGCCGCCACAAACCCCCTGACAGTGCCGCCACAAACACCTGACAGTGCGGCCACAAACCCCCTGACAGTGCGGCCACAAACCCCCCGACAGTGCTGCCACAAACCCCTGAGAGTGCCGCCACAAACCTCCTGACAGTGTGGCCACAAACCCCCGACAGTGCCGCCACAAACCTCCTGACAGTGCCGCCACAAACCCCCTGACTGTGCCGTCATAAACCCCCTGACAGTGCCGCCACAAATCCCCTGACAGTGCCACCACAAACTACCTGACAGTGCCGCCACAAACCCCTGACAGTGCCGCCACAAACCCCTGACAGTGCCGCCACAAACCCCTTGACTGTGCCGTCATAAACCCCCTGACAGTGCCGCCACAAATCCCCTGACAGTGCCACCACAAACTACCCGACAGTGCCGCCACAAACTACCTGACAGTGCCGCCACAAACCCCTGACAGTGCCGCCACAATCTCCTGACAGTGCCGCCACAAACTAACTGACAGTGCTGCCACAAACCCCTGGCAGTGCGGCCACAATCTCCTGACAGTGCTGCCACAAACCACCTAACAGTGCGGCTACACAGTGCCACCACAAACTACCTGACAGTGCCGCCACAAACACCTGACAGTGCGGCCACAAACCCCCTGACTGTGCGGCCACAAACCCCCCGACAGTGCTGCCACAAACCCCTGAGAGTGCCGCCACAAACCCCCTGACAGTGCGGCCACAAACCCCCTGACAGTGCCGCCACAAACCCCCTGACAGTGCGGCCACAAACCCCCTGACAGTGCGGCCACAAACCCCCGACAGTGCTGCCACAAACCCCTGAGAGTGCCGCCACAAACCCCCTGACAGTGCGGCCACAAACCCCCGACAGTGCCGCCACAAACCTCCTGACAGTGCTGCCACAAACCCCTGACTGTGCCGTCATAAACCCCCTGACAGTGCCGCCACAAATCCCCTGACAGTGCCACCACAAACTACCTGAGAGTGCCGCCACAAACTACCTGACAGTGCCGCCACAAACCCCTGACAGTGCCGCCACAAACCCCCTGACTGTGCCGTCATAAACCCCCTGACAGTACCGCCACAAATCCCCTGACAGTGCCACCACAAACTACCTGACAGTGCCGCCACAAACTACCTGACAGTGCGGCCACAAACCCACCGACAGTGCCGCCACAAACCTCCTGACAGTGCCGCCACAAACCCCCTGACTGTGCCGTCATAAACCCCCTGACAGTGCCGCCACAAACCCCTGACAGTGCGGCCACAATCTCCTGACAGTGCTGCCACAAACCACCTGACAGTGCGGCCACAAACCTCCTGACAGTGCGGCCACAAACCTGACAGTGCCGCCACAAACCTCCTGACAGTGCGGCCACAAACCTCCGAACAGTGCGATCACAAACCCCCTGACAGTGCGGCCAAAAAAAACCTGGCAGTGCCGCCACAAACCCACTGACATTGCCGCCACAAACCCCCTGACAGTGCCGCCACAAACACCTGACAGTGCGGCCACAAACCCCCTGACTGTGCGGCCACAAACCCCCCGACAGTGCTGCCACAAACCCCTGAGAGTGCCGCCACAAACCCCCTGACAGTGCGGCCACAAACCCCCTGACAGTGCCGCCACAAACCCCTGACAGTGCGGCCACAAACCCCTGACAGTGCGGCCACAAACCCCTGACAGTGCGTACAAAAGTGCCGCCACAAACCCCCTGACAGTGCGGCCACAAACCCCTGACAGTGCCGCCACAAACCCCTGACAGTGCCGCCACAAACCCCTGACAGTGCCGCCACAAACCCCCTGACAGTGCCGCCACAAACCCTGACAGTGCCGCCACAAACTACCTGGCAGTGCCGCCACAAACCCCTGACAGTGCCGCCACAAACCCCTGACAGTGCCGCCACAAACCCCTGACAGTGCGCCACAAACCCCCTGACAGTGCGCCACAAACCCCCTGACAGTGCCCTGACAGTGCCGCCACAAACCCCCTGACAGTGGCCACAAACCCCTGACAGTGCGGCCACAAACCCCCTGACAGTGCGCCACAAACCCCCTGATCCGCACAAACCCCTGACAGTGCCGTCACAAACCCTGACAGTGCCGCCACAAACCCCTGACAGTGCGGCCACAACCTCCTGACAGTGCCGGCCACAAACCCCTGACAGTGCCGCCACAAACCCCCTGACAGTGCCGCCACAAACACCTGACAGTGCGGCCACAAACCCCCTGACAGTGCGGCCACAAACCCCCGACAGTGCTGCCACAAACCCCTGAGAGTGCCGCCACAAACCCCCTGACAGTGCGGCCACAAACCCCCGACAGTGCCGCCACAAACCTCCTGACAGTGCCGCCACAAACCCCCTGACTGTGCCGTCATAAACCCCCTGACAGTGCCGCCACAAATCCCCTGACAGTGCCACCACAAACTACCTGACAGTGCCGCCACAAACTACCTGACAGTGCCGCCACAAACCCCTGACATTGCCGCCACAAACCCCTGACAGTGCCGCCACAAACCCCTTGATTGTGCCGTCATAAACCCCCTGACAGTGCCGCCACAAATCCCCTGACAGTGCCACCACAAACTACCTGACAGTGCCGCCACAAACTACCTGACAGTGCCGCCACAACCCTGACAGTGCCGCCACAATCTCCTGACAGTGCCGCCACAAACTAACTGACAGTGCTGCCACAAACCCCTGGCAGTGCGGCCACAATCTCCTGACAGTGCTGCCACAAACCACCTAACAGTGCGGCTACACAGTGCCACCACAAACTACCTGACAGTGCCGCCACAAACCCCTGACAGTGCGGCCACAATCTGCTGACAGTGATGCCACAAACCACCTGACAGTGCGGCCACAAACCTCCTGACAGTGCGGCCACAAACCTGACAGTGCCGCCACAAACCTCCTGACAGTGCGGCCACAAACCTCCTAACAGTGCGATCACAAACCCCCTGACAGTGCGGCCAAAAAAACCTGGCAGTGCCGCCACAAACCCACTGACATTGCCGCCACAGACCCCCTGACAGTGCCGCCACAAACCACCTGACAATGCCGCCACAAACCTCCTGACAGTGCGGCCACAATCTCGTGACAATGCCGCCACAAACCTCCTGACAGTGCGGCCAAAAAAAACCTGGCAGTGCCGCCACAAATCCCTGATAGTGCGGCCACAAACCCCCTGACAGTGCCGCCACAAACCCCTGGCAGTGCCTCTACAAATCCCTGACAGTGCGGCCACAATCTCGTGACAATGCCGCCACAAACCTCCTGACAGTGCGGCCACAAACCCCTGACAGTGCCGCCACAAATCCCTGACAGTGCGGCCACAAACCTCCTAACAGTGCGATCACAAACCCCCTGACAGTGCGGCCAAAAAAACCTGGCAGTGCCGCCACAAACCCACTGACATTGCCGCCACAGACCCCTGACAGTGCCGCCACAAACTAACTGACAGTGCTCCCACAAGCCCCTGGCAGTGCGGCCACAATCTCCTGACAGTGCTGCCACAAACCACCTAACAGTGCGGCTACACAGTGCCACCACAAACTACCTGACAGTGCCGCCACAAACCCCTGACAGTGCGGCCACAATCTCCTGACAGTGCTGCCACAAACCACCTGACAGTGCGGCCACAAACCTCCTGACAGTGCGGCCACAAACCTGACAGTGCCGCCACAAACCTCCTGACAGTGCGGCCACAAACCTAACAGTGCGATCACAAACCCCCTGACAGTGCGGCCAAAAAAAACTGGCAGTGCCGCCACAAACCCACTGACATTGCCGCCACAAACCCCTGACAGTGCCGCCACAAACCACCTGACAGTGCCGCCACAAACCCCTGACAGTGCGGCCACAATCTCGTGACAATGCCGCCACAAACCTCCTGACAGTGCGGCCAAAAAAACCTGACAGTGCCGCCACAAATCCCTGACAGTGCGGCCACAAACCCCCTGACAGTGCCGCCACAACACCCCTGGCAGTGCTCCCACAAACCCCTGACAGTGCGGCCACAAACCCTGACAATGCCGCCACAAACCCCTGACAGTGCGGCCACAAACCCCTGAGTGCTGCCACAAATCCTGACAGTGCCGCCACAAACCCCTGACAGTGCCGCCACAAACTACCTGACAGTGCCGCCACAAAAACCCTGACAGTGCCACACAACTCCTGACAGTGCCGCCACAAACCCCTGACAGTGCTGCCACAAACCCCTGGCAGTGCGCCACAATCCCTGACAGTGCGCCACAAACCCTGACAGTGCGGCCACAAACCCTGACAGTGCCGCCACAAACCCCTGACAGTGCCGCCACAAACCCCTGACAGTGCCGCCACAAACCCTGACAGTGCGGCCACAACCCCTGACAGTGCGCCACAAACCTGACAAACCTGACAGTGCCGCCACAAACCCCTGACAGTGCGGCCACAATCTCCTGACAGTGATGCCACAAACCACCTGACAGTGCGGCCACAAACCTCCTGACAGTGCGGCCACAAACCTGACAGTGCCGCCACAAACCTCCTGACAGTGCGGCCACAAACCTCCTAACAGTGCGATCACAAACCCCCTGACAGTGCGGCCAAAAAAAACCTGGCAGTGCCGCCACAAACCCACTGACATTGCCGCCACAGACCCCCTGACAGTGCCGCCACAAACCACCTGACAGTGCCGCCACAAACCTCCTGACAGTGCGGCCACAATCTCGTGACAATGCCGCCACAAACCTCCTGACAGTGCGGCCAAAAAAACCTGGCAGTGCCGCCACAAATCCCTGACAGTGCGGCCACAAACCCCTGGCAGTGCCTCTACAAATCCCCTGACAGTGCCGCCACAAACTACCTGACAATGCCGCCACAAACCTCCTGACAGTGCGGCCACAATCCCCTGACAGTGCTGCCACAAACCCCTGACAGTGCGGCCACAAACCCCCTGACAGTGCGATCACAAACCCCTGACAGTGCGGCCACAAACCTGACAGTGCGGCCACAAACCTGACAGTCGACAACCCCTGACGGCCACCCTGAAGCCACCCCGACGGCCAAACCTGGCAGTGCCGCCACAAACCCCTGACAGTGCGCCACAAACCCCTGACAGTGCCGCCACAAACCCCTGACAGTGCCGCCACAAACCTCCTGACAGTGCCGCCACAAACTACCTGACAGTGCCGCCACAAACCCCTGACAGTGCGGCCACAAACCCTGACAGTGCCGCCACAAACCCCTGACAGTGCAAACCGCAGGACAAACCCTGACAGTGCCGCCACGAAGTGCTGCACAAACCCTGAAGTGCGCCACAAACTCCTGACAGTGCCGCCACAAACTAACTGACAGTGCCCACAAACCCTGGCAGTGCACCTGACGGTGCCACAAACCACCTAACAGTGCGGCTACACAGTGCCACCAGAAACTACCTGACAGTGCCGCCACAAACCCCTGACAGTGCGGCCACAATCTCCTGACAGTGCTGCCACAAACCACCTGACAGTGCGGCCACAAACCTCCTGACAGTGCGGCCACAAACCTGACAGTGCCGCCACAAACCTCCTGACAGTGCGGCCACAAACCCTAACAGTGCGATCACAAACCCCCTGACAGTGCGGCCAAAAAAAAACCTGGCAGTGCCGCCACAAACCCACTGACATTGCCGCCACAAACCCCCTGACAGTGCCGCCACAAACCACCTGACAGTGCCGCCACAAACCTCCTGACAGTGCGGCCACAATCTCGTGACAATGCCGCCACAAACCTCCTGACAGTGCGGCCACAAACCCCTGACAGTGCCGCCACAAATCCCTGACAGTGCGGCCAAACCCCTGACAGTGCCGCCACAAACCCTGGCAGTGCCTCTACAAATCCCTGACAGTGCGCCACAAACTCTGGCAGTGCCGCCACAAACCCCTGACAGTGCGGCCACAAACCCCCTGACAGTGCCGCCACAAACCACCTGACAGTGCGGCCACAAACCTCCTGACATGCATGCCACAAACCACCTGACAGTGCGGCCACAAAATCCTGACAGTGCGGCCACAAACCCCTGACAGTGCCGCCACAAACCCCTGACAGTGCGGCCACAAACCTCCTGACAGTGCGGCCACAAACCCCCGACAGTGCCGCCACAAACCTCCTGACAGTGCCGCCACAAACCCACTGACTGTGCCGTCATAAACCCCCTGACAGTGCCGCCACAAACCACCTGACAGTGCCACCACAAACTACCTGACAGTGCCGCCACAAACTACCTGACAGTGCCGCCACAAACCCCTGACAGTGCCGCCAAACAAACCTGACAGTGCCGCCACAAACCCCTGACAGTGCCGCCACAAACCCCTGGCAGTGCCGCTACAAACCTCCTGACAGTGCGCCACAAACTCCTGACAGTGCCGCCACAAACCCCTGGCAGTGCGCCACAATCCCTGCAGTGCTCATAAACCCCCTGACAGTGCCGCCACAAATCCTGACAGTGCCACCACAAACTACCTGACAGTGCCGCCACAAACACCTGACAGTGCCGCCACAAACCCCTGACAGTGCCGCCACAATCTCCTGACAGTGCCGCCACAAACTAACTGACAGTGCTGCCACAAACCCCTGGCAGTGCGGCCACAAATCTCCTGACAGTGCTGCCACAAACCACCTAACAGTGCGGCTACACAGTGCCACCACAAACTACCTGACAGTGCCGCCACAAACCCCCTGACAGTGCGGCCACAATCTCCTGACAGTGATGCCACAAACCACCTGACAGTGCGGCCACAAACCTCCTGACAGTGCGGCCACAAACCTGACAGTGCCGCCACAAACCTCCTGACAGTGCGGCCACAAACCTCCTAACAGTGCGATCACAAACCCCCTGACAGTGCGGCCAAAAAAAACCTGGCAGTGCCGCCACAAACCCACTGACATTGCCGCCACAAACCCCTGACAGTGCCGCCACAAACCACCTGACAGTGCCGCCACAAATCCTCCTGACAGTGCGGCCACAATCTCGTGACAATGCCGCCACAAACCTCCTGACAGTGCGGCCACAAACCCCTGACAGTGCCGCCACAAATCCCTGACAGTGCGGCCACAAACCTCCTGACAGTGCCGCCACAACCCCTGGCAGTGCCTCTACAAATCCCCTGACAGTGCCGCCACAAACTACCTGGCAGTGCCGCCACAAACCCCTGACAGTGCCGCCACAAACCCCTGACAGTGCGGCCACAAACCTCCTGACAGTGCGGCCACAAACCCCCGACAGTGCCGCCACAAACCTCCTGACAGTGCCGCCACAAACCCCCTGACTGTGCCGTCATAAACCCCTGACAGTGCCGCCACAAATCCCCTGACAGTGCCACCACAAACTACCTGACAGTGCCGCCACAAACTACCTAACAGTGCCGCCACAAACCCCTGACAGTGCCGCCACAAACCCCTGACAGTGCCGCCACAAACTAACTGACAGTGCCGCCACAAACCCTGACAGTGCGGCCACAAACCTCCTGACAGTGCGGCCACAAACCCCCCGACAGTGCCGCCACAAACCTCCTGACAGTGCCGCCACAAACCCCCTGACTGTGCCGTCATAAACCCCCTGACAGTGCCGCCACAAATCCCCTGACAGTGCCACCACAAACTACCTGACAGTGCCGCCACAAACTACCTGGCAGTGCCGCCACAAACCCCTGACAGTGCCGCCACAATCTCCTGACAGTGCCGCCACAAACTAACTGACAGTGCTCCCACAAGCCCCTGGCAGTGCGGCCACAATCTCCTGACAGTGCTGCCACAAACCACCTAACAGTGCGGCTACACAGTGCCACCACAAACTACCTGACAGTGCCGCCACAAACCCCTGACAGTGCGGCCACAATCTCCTGACAGTGCTGCCACAAACCACCTGACAGTGCGGCCACAAACCTCCTGACAGTGCGGCCACAAACCTGACAGTGCCGCCACAAACCTCCTGACAGTGCGGCCACAAACCTAACAGTGCGATCACAAACCCCCTGACAGTGCGGCCAAAAAAAAAACTGGCAGTGCCGCCACAAACCCACTGACATTGCCGCCACAAACCCCCTGACAGTGCCGCCACAAACCACCTGACAGTGCCGCCACAAACCCCTGACAGTGCGGCCACAATCTCGTGACAATGCCGCCACAAACCTCCTGACAGTGCGGCCACAAACCCCCTGACAGTGCCGCCACAAATCCTTGACAGTGCGGCCACAAACCTCCTGACAGTGCCGCCACAAACCCCCTGGCAGTGCCTCTACAAATCCCCTGACAGTGCCGCCACAAACTACCTGGCAGTGCCGCCACAAACCCCTGACAGTGCCGCCACAAACCCCTGACAGTGCGGCCACAAACCCCCTGACAGTGCGGCCACAAACCCCCCGACAGTGCCGCCACAAACCCCCTGACAGTGCCGCCACAAACCCCTGACAGTGCTGCCACAAACCCCCTGACAGTGCGGCCACAAACCCCCCGACAGTGCTGCCACAAACCCCTGAGAGTGCCGCCACAAACCCCCTGACAGTGCGGCCACAAACCCCCTGACAGTGCGGCCACAAACCCCCTGACAGTGCGGCCACAAACCCCCCGACAGTGCTGCCACAAACCCCTGAGAGTGCCGCCACAAACCCCCTGACAGTGCGGCCACAAACCCCCCGACAGTGCCGCCACAAACCTCCTGACAGTGCCGCCACAAACCCCCTGACTGTGCCGTCATAAACCCCCTGACAGTGCCGCCACAAATCCCCTTACAGTGCCACCACAAACTACCCGACAGTGCCGCCACAAACTACCTTACAGTGCCGCCACAAACCCCTGACAGTGCCGCCCCAAATCCCTGACAGTGCCGCCACAAATCCCCTGACAGTGCTCCCACAATTCCCTGACAGTGCCGGCACAATTCCCTGGCAATGCCACCACAAACCCCGTGACAGTGCCACCACAAACCCCTGACAGTGCCACCACAAACCCCGTGACAGTGCCCCACAAACCCCTGACAGTGCCACCACAAACCCCTGACAGTGCCGTCACAAACCCCCTGACAGTGCCACCACAAACCCGTGACAGTGCCGCCACAACCCACTGGAAATGTCGAGGTAAACCCCCTGGCAAATTCGTAGACGAGTAGTCTAGGGGTAAGTTGCCCGTCTCACAATCGAAAGATTGTGTGTTCGAGTCTCACCTGTCGCTACTCTTTGCCTGCGGCCAATCGGCGTGAGAGATGGGCGACGCTACATGACAACGGTCGATATGTCATAAAACTAATACCAACCAACCCCTTGGCAATGTTGGCACAAATATCTTGAACAAAAATTAGGAACATTTCAGGAAGAACGATTATGTTTAGTAAAAATACAAATAAAAAGCTACTGAGTATCCAAGTAACGGAATTAGAACGCCAAACCCTGCAGTAAAAAAGCGTTCCGGCATCAAAAGCGTGGCGGCTGGGCCGGGCCGGGCCGCTCCAATGAACCTTTATACCGTGTTAGATGAGGACCCACACCAATTGCAAGGTATCAAGGACCCCTCAGATGAATCTTTGTATCGTACTAGAGGAAGCCCTATGCCATTGGCAAGACATCAGGGACCGCTCCGACGAAGCTTTATACCGTGCTAGAGGAGGACCTATGCCACTGGCAAGGCACCAAGTGCCGCTCAGATGAATATTTATACCGTACTAGTGCAGGCCGTACTCCACTGGCAAGTCATCGGGGGCCCTATCGATGAACCTTTATTTCATAGTAGAGGCCCTATACCACTCGAAAGGCATCAAAGGCCGCTCAGATGAATCTGTATATCGAGCTAGAGGAGGCCCTGCACATCTGGCAGAGCATCAAGGGTCGCTCAGATGAACCTTTATAACATGCACGCAGGAGTAGATCAGCTCGGGCTTCACTCTCGCTCATAGTCGTGACAGGAGGTAGCAGGGACAGCTGGAATTTTCTACAGCGGTACGAGAACTGCAGGCTGTCAAATTGTATGTTGGTGAGTAGTGGACGTCATATTCCCGACGGACACAGGGTGGCGACGAAGAGCCGTTGTGTTCTAGGTGTTCTGCACCAATGTCAGTTCGATACGTACTTCTCTCTTGCCCCGAACTGTGTCAGTGCGGAGAGCCGTGTTGCTCTGCGCTGTTGTCAGTCCGGCGTGTGCTCATCTCTTATCCCGGACTGGGCCGGTGCGGAGACGCTATTTTGGACACGACGCATTATTCGTTCGCACGCGCCTATATACATATATGCAGACACCGACAGACAGTCCGAGCTATACTCGCACTAGGTGGTACGTTTGAACGTGTTCCATTGCTGTACGTCCCGTGAATGTGTCCATAACGTTGGTATTGTGTGCGCCGGCAGGTCTCTTACGTGACGCCCTGATGGCACGATGAGCGGCCGCTGGTTGGACCGACATTCCGTGGCGTCAGGTCAGGTCAAGGTCAAGTCAGGCCACAGCCGCGTAGCGACCAATCACCGACTACCCAACACACCCAACACCCAGCCGAACCACAAGCGGATACCATCTAGCCGAACCATCAGCCACTTTGCATGTGATACGTGTGTGTAATTTTTGTATGAGAAGGCGACCAGGATGGGCGGCGGGTTGATTTTATGGGTGTGGACGGGGTCAACGCGCGTGACCTGACCTTAGGTCAAGGCCACTCCGCCGCTGTCAGTCGGTCCCAAGCGTGCTAGGCCCGTGTTTTATTTTGTTAAGCATCTATCGATTTTGTTAAGTTAAATGTAAAAACGGTATCTGATTGTATTTGTATTTTAGGCCGGCGCGGGCACCGGCCACGATCGTGCCCGCTCGTGATTGAGGTGTTGCTCCTGCGTCTGTCTGCCGCCGTGCATGGCCGGCCGCCGACATCGGACTGTTGGTGCCGTCCGGTGGCCGACTGCCGCCGCTGCTGAGGGGCTGTCTGCTGCTGACTGTCGGCTGTCAGGTGCTGACTGTCGGCTGTCAGGTGCTGACTGTCGGCTGTCTGCTGCTGACTGTCGGCTGTCTGCTGCTGACTGTCGGCTGTCTGCTGCTGACTGTCGGTTGTCAGGTGCTGACTGTCGGTTGTCAGGTGCTGACTGTCGGTTGTCAGCTGCTGACTGTCAGTTGTCAGACTGCCGGTGTCATCCGGTGGCCGTCTGCCGCCGCTAATGATGGGCTGTCGGGCCGTTTCCTGGGGCCTAGAGCGGCCGTCACTGGCCAGCCAGGAGAGACACGGCGGATCGGCCGTGCCGCCACTGGCGCTACTGTCCCGGACGCCCCCTCCGCCCTGCTCCACTACTACCCGTTCGTACGCCTTCACGCGGCCGCGCTGTATCTGCCCGCCATGGTGACGTCGCTCGCCGCCAGGGGCGCCACCATCTACCACAGTTCTTCTATAAACAGTACTCGCCATCGCGCTGCTGCTATATCGTACTGTACATAGCAAAAATATACATATTATTCATTCAGTGTGTTTATTGGAGTTATGGGAGAAACTAACTAGTAGAGTTCGTGTTGGGTTGCCGGGGGATGTCATGTTGCATGTGCTCGAGTGGTGGAGTGTGCGTGTAGGGGTGTTGGTGTTCCAGGGGTGTGGTGGTGTGGTGAATTGGAGCTTAGGGGCGCGTCGACTTCCAGGGTCATTTTGCGCCCATAACTTTATGATAATCAATCTACGGGGCTGCTATCACAGCTTGCTATTAATATTCACGGGCGAGAGTATATCACCTCTAGGCGAGCTTGTCGAAGGAAGGTAAAAATATCCCCAGACGCCACGACGTCAGAGTCGTTCCCAATTAGCATACGTAAAAAAGTGTCGGCTTTCAGCAGTCTTAAAATCTGGCGTCGTAGAGGTTCTAACAGTGTACAGCCCACTAAAACAAATCAAATCAAACAAACAAATCAAACAAATCAACGGGTCACTGAGCTTTCAAAACCGTGCGCCGTCTATGGTTCAGGTCAAACGGCGATTGAACGCTTGCGGATTGGTACGTCTGATCTGTGGCGAAGCGGGCGGCGTCGTCTAGTTTCTGGCAACATGTTCTTTCGTTACCATCACAGTTACCATATTGATGTTGCGCTAAAGTGTTCCCCTTCCCACAAATTGCAATGATTAGGGCAAAGCGGTTTTGTTGTGTTTTGCATGCATTACTGTCTTGGCGCCACTTGGC
Source organism: Imbricaverruca yamaguchii (assembly GCA_034440575.1). Classification (NCBI taxonomy): domain Eukaryota; kingdom Metazoa; phylum Arthropoda; class Thecostraca; family Neoverrucidae; genus Imbricaverruca; species Imbricaverruca yamaguchii. The sequence goes on from JAOTOL010001178.1 coordinate 72,922, forward strand.
CAGGTGATGGAGCCTGACCGCCTGACCTAGCCGCCGTAAAGCGCCGGCTCTCCACCACATGTCCTGACCGCCTGACCTAGCCGCCGTAAAGCGCCGGCTCTCCACCACATGTCGAGGCGTGCCGCGCCGTTCGTGGCACGTGGCCTGCTATCGGACCGTCTTCCACCTCGGGCTTTCGGCACTGGCTGGCTGGCCAACCTACCTGAATGTCTGACTGACTGGATGCCTGGATGCCTGGATGCCTGGATGTCGGAATGCCTAGCCGTCTGTGTGTGACGATCATTGACTGTGACCATGTGAGCTAGTTCTTGCACTCAGATGCTTGCGTTCTGTCAATGCTTCGCAAAGACGAGTGGTGCATAGTTCACTTTTTGTGATATCGTCATCCATTGAATTTGTGTGTGTGTGGGGGAGGGGGTCCAGACCTCCACCCCGACGGTCAGAACCGGGTACTGTCCCGCCCCTCTCAGCCATCACGTCTCGACTCCATGACGGGTCTTGACCGCCCCATTAAACAGGCCCAAAGGGCATCCCTGCTAAGCTCACGGGTCATGACTGTAGCAGGTCTTGGTCGCCCCACTACCCCGCCCAAAAGGGACAATACTACGGGGTGAGAGCCCCGGGTATGGACCGGGAACTGCCCAGCCCCGCCTAGCTCACAAGTCATAACTTCGCGACTGGTGTTCGCCGCCCCACTATCCAGTCGCAAAGGGACTAAGTGGAGGAACACGATACTACGAGGTACCAGAGCTCCGGGTGTGTAGGCGTGGTGCGATGGAAGAACTGAACCCCAGATAGATATCGACGTCCTCTATCCCCCTCCTCCTCCCCCCCCCACACAAACACAATAGGGCGATTTCAGGTCACCTCACCAAGGTAGACAGACCCCTGGACGCAATACAGCCAAAGCAGCCGAGATTCGGTGGGCCTCAAATTATTCCACGCTCCCCTCTAATTTTGATAAAAATTGGTGCACTGAATTATCCCCTCCACAGATTACAATTCCGAGACTTTGGTCTCTGGACTAGATGGGTTGAAATATGCAGGTTAGGAATATTTGGTGGTCATAGAGAAAGTTAGTACCGAACATCCTTTTTATTGTTTTAGTGATATCAATTACCTTTCCACGATTATTTTATTAATTTGACTATTGATATGACTTCATTTATCAAAAGTAATTGGGTGGGGGAGGGAAGAATGCATACGAATACAGAAAGAAACTGGACAGGCCGAAATGGATTGGGGAGATCCCATGGGATCCCATGTTGAAAGTTGGAATTATTTGTAGGGCAAAGCCAACATTGGGGGAGCTCCCCATCAAAATTATATAAAACAATGCAGGGTCCTACCTATGTAACATATATGTATATATATATATATATATATATATATATATATAATAATAATAATAATAATAATAATAATAATTTCAAAGCGAAAGGTCTGCCCAATACAGTACAGATAAGTGGTCTTGTGAAGTCACCATCTGACTCGATGACCTTGTGTAGGTGCATGGCCTATGTGTATGTCATTTGAAGCAATTCGCACATAGAACACGATGGTGATAATATCGAGCACGCCGGTGGTAGAAAAGAACACGTGGGTCAATGACCTGAGCCGGATATAGTGGACTTAGGTGCATTGTGGGAGTGGTCCATACGGGTCTAATGAAAGATCACAGTTCACATTTAGATATTGTTCTAATGATATCACGGTTAGCGATGCCTTGCAGGATTTGCGTACGGTCTGGTGTGCTCGTGTCGCCGTGGACTGTTGATGCATGTGCCACGAGTTATCGCACCTCTGTCGTCGCCCCCTTATGACGTACCTTTAGGTCGCTACGCGCCAAGCGCGGCCATTTGACTGGGCAGCGACATTAGCGCCACGCACCTGACGAAGCGTAAACTAGTATGCTGGCATACATTCATATAGTAAAAAAGAATGACTGCATAATCCAAACCGTGGACAAAAACCGTGTAGCAGAAAAGTAGGGTATGCCACTACCTTTTTTATGGTACGTAGGTCCTGTGTGGGGCGCCACAGTGGACGGTGTGCTCCGCGGCCCCGGTCCGCCACAGTGGACGGTGTGCTCCGCGGCCCCGGTCCGCCACAGTGGACGGTGTGCTCCGCGGCCCCGGTCCGCCACAGTGGACGGTGTGCTCCGCGGCCCCGGTCCGCCACAGTGGACGGTGTGCTCCGCGGCCCCGGTCCGCCACAGTGGACGGTGTGCTCCGTGGCCCCGGTCCGCCACAGTGGACGGTGTGCTCCGCGGCCCCGGTCCGCCACAGTGGATGGTGTGCTCCGCGGCCCCGGTCCGCCACAGTGGACGGTGTGCTCCGTGGCCCCGGTCCGCCACAGTAGACGGTGTGCTCCGCGGCCCCGGTCCGCCACAGTGGACGGTGTGCTCCGTGGCCCCGGTCCGCCACAGTAGACGGTGTGCTCCGCGGCCCCGGTCCGCCACAGTGGACGGTGTGCTCCGCGGCCCCGGTCCGCCACAGTGGATGGTGTGCTCCGCGGCCCCGGTCCGCCACAGTGGAGGGCAGGGGTGTTGTTTTGTATTATTTTGAGGGGGCAAGTGCCCCTCAATGTTGGCTTTCCCCTCCCCGAATAGTTTCAACTTTTAATATGGGACGGTATGAGGTGTGCCCCAATGAACTTGGGCCCGTCCATTGTCTGCATGCATTGTGCATGTAGGCAATGAATCCCCCCTAAAAAAGGTGTCGACGCTCCTGGTGGTCAAAGTTCCTCCACCATCTTAGCGAGGGTGTGCTCCGCGGCCCCGTTCCGCCACAATGGACTGCGTGCCCTGCGGTACTGGCTCGCCGTAGTGGACGATGTACTCGTCCGGAATTGCTTGGCGTCGGGAATATCTGCGATTGTACAGAACTGCCACATCATCCAAGAAAAGGACGGAGAACGGCTTCGGGTGGCCGTAGCAGAGTACGACCGGTACATCATACCGTGCACTGAGACGCGGCTGGACGACTCGGGGATAGATGTTGAGCTTCAAGCTTTCTTGCCTAAACACATCTGGTTCCACATGGACCGATCGGATGGTCGTGTCGGTGGGGGTGTGGCTTGTGCCGTTCGCGCCGACCTGCTACCGACCCGATGTCTGCTGGCGGTGCCGGACACTGAGTTGTTGCTGGTGAACCTAGGCAATTCGGCAGTGATCGTGGGTGTACGCTACAAACCACCAGACGACGACAACGCCATTACACGAATATTTCGGAAGTTAGGCGATCTCCCGCCCGGACGCCGGCTCATAGTCCTGGGCGATTTCAACATTCCCGAGCTTGGCTGGGTACCGTCAGCGTCCGGCTGAGCCAACCCGGTCCGGCTTAGACCGACGGCCAGGGCCAACTGCTTCCTGGAAACGTGCGATCTCCACGACCTGAGCCAATGTGTCACTCAAGATGCAAGAGTCAACAACATTTCAGACGTGATGCGTACTATCGGTATTACAGCAGGGGACTTCGTTCGGAAGGGTATCATAAGCTCGAACCACGACGAGATCCAGGCTACGTTCCTTCTACCGAGGCCATCACCTCCAGCCGTATCAAGATCGACTGCCTATAGCTACAAGATCAGATTTTGACTCGCTGCGACGCTGTCCGGAACTTTTGCCGTGGAATGTGCTGGATGACTGATATGTTGATGATGCTGTGGAAATGTTTTGCTCGTTAGTCGAAGTCGATATTCGGGATAATGTGCCGGTCCTGCCTCCGCGACGTAGTCCCGCCCTGGCTTGACGGCAAGGCCAGGCGCGCACTAGCCGCGAAAGAATGTGCACATCTTCCGATGAAAAAGCACCCGAGTGATGGTGTCATTCATCGCGATCTTATTGAGAAGGGCCGCCTCTTTACACGTCTGATCGGACGCAGCTACTACAGCTATCTGTGGGGACGAGTGGAGGATTTTAAAAGGATCCAAAATCTATACTGGCTATCCTTCAGATGTTTTAAGAGGAGTGGATCCGTTCTACCGCCGCTCGATGGAGACACCATGCCGTCAGCTATGACGTTGGATGCGCTTATCTGCTGAATAGAGCTTTTTCAGTCAAATCCAAAGCTCGGTACGTAGCCCAGTACCCGCTAATACAGGACTACGGATTGTCCTGTCTTACAGCCTTTCGGTCTTCACTAGAGGAAATCCACATGATTCTCACTGGCCTTAACCCGCACAAGGCATGTGGACCGGATATCAGCACCCGAATTCCCAGGAGTGTGCCGACCAATCATGCATCCAGCGGTACAAAATTTGTGGCTTTTAGTCAGGCAGGGAAAATTTCCGATATGATAGAAAATGAAGACGTCACAATATGTAAGAAAAGCAACCAGCAAATTGCAGAAAACTACCGAGCCGTCCTACTTCTCTGCCTGTGTAGAAAGGTTCTAAAAAAACATTACTATGTTTTGAGTGTTCATATCTTACCAGTACCGACAGGCACTCAGCACGGTTTTATTCTCAAAAGGTCATGTGCTTCCACCCTGGCAGTTTTCTTGAGGAAAGCCTGGGGCGACGTCTTCGCCTGCGATTCGATCTCTGTCTGCGATCAGACAGATGCAATCTACACAAACTACTCAACGGCCTTCCAATGCGTCAACCATAAAATGTTGGCATGTAAGCTCAAAAATACATACCATGTTCCAGACAAAATTATCCCTCCGATTCGCTAATATCTGACTGGTCGCCGGCAGCGACTGATATTGAACGGGGCGGTCTTGAACTGGGCTGACGTCACTTCCGATGTACCCAAAGGGAGCTTTTTGGCCCCTCTGTTTTTTTTGCCATGTTTGTGAACCACCTGCCTTCCGGAATTGACTAGGAATGTATCATGTTTGCTTATCTCAATTTTGTATGAGGGTAGCGTCTGCGGATGACGTGTCCCGCCTGCAAAGGGATATATTATATTCCCTCTGCAGATGGTCTCAGACTGGATACTATCCTTCAACCCACTGACATGCAGGTCGTCTCGTCATACTCCTTTGTGCTTCGAGTGCAAAGTGTAAGATACGACGCTGCAGTGTGAGGCAGTGATGAGGGACCCGGGTGCGTACCTGGACAGTAAATTGACATTTGCGCAGCATGTGCAGATAACTATGTTAACCAACCGAGCGCTGCGGCTGTCTATTAGATCAACACAAACCGGAGCACCTGGTAGTAGATTTTCTAAGTGCTCTTGAGTATTGCTCAGTCATCTGGAGAAACCACGGCGCATCGGACCCGGATATACAGAGTAGATCACAAGTGTTTAATGTGACTAGCTGAACACTGTAGTGACGCACACAGGCCGGAGTCTCTGCAATTTCAGGACCTTGGCCTTTATAACGTGACTTCTGAGTGCACTCATTGAGTACAGGCCGACATCATTGTCTTACGAAACGTTTTATGGAGTAGGACGGACGAATCTATTTTATTTCATAACTTCGGAGTATGTGTCGCAGTCCGGAGAATCAGGTAGCCTGATTTATTTCATGCACCATATGCACGTATGGAAACCATTAGACGTGGCTTATTTAGCAGATTACTAAGAGAAACATACTTTTAGCGAGGACCTCAAGTGCGGACAAATTCGCGAACTCGCTGAATGCATTGAAGATGCAGGTGGTTAGGTACGTGTATGCGAAGTCACACGCTCACATCTGAATTGTGTAGCCATCGGGCATCGAGGCAGTCTTACCATCCTGTCGCCTGCCTAAACCCATTGTTATGTTTAAGCGTTCTAGCTCATGACTTTTGCTGTAAATGGCTGAAATGCTGCTGGAGATTGTGGGCACTATGCAATACAAAATATACAATTAACTCCGCGGCCCTGATCCGCCGCAATGGATGGTGTGCTCCGCGACCCTGGTCCGCCATAGTAGAGGTTGTGCTCCGCGATGCAGAGCTGGTCCGCCACGGTGGACGGCGTTCTCATCGGCCCTGGCCCCCAGTGGACAGTGTGCTCCGCGGTCCTAATTCGCCCCGCGGTCTAAATTGTGCATATGACCACTCAGAGGCGGTCAGAGGTATCGAAATAGGGCAAGGCAGAGTAACTAATGCACCCCCCCCCCAAAAAAAAAAAAACATCGCTACATGACCAATGTAGTCGACTACTTTACTTCAGCCTTTAGCCTTTACTTTAGCCATTTTTTAGCTTCAAACTTGAATAACTTTTTGCTATCCAACATAGAACAATGTCAATGGTGTCAAAAACATTGCTGGTCCGTGAGCTTTGAAGTTGCCAAGAACTAGTGTCCCCAAAATAGGAGGGGTCAATTAATAATACAAAATTGTGGCTGGCTAAAGTTTGGACTGGGTTTCCGATCTTTAGCCACCTTCCACTTTTTCACGTTGGCCAGTGAATAAGACGTCCGGTTCTAACTTCAGCCACCGCGGTAGTTTAAAAACAATTAGAAGGTTCCTAACCATTTTTAAACCTTCAGAACACGTTTATCAATGAGCATGGATCAACAGTTGGGCACATGAAAGTTGAAGCTTACCTGCACACAAATCAACTCAATCACGCCATCACGATTATGCCCAGTGACGACTGAACCGCACAGTCACAAGAAGGCCAGTGCCATCCAGACAGTCGCTGGAAGCGTCTCCGCATCCATGTCGAAGTCGACGGTCTATATCAGTTCCCGGCGGTCGGGTGTGATCTTCTTGACTTGGCGGAGCACCTGATCGCGTTCGATGAGACCGACGTCTTCCGTTGCGGGAAACACAAACGTAAACCTCGTCTGCTTCTTGAGGAATGACACGCTTGAGAGGTCTGCGGCGATAACTTTTGCAGGGAACAGCTGTGTTCCCTTCTTCCCCACGAACTTGACGATGACGAAATCTCCCTGGGCGACACGACTCCAGTTTATCCCCAAGGGCGAACTGTCACATCCCTGCTCCTGGTCGCTTTCGGTCGACCCGTCATCCCCTTGTTCCTCCTCTTTCCCTTCCGTCCTCGCTTTCTTCTGTTCGCAGCTGCCTTCGTCCTCCTTGGACGGCGACGATTCGGGAAGATCCTCAGCCTCGCTGTCACCAGAATCGGATGAGCTGATGCGCACCGACCTGCCGGGCAGGACGTTCAGTTTCGTCCTGCGGCGACGGGACGGTCCAGCTGTGTCCTTCGAGCCACGGAGAGCTTGGAGATGGTCGACGATAACGACATCGATTGCGGCGTCGCCGTCATCAGAGCGCTTCTTCGGGAGCTTTTCCAGGACCGGTGTTTTGTCGACAGGATGAATCCCGCAGGTCTTGAATCCCGACTTCAGATAGTTCAGGACGGAGATCAGCTCCTTCAGGCACTCCGGGAACATATTCTTCGGCAGGGTGTCGTACTTTTTCCCAGACGGCGTCGGCTTCCAGTCTCCGATGACCTTCCTCCATTTCTCCTTGAGCGACGAGAAGAAGGCGACGTCAAGTGGTTGTGTTAGGTGTGTCGAGTTCGGTGGGAGACATATGAATCTTATGTTGTTTTCGTTGGACTTTTGACCACCTTCTCACTGATGTGGCTCGACAAGTTGTCTCCGGTGATAGCTTTTGGTCCTTGCTTTCGATGTAGATACGGCAGGCAGATGTGCATGAACCAATCTTCAAATGACGTTTCATCAAACCACCCACTCTTTGAAAACGCGTAGCGGGCGCCTCGAGGCCCTCCTGTCGTCCACTCCAGGTACATGTTCTTGGCCTTGTACACGACAAACGGTTGGAGCAGAAGGTCGCTGGAAGTTCATGCAAACATCATACTGGTCGTCACCTTGCTGTGGTTCGCCACAGTTTCAGAGTAGCGGCTTCCACGACGAACGATACATTTTCGCCTGCCAGGATCATCTATGAGTCCCGTTTCGTCATAGTTGATCAGATTATCAGCGGGGACCCCAGCGAGACTGTCAGCGAGCTCGGTAAAATATTCCTCAATTGTTTTGTCATCGACAGCTGCCCGCTTTCGGCTGATGTTTGTCACCATCCGCTTTGTCAGTCCATTCCGTTGGCAGAATGCTTTGACCCATTTCTCTCCTGGCAGATTGTCATTCCGCCGTTTGCTTGTCACACCAAGCCTGTCGAAGTACTGGTTGGCAAATCGCTTGACATCTGAAGCAACGGCGGGGAATCCCCACTCTCCCAGCAGCTTGATGCGTTCTGCCAGCTTGGCTTCCTTTGCCAGGGATAACTCAATGGGATGGCCTGGGGCTTGTTCATGCTTAGCATTTATCTTGTTGGAGAGTGTCTGTCGGTTGATGCCATGCTTTCTTGCTTCCTCTGGAAGGCTCATTCCCGAATCAACATCACTCTTCGCTGCCTCAATCATTGAGTCAGTGAAGTTTCCGTCACTCCGCTTCATCATCTAACTCCGCTTCATCAGGGAAAATAACGGAAACCGTGTCAGAACTGTGGAACAAAGAAAGGTGCAATGGGAGGCTTAGGACAGGTGCAGACAGGTGTGGATACAAGGAGGTGGCGCGGGCGCGCGCGCACACCCCGCAGCACAGAAAATTATGCCAAAACAGCCTAAGCAGAGTGGCTAAAGTTAGTGGATTTTGTTCATATTCCTGTCCGAACTTTAGCCACTCAAAAATTTTGGAGACATTTTTAGAAAATATTGACAAAAAGTACTTCATTTAAAATTAGAGGATATAACCAACCTATGTAAATAATATATTTCGATATCGAAGTGTTAGATTCATCTGCATGGGTACCACTTTTCCACCTCTGATTTTTTATCTCTTTTCACTCATGCAAAATATAATTCCACACTTAATGCCATGATTAAAAAACAACAACTGAGCCTCCTCAGCATGTTGCCAAGACCCTAGAGAAACTTAGGGGAAACAATTGCTTGGCTAGCATGTGTCATGTCACTGCAATGCTTCTTCAAATCATATTTCCAGTTTTGGCTAAAGTTATGACGGTGGCTAAAGTAAGGGCGTTTTACGGTACATGTGTCAACCAATTTAGTCATAGCTGATCACATTTAGGGATTGCTAACACCTCCTTCCACTCTCCCCACCAAACAATCCCTTGGCACTTGCAGGACTGAAGATTTCTAACAAAGTCAGGGGATCTAAGTTCATGTTTTAGAGGAATATTTGCACAGCACAGTACATATAGAAAATGACAAACTAAGATCAGCAGAATACCAAACCAGGGGGTCCAGACCACATACCAATTTGGGGTATCCAGGCATGGGCACTTGCCTGTCAACTATGAGAGGAACATGGACAACATTATAAGCCCGAAGATCAGATCAAACATTTGATCAGACTAAGGCTGGTTTTAATTTGAAAGCAATTCAACATAACAGTACAAATTGGATGCATTGGAAGACGCAGGGCTGGTTTTGAGTTGGTCAACGGTGCCAGGCAAAACTAATTCTCAGATTTGTTTGAATATTTTTGTCCCAAGTTTTTAACTCCTTTAATCTTGCATCAAATATTTCTAGTTTTGCATACATTGTGTACAGTATACTAATTCTGCTCCAAAGCAGGCTGTTGGGGGGGTAGCTGGGAAGCGCCACATGAAGGCCCAGTCTTGGCCCACCATTCCTGAACGTTCTTAGGTAAACAGAATTCCTCGCCTCTCCTACCCATCTATGCAGGTAGAAACTTACTCCAAACCCACAATGTCGCACAATTCCTTAATTTCATGACTTAATGAAAACTTATTGTGTGAAGCATGCTTAGATGTAGCCAGAAAGTAAACTTGCGCACAAGTTCCTCTGATGGTAAAATGCACTACAGAAACGTTTTCGTCGATCTTGCGAAGGCTGCATACCCTGCGCTTCGTATGGAACGAAAGCGCACATGGCGATAGTTTGGTTAAGGTTTTCCTCACTCATACGTATTTCAAATTCATGATAGAGCCGGTCCAAATTGAATATGCAAATGTGGACTAAAATTTTCACGATAATTACGAATCACCAATGCACGTTTCATGTCAACTTGTTAATTTTGCGATTCTCCAATGGATAAAAGCATCGCTATGCACGTAAATAACATAAAAAGTGATCTTTCAGCTGTACTGAGGTGAGGAACTGCCTTGTGCCTTAGTGGGCGGACCGGACCGTCCCTGGTCCTGATTCGTCATGGTGGACGGTGTACTCCGCGACCTTGATCCGCCACGTGGTGGCGCACAAGCGGAGCCCCACCAGAAGTACAGGAACTAGGAAGCTCCCCCCTCCCCCACTGTACATCACATGTCCCGCCCTCCCCAGTTCTCCCCTACTCTGCCATACAGCGAGCTTTAGTGTCACCCGGTGGCCCGGTTCGGGATCCGCATCTTCTTCCGCCGGGATCGTCATGAAGTTCCCAGCCCCATCCATGATCCCAGGGGCGGATATATAGCAAGTAAAATTGGCCCCACTCCCCAGCCAAAGGCGATTTTTGAAGAAATGTCCCACTAAAATGGCATTTTCTCGGGTTATAAGAACATAACTAGATAAATAAGTTCTTAAGCAAACCCGACGCATGTTGGATGCTCAAATAAGATGAGTTATTCGGAATTGGGAATTTATCAAACGCCCCTCCCACGTCAGGCTCCCGAATTTTCCCCTGCCGCCCCTTCGTGCGCAGCGTTCCCAAGCGTAGCAATCATGCCTTCGTCGTGACGCAATGTGGCTCATGCACGTGAACAGCTTGGCGGGAACACGCACTGTTCACGTGGACAGCGCCGCCTCTCATTGGCTGAGCCGACCGCGCCCCCGGCGCTGATTGGTCGACGCTCACACCCGCCCAGGTACGAATCAACTCTCGTCGGCAGCGCAGAAGCGCGCCGCGAGCTTTGTGCAGTTTGGCTGGTGTGCGTGGAGGGTTGTGATACGAATGCTCGTGGCACCCTTGTTCTGTGCAGTTGTTCGCGGGTGACACGCGTGCAGACGGCATCTCGGTGTCAGCGACTCTTTTGCAACCACTCGGAGACATCGTGTGATGATGGAACACGGGTTGCTCTCCCCTCCTGCTTCGCCCACGCGGGATACGCACACAAAGGTCGGTGCCACGGCGTTGAAGTCTGGGATGTTCACCTGGCTGGGGATGAAATTGGCGTGTATTATCTGGTGTCGGTTGGCTTGCACTGGCGCGACGGAACGTCCGAATTTAGTGGGGGAGGGAAGCGTTACCAAGCAGTTTGTTAAATTAATCTGTGACAAATGTTCGAATGTCATGCTTAACGAGGTCAAGACTGCCCACTCATTTCCGAGACCACTCATGGGGGACCCTCGGCTTTCCGGGGAAGGTGCACCTTTCATTTGGAACAAAATAAGAAACTGGCTTATTGGATGGGTGGGTAGGTAGGAAGGAGTATGGAGTGGGGAAATGTGCAATTAATAAGAATGCACAATTTCACAACAAATCTAACATAATGTGCATGTGTGTCACAATGAAGCTGGCCTGCGGGGATTGCGTTTTTCATGGACAACGCTGCCTAGAAAACATTTTGTATCTAGTGAACGCCCGTAGACCCAATGGTTAAGTTTCAGCTGGATTGTGGTGATTGTAGGGGGGGGAGGGGCGGCAATGATTCAGAGGACGAGTGGCCCCCTTAGCATATAGGAAGTGATACACCTGCAAACAATCTAGCCTAATCTAGCTTAAACTCTAAAATTCAAAAACGTGAAGAACAAAATTAAACATGAACAATAAAAGTTCAAAATCGAAATTTATCAAGAAAATAGTTCAACATAGCCTGGCCTAACAGCTTCTTTTTTAATTATGCTTGTTATCACGACCTGGCTTCACGAAATCCAGGCCCATTTCGATTTTACAAGTCCCTACTCTACCTTTGGATTATTGATTCGTTTCACAGTTGTCATCCCGTGATGCTTCGAGTAGTGTCAACTGTGACGCATGGGGCCACCTCTACACCAGTCCCGTAAGTGTACACCGTAACACGTGAAGCCATCAACACGCCAGTCTCGTGAAGTTTACACCGACACCTGAGGCCACCTCCACACCAGTCCCGTGAAGTTTACACCGTGACACGTGAGGCCACCTCTACACCAGTCGTGAAGTTTACACCGTGACGCGTGAAGCCACCCCCACACCAGTCTCGTGAAGCTTACACTGACACGTGAGGCCACCTCCACACCAGTCTCGTGAAGTTTACAACGTGACACGTGAGGCCATCTCTACACCAGTCCCGTGAAGTTTACACCGTGACACGTGAGGCCACCCCCACACCAGTCCCGTGAAGCTTACACTGACATGAGGCCACCTCTACACCAGTCGTGAAGTTTACACCGTGGCAGATGTTCCGACGGCCTTGCATAATCGCACCCCACGGTAATAAATGAGCTTTGTAATGAATGAATGCTATTAGGATAATACGGGCAATGCAAGGCCAACGCAGTCGATGCGCCCCTAAAGCTAGTAAGCCAACTAGCTGTAAGGATAATACACCCATGTTTTTGAGTTAACCGTAATGCAATTTCCCTGTCTGGGAGCAGCTGCTGAACAAGGACCATGGAACAAGGAACACTGCGGCGGATTCAAAAGGACCGTTGGAGGGGATTACAAATCTTATCTGCAGCATTCGTCAGGTCTGCTAGGCATAATATTGATCTAATCTGATTTTTTATATATCGCTAAGGTGGCATTTTCTGCCAAATTTCGACAAAGTTGGGAGCCTGGGTAGCCTGCTTGTTGGATCAACCAGTGGCGACACTACTGTTGCCATTGGTACGCCATCGGTGGCGTGCCCTTGAACCTGAATTTTAAACCACGGTAGCTGGACCCATGTACCCAGACATTGATTAATTCTATTCCGTGCTTCAGATCATTGAATCCGACGATAGACAACCATAGGTTGGGTGCACCAGGACTTGCTGGCAGTTTCGCCTGCCATCATGACGGAAGCGCCGCCGCCCTGCTCCCCAGCCAATTCCCAGTCCAGGACGTCCGGGGCCACCGTCGACACGGCGGCCGCCTTTGTTCCGGCCGCCGGCCGTGGGCCTGCGCAGGCAGGCTCGTCGGTTGCACGCGCCGGCCGGCTGATCCAGCGTGCGGCGGCGGCGGCGCAGGCGTGCCCGCTGACGTCACGCCCGATCAGCCGGTGTTCACGTGGACGGAGAATGGGGTGAAGGTCGCGCCGGCGAGCCCCCGCTACGCTCCGACGCCGCGGCTCGTCGGACTGGCGAGAGGAAGCGTGTCGGCGGAATAGCGAGCTGAAGCAGTACATCTCTGTACATTCGCGGTTGCGTAGCCAAGGGATGGGTAGCCGCCTCCTGACGGCACTCGCAAAGGCCCTGGAAATGACCGCCTTGACACCGCACCCCGCGCAGGTGGAGCCGCACTCCTACTAGGTGGAACCGCACCCCGGGTAGGTGGAGTCACACCCCGGGTAGGTGGAGCCGCACTCCTGCTAGATGGAGCCGCACCCCTGGTAGGTGGAGTCGCACCCCGGGTAGGTGGAGTCGCATCCTGGATGGGTGGAGCAGCGCCCGTCTGTGGGGCTGGTATCTCGTACAGCTACGAGATACCAGCTTGTATGACCCTGGGCGCAAAATGACCCTGGATGTCGACGCGCCCCTAAGCCCCAATTCACCACCACCACCAGCTTGTATGGCTGGTATCTCGTATAACCGCCGTATGAACATGGCAGTATGCAAGCACGGGAATTGGCGTCGTTGCAGGCACGACATGATGGTGAATCGACGTTCAAATCAGGGTGAAAATTGGCCGTTCCTCGAATTTTTAGCATCCAGAGCATTGTTCTCTCCATAAAATTATCTTCTACTTTTTTCATTCGGAGTTTCGTTGGTACTATTTGACAAATAACTTGTTCTGTAATTAAGTGCTCAAGATTCACTTGAAAGTGCAAACTGAGATTCTATTGCTACAAGTCGAAACAAAACCGTCCTTTCAGTATGCGATTGCAACATCAAAATGTAGTAGTAGGAAGTAGCAAGGAATGTCTCCCGCAGTACTGTTTTGACCACATGGTGACTGGTGACGCCGTTGTCTGGACTGTGGGCGGTGGTCCGTGGCGATGCTGTACCGACACGCAGGTGACTGACGTGGCGGCGCCGTTGCCGTTGCAGGATGCCATGCTGGCAGCCAAGTGTCTGCTGACGCTGTCCGTGTCACACCGGCCCAGTCCGCCGGCCAGTCCCCCGGAGGTGGTGCCGACGCCGCCGCACAGCGTCGTCTCGTCCGACTCCGAGGCGGATGAGACGGCTCTCGCGGCGCTGCCTCGGCCTCGTTCCATGCTAGCCAAGGTGAGGTGGCTGCTGTTGGCTGACGGCCTGCCACACTGGACCGCGGCTCGATTCGTGACTCGCACTCCTCGTTTTGGAGAGCATGATCGTTTGAGACATTACAGACGTGCCGGTACCGATGCAATGAGTGGACGACTGCCGTCTATGTCACAGACGTACCCGAATGCAGTGACTAAGAATTGATTGTGTATTGTCTTCACGAGAACGTCATGCTGCTCTGGGTGCGTGATTTATGTGCTGGGTACAGTCACGATTGGGCTTGACTTTGAGGCTATTCACAAAGTATTTAGTCATGCCACGATGGCAGTTTGTTTATCCTTGTCTGAGTTTGCCCGTGACCAGTAGCTGGTGTTATGTCGCTTGTGCATCAGCTGAGGACCCTCCAAAGGTGAAAGAGTCACCATGTCCTTCCGGGTGTGAGACAGGATTGCCAACATGGTGGCACGAACTGTTAATTTCAGGGGCCGGGGCAACACATTTGCTGCCACGACACTATCTAGGAGACTATGGCAAATTTGTGATTCTGAATCTGAGGGTTCTTCTGATCCCTGCGATATAAGCCCTTCGTGGTGTGTTGCGGGGTAACAGTTTTTGCCAGTAGTTTTTTTTTGCCGCTTAATACCACTGGCATGGGAAAACCTGTTTTGGTGAGCATCATGCCAGTCATGGACTGCGCAGTATGTTGGTACCGATGAGCCGACGTGTCAGCTGCGCCTGACGGCACAATTCCCCAGCTGCTGTGCGAGCGGACCGTCCCGGTGGAGCCGGAGCGGGTGCGTCGACCGCCTGCGGCCGCGGCAGACGAGCATCTATCGGCGGCGCGGCCGCCCGCCCGCCAGTCGGTGATATTCCGCGCGCACAAGGACGGCACTGCGTCCCCGCAGGCGCTCAATGCGCCGCCGGCCGCCGCCTCTGCCACCGCCACCGCCGCTGCGCCCGCCACCACCACCACCACCGCCGCCGCCGCCGCCGCCGCCGCCGCCGCCGCCGCCGCCGCCGCTGCCGCCGCTGCCGTCCGGCCGGTGTCAATCGCTCCGCGGCCGCTGCCGCTGCTACCGCTGCTCTCCGTGACGGGACAGACGCCGCTATTGCTGGCGTCCGGCCACCTGCTGCAGGTGCCACCGGCGCTGCTGGCCGCCGCGCCGGTGGTCGCCGCCGCGCAACGCAAGCGCGCCTACCGCTGCCAGCACGACGGCTGCGACAAGACTTACTTCAAGTCGAGTCACCTCAAGGCGCACGTGCGCACGCATACCGGTGAGTGAGTGAGTGAGTTTGTTTATTGGGTGGTTCTCGACGCACTTTATGCACGACCACGGCTAATGCCGCCGCCCACAGCTAATGGGGCGGCGGCACGAGGTGGCGCGCCCACGGCTAATGCTTCGCCGGCAGGCCTCGGAATTGGGAAATTTCCCGAGTGGTGCGAGTGTTGAACCAGGGATCTTTGTTGCCCAGACCTCAGCACCTCAACCACTGGGCCGTCCCGGCCGCCGAGTGAGTGGTGGTGGTGGCGAAATGGTCGTGCTGTG
Organism: Imbricaverruca yamaguchii; assembly: GCA_034440575.1. NCBI lineage: Eukaryota > Metazoa > Arthropoda > Thecostraca > Neoverrucidae > Imbricaverruca > Imbricaverruca yamaguchii. The sequence goes on from JAOTOL010001178.1 coordinate 88,639, forward strand.
CTGGCATGGTTGCTCGCTGCACGCGCGGCTGCAGTCGAGAGTCGTGCTGCCTGCGCGGCTTGCTGCGCCAATGCTGACGCAAGCGCCGGCGGAAAGTGGGTGGCTGTCTTGGTGTCAGTAGTAATGCAAGTTAGCATGGATGATGCCACAAAGGAAATGTTTGAAGATGCCACATCCATGGTTGGAGAAATCGGCTTTTCCTGGATTTTGGCATCCAGAACATTTTCTTTAAAAAATAAATATTCTTCCACCTTTCTCATTTGGACGTTAGATGGTGCTGTTTGGCAATGCATTGCTGTGTAATTAAGTGTTCAAGATTCACTGGAAGGTGCAAATGATATTCTGACGCCAAAGGCTTGAATTGATGTTTAGGGCTTGAAGGCCAAAGGCGTGGAGAAAACCATCCTCCCAGCATTCGGCTGCCCCAAGACTTTCCTCTCCACATCAGAAATTATAAAGTATAAATCTAAGCTTGGGTCCATGTCATGGTGCCGATACGGTCATTGGATTATATGGCGAAGAGCAGCTTCCTTTCCCAAACCCAGTGAATCACACTTTCCGTTTTGTGAACATGAATGCGTTCCATGACGAGGAAATAGTTCGGTAAGATGAGCAGAATGAAATTCACGACTTTCTGGGTGTCGCTCGGTTGGTTTGCTTGTCCGTAAACCGATTAAACATGTTTGGTCGGAGTTGTGCATGAAACGCTTCTTGTTGAGCCGGTCACCACTTGCTCGTCTGGACGGATTTCCGGCAACTGAGCGTGTTTCTGCCGTGTCGTTTCAGGCGAGAAGCCATTCGCCTGCCAGTGGTCCGACTGCGGCCGGACCTTCTCCCGCTCGGACGAGCTGTCGCGCCACAAGCGGACGCACACGGGTGAGAAGAAGTTCGCCTGCGACGTGTGTCTGCGACGGTTCATGCGCTCCGACCACCTCACCAAGCACATGCGCCGCCACGCGAGGGACCGCAAACACGTCAGTGTGCCGGACGTTCGCCAGGCGGCGCTGGTGCGACCCTACTTCATCCTGAGCACGACGCCAGCCGTCTGAGCGGCACGTGGCGATGCTTGGCTGGCACGGATGTCTCGTGTCTGATGTCCGGTGGTGAGAAATGCTGCTGTTCGGTGTTGATGAATGCTGTGCTCTAGTGTTGACGAATGCTGTTGTCTGGTGTTGATGAATGCTGCTGTCTACTGTGGACTAATGCTGCTGTCTACTGTGGACGAATGCTGCTGTCCAATGTTGGGCTCAGGTGGCATCTGTTCATGAGATCCGATGACGTGTGGTGATGTTTGGTGCCGTCACCGTTGAGCTCTGGTGGCATTGGACTGATGTTGAGCTCCAACTCTACGTCCAGTGCGGAGCTCTGGTGGTGGTCTGACGTGATGTCCAGTTGCCTCGTGGCAAATGGCAACACCACGCAGCGTGACGCCTTTCTACCCTGAAGGAACCGTACCTGATACGCGCCGGCAGTGCTGCGCTAGTGTGCTACTCGTACCGTGCCTCGCATCCCAGTGTATTTATTTTGTCGCTATTTATGCGTTGTATATCTGCAGCTTTAATTAATGTGATAATACACATGCAAATAGCCCGCGTCTGGTAATGTGTACGTTGGTCACTGTGGTGCCGTCCGTCAGGTCGAGGGATATTATTAGAACAAGCGAACTGTGGAGGTGATATGACTCAGCCCGTCCGGCACGCATGGCCGTGGAATTCCAACCTCCACCTCCAGACTAATGAACGCTCGGCATACGCGCATTGCGAGAATGAGGAGCGGATGTGGAGACGCCTGATGCGGGCCGAACCAGCCGACAGCAGGTGAAGAGTGGCCAGAGTTGTGGGAGTTTCAGGTGGGGTGACGTCGCATGGTGCGGGCTGATCCCGCTGACAGTGGGTGGAGAATGGTCGGAGTTGTGCCGTTCTGTTCGTCCGTAAAGTTGAGTACGTATCCAGTGACGACCACGGATTCCCTTGAAAACAAAGTACACGGTACTTCAAAACTAGCTGATCACGGATATGACATTCATTCGCTTATCAGGGTCATATTTCAAGGTCAAATGAAGGTCATAAAGTCTACGGAATAAAGTCTACTGGCTACGGAAACACCAACGGAGACGAAAAAGTAAATGAGATGTCGAATTGTAGCCAGTAACAAGCTGTATCCTGCCTTCAAAGAAACAAAATACATGCAAATGACTAAAGGTCGATTCGAGGTCATAAACATGGATACGCTAATTGCGGAAAACCTGTGTGACAGAATTATAGAGATCATAGATTGTGTACAGTAACCAGCTATAGCCTGCCATCAAAGAAGCGAACTTGCGAAAATGACCTTGAAGGTTAACTCAAGGTCATAAGGACGGGGATGTTTGCGGAAAAACCAAGTGACAAAAAAATCGACTGAAGTCTCAGTTTGTAGACAGTAAGCAGCTACAGCCTGCTGTCGAAGAAACAAAATATGAAGAAAAAAAAAATGTCAGGCCAACTCAAGGTCAAAAGGGCTCGTATGACAATGAAAACTACGAGCATGGTTCTCCTGAGCACGTATTACAAATATGGCACGTATTCGTTTCACAAAGCCATATTTGAAGGTTATATAAAGGTAACCATGTCTGGGACGGTAACTGCGGAACACTGACGGAGACAAAAATAAAAATGTGGCATCAAGTTGTAACTGGTGACGAGCTGCAGCCCACCTTCAGAGGAACAATCCCGAAAGTGACCTTTCAGGTCAACTCCAGGCCAACAGGATGGGGCGTTGATTGCGAAAAAACTGTGAGTGACAAAGATTCGAGGGAGCTCTTAGATTGTACATGGTAGCCAGCCACAGCCTGCCTTCAAAGAAACAAAATTCCTAAATATGGCCTTTAACACGCACCCTGGGGGCGGGGGGGCGGGGGCGAAATCCGCCCACCCGTCCGGTTTTTCGTACATAACTCAAGATTTTACCCGGCGGTATACGCCATTGTTTGAGTGCCTGGTTACAACTGACCGGCGCGTTGCTTAAAGCAATCAAAATGAAAATCTGCCGATTTTTTTTTGCTCTAGTTATGGTCCGTTGCAGTAAAAAAAAAAGCGCCTGACCACAAAAAATCGGCGGTGATACGCTTCCCGTATATTGGCAAAAGGGAAGTGTTCTTGGCAACATTAGCGACTTGTTTGATGTTTATTGCTATGCTTTATAGTTTCAAAGTCATGTTAAGTCACCGAGGTCAAGTCAGGTCAAGTTCATGGCAGGTTAATGGAACCAAACTTGGTCGACTGGAATGTTGTCATAAATGCAAATGACTGTCATGCGATTGATGCCACCTTGCATCTTACTCCCTACACATCCTGTAAACTACTGGTTGTCATTGTTGTCGGAGTAGTCGGGCTTCGGTAGCTGGACCAGGTAATGACCTGATAAAGTGCTGTTATATAGGTGACCTGAGGTCAAATTCCGGGTTTAGCATTTGTATTATATCATTAGTAATGCCCAAAATATAACTGATGTCCATTTTGGAGAATTTAATCACAATCACAGCGATTCATAACAATGAGAAGCCAAGCCACGCAAAACCATAACATTTTAACATTTTGACCTCATTTCACCTCGAAGATATTGACCTAAGGTCATGAAGTTTGCACAAAACAGACTTCACTACCGTACCCATCCACCCTGCGAATTTCGTTGCTATAGCTTTGACAGGAGCCGAGATCTTAGGGGGCGGAAACCGCCCCCTCCAGTGCGCGTAATTTTCAGAGGCCCTCCAGGTTGCGGGTTAAGGTTCACTGAAGTTCATAACGACGGGTACGCTGGTTGATCAACTTTTCAACGATGAGTATCTGATAATTCATAAGTAGTGGTTTTGTGGTTTAGGGCGTGTTGACTACGTTAGTCATTTTGCGCCCAAAACCCTCGCAGACGATCGTAAGGGTACATCAGTGATAAATCATTCGTGAATTAGGATGGAATATTCCACTTTCTGAACACTGAATTGACATTCCTCCCAACCCAGTGACGACATCGTGCTTCGTGATGAGTCGTTACGAAGTTTTTATATCTAATTTCAAACAGTTTCTTGCTGATAAGCAGCATACTGATACTTACCATTGCAGATTGTGATATACAAACATCTTTTTAGCACAATTTCAGTTCATATGATTACTTATAATGTAGTCTGTTATGCAATATCAGTTGATAAGGATATACGTTTTATCGTCATCGCTAAAATAGTTCGCATCGTCAACCCTAAATAGGTATCCCAACACAAAGGGAAAAGGTCACATATGCGTACGCTTTTGGATCAGAAGTGTGTTTGAAGAACTTATCAGGCATGTTAAATGACATGATTTCTATTGCGAATTTCGACATCTTACTGTACTCGTTTCGACATTTCACGCCTAACGAAAAACGAAAAATGATCTTGAGCTGACCTTAATGCTCATTTTTCATCTCGGAATTTTGTTCCTTTGAAGGCAGGCCGCAGCTCGTTACTGGTCACAGCTCGATACCTCATTTTAATTTTTGTCTTCGTGGGTGTTTCCGCGGTTAGCGTCTCCATCTTTGTAGCCTTTATTTAACCTTTAAATATTATACTGAGAAGTGAATAAAGGTCATAATCATAATCAGTGCGTTGGAAAGTACAGTGTGATTCGTTTTCACGGGATTTGAAGTCGTTGCTAAATCCGTCTTCAACTTCATGGACGTCCAGGACCGGATATGCAGTGTAATAATACACGTTTGCTTGTTTGTTAGGCTTAGGGGCACCTAAACTGCTAGTGGTTATCTAGCGCCCATAACTGTTATATTTTTAAAAACATGATATGGGGTTTGTTCTGGCAATTATTCAAATGGATAAATGAGGTGAAACTGAGCAGTCGCTAAGTAACGGTATATTAACCCTGTGGCAACGACCTCCGAGCTGTCTCCTAAAACATCAGCATACGACGTAACATGCTAGACAAACGTCTGAGGCTTCCGACGCGGACCCAAGCGTGTTCCCATTTCTCCACGAATCCAGTGACTCCACAGTTTCTTGAGTATTCCTGGTCGCCACACCGTATCATGGGCGGGTTCTATAGAAGAAAAAAAGCACTGCCCCTATGCAACGGTTTTACATAAAACTATGTCGTACTACTGTGTCTAATAGTAAGATGTGACCAATAGTGCTGCGATTTTTCTTAAGCCGCAATGGGAGCTTGCAAAAATGTGGTTACTTTCCAAGAACCAGCTAAGACGAACATTCACCATTCGCTAAATCAATTTGCAAAGGCATTATGTCAAATAGGTCGAACGGTGGTGTAGAGGGTCGCGACCACTCTTGCCCAGCTTCATGACAGGTATAACAATGACTTCCCGCCACCAACACGGAAATTTCTCACTTAAAAAAAACCGAGTTCTTGCTGGGGTGGCTTTATGAACCAGGCTCCTATTGTGAAGCAGAGCTTGTTGCGTGAACCGTATGAACCGGCACGGTCGTCCGGTAGCTCGTCCCCGGCCTTATTGGGCCAGCTGTCAACTGACCCTTCCAGCCGGGGGATAAATACGAGCGCGCGAAGCGACCCGAACCCTGTGTCGCCAGGACAGGAGAGGCCAGAGCCGGCCAGCGCTCTAACCTACCGCGCTACCGGCACTTCGCTGGTGTGCTGAAGGCGGCGAGAAGAGCGACCAGGGCACACGGTGGAAGATGCTTCAACATAGCGTTGTGGATTCCGTCAGGCAGTTCTGATACAGTTCGCAGATATCTCACGGCGGAAGTTAGTTCAGCCATCGTGAAGGGTCGACTGTATGAGTGGTGTGCCGCAGTAGTGAAGTACACAGACGTGAGCTCACATCGAGCTTTATATCGTACAGACTCGGGGTCAGCACCGCTGTCCAGGCTTGTGATATCGCCTGACCAATCGCATAGGCAACATCTGCGGGGTGGGTAATGTCCTGGTCCGCGATGTGCAGCACTTAGAGGGACTGAGCTGAATATGCCGGAAATACTTTTTACGCGGGACCACACTTGTGATGACCAGCTACAACGATCCAAGTTTGGCATCGGCTATGATTCGTCGTACCTGTGCTCTCGCTTTTCGAGAAACAATTGGGTTAACTATGGTACAGCTACGAGTAATGCTTTGTGTGCAAGGCGTCCTGCTTGGATGGCTTCTCGACATTCCCATGCCCACCTCGGAACAGGGGTTCTACGAGGAGTGATAGATGTTTACCGGATGCATCCTGATGTCGCTTCTATAAGGGTTGACAGGCTTTCTGTCGAAAGTGATTGCTATTCTGTCAGGGTACTAAACCTGTCTTTGAGTTGCCTTTCATACGCATCCCAATCAGCTTTATTTAAATTCCATCGCCGAGGTCTGGTACCTGGACGATGGTTGCATCAAAATCTTAACCACATTGGGAAATGATCACTTCCCTTAGGGTTCTCTGCCACCGTCCGATCGAAGTGTTGTGCGAGCTCGGGACTGCACAGGTTCAAGTTCAAATGCCAGTGTTTAAAATGCATGGTAATTCTTCCAGGATAAAATATTGTAACTCAACCTCGGCTGTTCACATAGTTGTATTCACACACAGTGTGGTTGGAATTTAAATCTCCAACTAGAAAAGATGTGGGTAGTTCGGAAACTACCCATCCGAGATCACCCTGTGTGACACCAGTTCCAGGAGGAAAGCAAATGGAGCAAACTGTTACCGAGCTGCGATCCAAGTTGATCAGAGCTGCTACTGCTTGGAGATCGGTGCTCAGGGCCACCTCCCTTTCTCCTACACTATGGTGAACCGCTATCATGACACCACCGTGCGTAAGTGTTGGTCACCACATACTTTCTGAAAATTGATTATCCATGTATGTCACAGCGAATTAGGTCAGAGTCTAGTTTCTTGCAGACACATAGCGACAGGGCAATGCTAATCTAAAACTACCTGTGTTTGCGGGGTGCTGTTTCTAAAACCTCCGCAGTCGTAAAAAGCTTGCGTAAGAACTTGTTAAAATGGATCAAAAGATATACGGTGACGGCGTTGCTGTGAAGTGATGCACCCCTTGTATGAACCGTAATCTGCGTGCGACGATGAATAACGATGGAGTCGCGTGGGTGTACGGATCATTGAAGAGAATGTTAGGCCAACGAAGTGGAGCCACGACAAATACACTCTTAGGAATCTAGACACGCTGAACCTAATGCACTAAAGTGGAGACGGGCAACTTGCTGAAGGATGCGCGCTCATGTCGGTGATTGCGACCATGTGACCTTGACTTTCCCGACCCTCCCGGCGGACAATCTGGGTACTTCGTACGTGACGTGACCGGACCTGGCCGCCACGCTCTTCTCCGAGGGATTCATGAGACTAGAATACAGCGTACAGTGAAGCGTGAGAAGTGGGACGGGTTCTTTGGACTGCCGTCAACGCTACACCTGCGCATATATATTGACGCTGACACAGTTGCCAAGCACATCTGAATGAAATATTGCGACATTTACAACTTCGCGGTTTACTTTGACCCGAGCCGTCTCGGCGGAGGGTTGGTAGGCTAAGGTTTCTCGCGGATAGTGAAAGAACGGCGCGCGGCAGCGCGCCGAAATTTTTCATACCTTTTCCCACACCAATTTGGCATGTTGTGTCAAAATGTTGAGGTCAGTTCATCTCGGGTCGATGAGTTAGTTAAGGTCAAGTGAGGTTACCTCCAGAAAATACCAGTCGTCACGCCTTAACGGATGAATGTATCTTAATGAAACTTTCAGCGTTTGCTTATCTTTAGGGACGAAACAAAACGCACCAGAAGATTTGTGTCGTTTTTGATTACCTATTAGTTTTGCATATTTTCCCATCAGAACTAAAATCGAGGATTCTAGCCAAAGTAAGCAATTTTAATGAGATCAAGTTGGCTTCGAACGATTTTCCGTCCACTCTACCCATTATTAAAGGAAAAATTACGAAAACTGAATTCAAAATTAGGAAAATTAAAAAAAATACAATTTTGAGTTTTGGGCAGACAAAAATATGAGGACCATGATTGATTTCGCCTTCCTTTTCTGATACCTGATATTCTTTATTTCCCAAAATGAACTCCCCAGAGCCAAAAAAACATGATGTAGGTCATGAAAACCTATCATTTATATCCCCTTCTTAATCTATCCCCCTCGTGACGTCACTTTCGGGAGAAAAATTGGGTGATGATTGGCGCTACTCATCGAGCGCTTTCCGATGACAACACTTTCGTTTTCGTGCGACGCTTAGTTTGGAGATTAGAGATGGTATCTATCAACCCCCCTTCCCCCCCAGACTCCGGTGAGGATATGACCGGAAAGACGGGAGGGTTAACCCGAGACAGCGAAACGATTGTTCGCACCGGCTTTCGCTGCTAGACGGAGCTGTGGTTGCACAGCCGTCAAACTTCAATCACTTCGCGCCAATTAAGTTTTGCATAAACTAAAAAATGTAGATTAAAATGATTCTTGTTTGAACGTTCTGAAGCCCCGAGGCATATCGGCACCATGTTTGTGACACATGACACATCCTAATGTTCATGATGATAAGAGTCCGGGAGAATGCTTACTGTTTTCCACCACAGGCTTGTCCTCTCAGAGGCTATACCGGTCAGTACCTTGGTCACCACAGGCTTGTCCTCTCAGAGGCTATACCGGTCAGTACCCTGGTCACCACAGGCTTGTCCTCTCAGAGGCTATACCGGTCAGTACCCTGGTCACCACAGGCTTGTCCTCTCAGAGGCTATACCGGTCAGTACCCTGGTCACCATAGGCTTGTCCTCTCAGAGGCTATACCGGTCAGTACCCTGGTCACCATAGGCTTGTCCTCTCAGAGGCTATACCGGTCAGTACCCTGGTCACCACAGGCTTGTCCTCTCAGAGGCTATACCGGTCAGTACTCTGGTCACCATAGGCTCGGCCACTCCGAGGCTACACCGGTCAGTACCCTGGTCACCATAGGCTCGGCCACTCCGAGGCTACACCGGTCAGTACCCTGGTCACCATAGGCTCGGCCACTCCGAGGCTACACCGGTCAGTACTCTGGTCACCATAGGCTCGGCCACTCCGAGGCTACACCGGTCAGTTTTCTGGAAACACCGATCACTTTCTGGTCATGCCGATCACTTGGTGGCCATGTCAGCCACTCCAAGTCGCCCTCACTGGGTGGGCAGATACTGGCTCCATAGACATAGCGAATCCAGAGCTCGATGGACACATCGACCACGGCTCGAATCCACCTCTCCATGTGCATAGCGAATCCACGGCCATACCGTCAATCGGTGACTGTATTGGTCTCTCCATGGTTGCATCGCAAAGACACACCCAGTGCTGCCCCTCTTTCTCTCGCTCTCTGATACAATGCTACTCCGAATCACCTCGCCACAGGCCGCAGCGCCAACACAGTGAAGCAGGATGACAAGTGGATCCTACCCGTCGGTCAGTCAGCAGCGCTAAAATGCATCCACCCCACTGAAGCGCTACTAAATATCGGTTATTTCAACAAGTAGCAATTCAACTGTGCATATTTCACATTTTACTTCTCACATTGACGCAGTGCATGTCCAAGATAGCAAAATAGGCGACCTCGTTTTTCACTTCACACAAACTGATCGTGTACTGAGCTCAAATACGTCGTCTATAAGGCAATGAAAAGGTGAAGCAGGTGGGTTGAGCTAATATACGTAGCCGAATGAGTGAGGCTGGGACTTTTTACGAACTTACGAAGAAAAGAGTAACTAGTCATGTTGCGGAGTCATTTCTAGTGTTTACTTTTGTGGGTGGAGAATACGGAATATGAGCATGATATCTAAGCACATTTTACTTTCTGAAAATAACATCCAGGTAGCACGCATGAGTGGCTTAGGCGGGCACCGAGTACTACATTTTTTAGACAAAAAGACCGCATGTTACGAATGTTTAGGCCACACCTCACACATGAAACATATGTTGGGCTTATTTTTTGTTTGATGAAGTTCTTTGGGCAGCCATAATACATTTCCAGCGTAATGTTGGTGTGATCTGAATAAGCACGGGCGATATTCCATGGCACACAACATAAAAATGCTTTAGCTATTACAAAAATGGTCATTGCAAAACCCAAAAATTGTTTCAGTTCCGCCCCAGATATAGCAACCTGACGCCAAATTCCGCCGAAACTGAAAGGCAACTATCGCATGCCCCATGGTATAAAGTAAGCTATTCCGGAATTTGGGAAAGAGCAACGTATCCTGTTGCACGGAGTAAACTGAGAATGCCTACAGTTATGCCTTTATTTATACTCAGCATAGCTCAGACCCCAAAAAAAGTTTAAAGGTGAGCCATATTCGTTGTTCTTTATGAGTACAGTCCGATGACCATCAGCATGATCTTCAGAGGTGAGCACGAAGCGCGGTAAAGCACGTGGAAACACAACAGCAGACTACACCTCGTGAGTGTCTGCGGCACAAAGAGGCGGTCGGATAAGACAGGGCAGCCGCACGCCAGCGAGCCTTCACAGCTTATCGATCACCAGCCACTTCTCCTTGATGTCCTCTGTCTGATCTGATACCGCCGGCTTGCGCATGCGCATCTTGACTTCCAGCTTGCCCTTGATGGTTCTGCGGCCCTCGGTGATCTGAGGAGGGCAGACGCGCATCTGTCAGCTATTGAACCAACACCATTCCTCGTAGCATGCATCACCCGACCCGCGGTGCCGGAGGGGAAGTACGTGACCATTGCGCGGCTCAAACACTCAAACGCCGAGGACAAGACCGCTGCCACCATCAAAATGTAGATCAAAACACGATACATTTTGTTGAATTACGTGCACGCCGACACTTCCGAACACTGGCGGCTGCGCGTGTGCCCGCCACAACGTACCACTGTAATCTGGTCAGACAGTACGTGGCGAAACTGAACCTCAAATACACTGGATACATGCAGGATAAGAGGACAGGGACACCCGATAGTGATTCAAGTACAGGGTGCGGAACTGGCACGCGTCAGCAGGTAGGTGCGGAGCTCCCAGTGCCGCGCACGGTAGGTAGCTGGGATAGGTGCCGCGCACGGTGGTAACTGGAATAGGTGCCGCACAATGTAGGTAACTGGGACAAGTGCCCCGAGCGGTAGGTAACTGGGATAGGCGCCGCGGACGGTAGGTAACTAGGACAGGTACCGTGCACGGTAGGTAACTAGGACAGGTGCCTGCCGGTAGTTACGCACCTGTCCTAAGGTAGGCAACTGGGACCCCTTGCATTACAAGGTGGTTGGTTATTGGTTTTACGACACATCGACCGTTGAGTCATGTAGTGTCGCCAATCTCTCACGCCGATTGGTCGCGGGCGAAGAGTAGCGACAGGTGAGACTCGAACTCACAACCTTTCGATTGTGAGACAAGCAACTTACCCCTAGGCTACTCGTCCCCTCATTACAAGGTGAGTCGGGACCGTTCCTACGGTGTTTTTCGAATCTAGCCCAAAAATAAACGGCGTGGTGGTGCTGAAATTTCAAGATGCCTGACATGTCAGGCCACAGCCAGGGACGGATACAGGCGGGGGATAGTGAGCACGTGCCCCCACGGAAGGTAGCGTCCATCTGGGAAGGCTGTAATGTACCCCCTCAAGCTGTTCAGCTAGGAGAGTCTTTCCGAGAGGAAAAGGCGTGATTCAGTGTGCTTAAGTGCAGCTCTCTCGAATTTTCAGCCAGAGGCGCCCCTCCAGGTACTTTTAGCGGTGCTGCTCCGAGTCGCCCCTCCACACAAGCGCCCCAATGACAATTTCTGGATCCATCCCCACACTGAGCAACGCTCTGGCTTTTGAAACTTAGCACCTCATAATCGGTTACGTTTTGCGGCACCATCGGCATTGCTGGTGTTTGCAACTTAGAATATTAGCTATATGAGATTACAAAGCTATGACCGACACAATATTAGAACAAGAAATATCATGGTTTGCTTTTTTTACCAATATGACATGACCCCATTGTGATCTCGACATTGAGATGCATCCCTTCCTCAGCTGGTGGTGAGCAATGTTTCAATCACATCAGGATGCATTTGATAAGGAGCATGCGTGTGAAAAAGGTGCTGATACACATCAAACGGACTGGCGCATATGTAGGTGGCATTCGGCGCAACTAAGCCCGAAGAAGCACAAGTACAACAGTACTAAGTTTACAAAGTACAGGACATACATAAATATTCAAACCTCAAACGTTAACGGTATCACAGGCACCGCCAAAAATCACAAACATTGTTCAGTTGTTTAACCTGACTATTTTGTCGCCGTAACCAAGGGTCAATCCTAGCGGATCACTTCGGCGACCTATCGGTGTTTGTAAAACATTTTCGAACCTGAAGTTGAAAGGGCATCTGAATTTTACCTCAGCACGCTTAGTTCGGAAGATCGTGGAGTGGGCTCGACCTCCTTCGTAAGCAGTGCTATCACAGAACGCTCGTAATGTGAAGGTCAAGCTCGGCTCCTGCACTACCTAATGCAAAGTTGGTAAAGCAATGCCTCTACTCCCAACGTGCAGAGTGAAAAGTGATTAGTGAGTACATGTGAAAAGTAAAAAATACAACTTTCCGAAACCAAAATATTGTGATTCCGAAATATCGTTAGGTTTAAACTTCGGGGTACATTTTTGACTGAATTTTTCTTGTTCCTGAATTTTTTTTTCAAGGGATCTACACTATGGTGTGTCGCCTGAACGGTTTTTCTTATGCTTAGTGAAATTATCGTGCAGATCACCTAAAAAAACCTGTGGTCGAAACCAAATCGAAATCAAACAATAAACAAAATATGCGACAGGCCGATAAAGAAACAAATTTGCCGGGCGCCCGGCGTTGAAGTCTCCAGTGATGGAGCTCCGTTGCGATTGGCATCTAACACCACGCGTCGGCCGCCGTCGGAGCGCCGCCGCGGCGCTGTGACGAAAAAGGCGGCAGCCGGTGCCATGGATGACTTATGAATTGATTCTGGTAATTCAAAAACAGATCAGGGGAGCCGGGATATATCTGATTGTAAAGATTAAACTTCACTGAAGGACTCATCGCTCCACTTTCCTTTGTATGTGCTCCACCTTTCACAGTACTATTAATCATCATTCGAATAAATTGCGTACGCACTAACGACACAAAATAGCTTCGCATGCCATACATCCCTGTTTTATTAGTCAATCCAAGTCTCCTGTTCCTTTTCGTTACTCAAGTTTCAAGGGAAACTGGGATTATCAGCAGTAGGGACAATCTATTAACGAGGGCGACACGAGCCGGCGGCGATCGTCGCATGGCGCGGGGGAGGGGCTGGGATGGGGCGGGAGACGGCCGGCGCACGGTGAGGGTAGAGAACACAAAGAGCGAGACAGGGCAGGGGAGGGGAGGGGGAGACAGGGGAGGCAATGGCCGCCGAGACAAGGCAGTCGGCGGCGGAGACCCGGCGGGACGGCCCGAAAAAGAGTGGTTTGGTGTCTGCAAGTTGTGCCCACTGCCTGTGAAGTGCGATATTACCTGCGTCGGTGTGATCGGGGTAAGAGTTCGAACATGAAGCCCGAAGCGCTTCCGCAAAAGGGCTTTTGGTTCCTTCTGAACTAAAAACAAACCGACTGCCCACGAGAATTGACGTTCTGAATTACTTGAGTAAAGTGAATAGAGACTCATGCGTTGCGAACAAAAGGTTGAAAGAGAGGCTAGCACCCCATATAAAGTTTGTCGCGGAAAGTGTGATGAAAATGTGGTGCTGCGAAGGAATACCAATTGTTGGGAGGGCCCGAGTCGAACATATGGTTCGAGAATGCCGCGATCGCTACTTGCGATACATGAAAACTGCTGGAAAGAAGTCGGCATCACCAGGTGTACGTCCGTCCGGTGATGAGTGGTTTGGAAAATTGTTTGATATAGCCCGCTGCAAATGTGCTGATATCGATAGCTGCAAATGTGCGATGGCCGACAAAGTGCCACGAATGGAGTTTCCCTTTGTCCAAGACCAGAGAGGACCTCGCCAAATGCAAATCGGCGCCGCAGATATCCGTGAACCCACTCGTCGACGCGCCATGGACGAAAGGAGGCGTCTGACCGCCGAGAGAGTCACATCACCACAACCGGGACCTTCTGGAATGGCCCAGCTAGATTTTAATTCAGACCAAGATTCCGCCACAGATTCATCATCGCTCACATCTGTAGTCAATGAGTCAGAGTATATGGTGAACAGTAACACAGACGAACTGCTAAATACGGCTCTAGCAGCAGATCGGTACGGAGTGTCTAATCGTGCGTGTGCTGCGATCATAAACGGTTTCCAAGTGGACATTGGTCGGATCACTTCTGACGATATGGACTGCATAGTGGATAGCAAAAAAGTATGGCGAGCAAGGGATCGGATTAGAAGAGAGGTAGTAGCCCAGAGCCATGAGGATCATGCAGGTCGTGTATCTCGTCTCTACTTCGACGGTAGAAAAGACGACACGCTTATGACAGCCAGTTCAAAGAAGACGGAAGAGCACAATGTGGTTGTATCCGAGCCAGACAGTGCATATTTAGGGCATTTTACCCCAAAGACTGGGAAAGCGGAGGACATTTTTCAGGACCTGAACGCCGTGGCATATGAGTTTGGTGCGGATGTTTCTGTGCTTGGCTGTGACGGCACGAGAGTTAATACTGGCCAAAAAGGTGGTGTTATCCGTTTGTTTGAGCTCGGACAAAAACGCCCCGTCCACTGGTTTGTGTGCCAACTTCATGCAAATGAACTTAATCTTCGTGCAGTATTTAGCCAGTTAGATGGAGTCACAACAGGACCTAAGTCGTGTAGTGGGCTGATTGGCCGGGCTGCTGCAGGCGCAGTAGAAACCTTGTCAGTGGTCGATTTTGAGCCAATCGATGGCTGAAGTGTTTCAGAAATGACGCAGGAGATTCTCAGTGACCTAAGTTCAGATCAGGCTATTCTGTACAGTCTGGCGCGTAGTGTCCAGACGGGATGGGCTGTATCTCAGATGGAAATGCGAAAATGAAGATCGGTCCACTAAACCACTCCAGGTGGCTGACTGGCGGCGCGAATTCTCCGGCTCTACATATCAACCGAACAGCCATCAGACAGTCTGAGAATGCTAGCGGAGTTCCTCGTGTGCTACTATACTCCCATGTGGTTATGCATCAAGAAGAACTGGAAATGTTCTGACGGTCCTGGCAATGCGCTACACAGCGTGCAACTTCTCAAAAGTTTGCGACCTGAGATAGCGGCCATGGTGCAGCCGGTAATACAGCGCAACAGCTACTGGTATCACCCTGAGGCAGTACTGCTAGCAATGGCAGCGGGCCAAGATCAAGCCACACGGGAAAGGGCGGTCACTCAAATCCAGCAGTGTCGCAGAACTCAAGTTTACAGTGATACTGACGAAGTGCGGAAGTTCAAGCTTCCAAAAGTGAATATGGGGAAAACAGCATGATGGAGCTGATTGATTGGTGTAATGAGGCGATAACCGAGCCGCCCTTGACGCAACAACTGTCCGATGATGACTTACTAGACATCATCGCGAGTCCTCTCGAAGTACCACCATACCCCGTGCACAGTCAGACGGTGGAACGGATGGTGAAAGTGGTGACCGAGGCGTCTTTGAAGGTAATTGGTGAAGAGGCCCGTCACGGTTACATTGTGGCGAAGTTGAAACACAGGTCAGCAATGCCAGTGCTCAGCAGCAAAAAGGATTCCATGTCGGGTTTTCTGTCGAGCATGTAGACAAGTAGTACAGTTATAAAATGATAGTTCGTACAAAAAATGTGGCCGCTCGTACAAAAGGTGACGTCGCTGTATGCCCGTCTCCTTCGGTTGTAGTGGAACGGAGCATGATGCCGATTTCGCTTGGTCTATTTGTCATAACAATAAGATATCAAGTGTCTCATCAATAAGATATCAGTGCCATAACAACAATAAGATAAATGATTTAATTGGTCTTCGATGTAAACAGACGAGGAATTTTGAAGATGTTCAAGCTTTCAAAAGTGAAAATATTAGCATTATACGCCGATAGATCTACTGATTGAAAATGGAACGAACAAGCGACGTAAAGTGAACCTTTCTTTCATGCGTCAGATATCCAGGCAACTTATTAAGCGACTGGTGCTTATCAAAAGCCTTTTACCCAACTAAGCACTTTCATTGAGTTTTATTAATGAGCTTCATCACCAGAATCCATTCACCAGTCATCCACAGAACCGACTGCCGCCTTTTTCGTCACAGCGCTGCGGCGGCGCTCCGACGGTGGCCGGACGCGTGGTGTAAGATGCCAATCGCAACGGATCGCCATCACTGGAGACTTCAACGCCGGGCGCCCGGCAAATTTGTTTCTTTATCGGCCTGTCGCATATTTTGTTTATTGTTTGATTTATATTTGGTTTCGACCACAGGTTTTTTTTTTAGGTGATCTGCACGATAATTTCACTAAGCAAAGTGCAATTTCCAAAAAAAGGTCCTTCGTGACACACCCTAATCTACACCCATGTTGAACAGGGCTTAATTCGCTGACCCTTAAAAACCACCACCGCGCGGTTAAAAACATCAAAACGTACCGACCACTACCACACAACGGTAGACGAAGCTTCACCAGGCTACCTGACTCAAAACCGCCCATGCGTCATGCAGTTGAGCCGGCGAAGCTCCGCCCATCGCTAGCAAACCGACTAGTTGAACGAAGGTCGTGATACGCCAACTCTCATTGGTCGCCGTGGACAAGCCACGTGACCACAATGCATCACTTATTGGCCGCCCCTTACGTCAGGCCCCGCAGCCGCTTGGGTGGCCAAGGACTGCATTTATTGCAGGATAAAAACAAATACGGCGAGTGCTAACCAGCCCGTCGACGAGTGCAACTGGTTATGAAGGACAAGTCGTGAAAGCGGACGGCCTTGACCAATTGACGGCATTATACCGATTTCTCTCTCTCCTCCAACTTGATGACCTCCATCCAGGACAACCCGACCCGCCAAAGCCAGATTTTGACGCTCCCAGAACACTACGAAACAGCCCTGCACTCAAAACGATCATCAACTTGTTATCCAAATATCGATGTTGTAATGCCATGGATAACAAATCTCCTGAGATTCAGAAAAATATCAACAGGAGGATTAAGCATTTAATAATAAGTACACAAAATGAAGCGTTACTCGAGGACGTTGGATCTGATCAATTGAAGAATTACGAGGTCCAACTAGTCGCGTCACATACATATGCTAGTAAGGCAGCTTACTTTGCACTGTCCGGATTTCACCTTGAGAGAAGTGGTGGATCCTCCCTGAAGACAGCCAAGGTGAACAACATTTTCTTCAATCTTCCGAGATAATAATTAATCGTATTAACTCCAACCAATACACTACTTGGTATGGGTGGATCTTTAGTGTTAGCATGTGGTGCTTGGGCACCAAATAAAAGTGTCTGAACACTACCTGCTTTTAGAAATTCAACATTGGTGCTTGTATGTATGAAAAAGTACTACATAGAAACCACAAGGTCACAACAGGGACCACCTGAAATTCTCGAAGACTTAAGAACTCCACAAGTGCTACTTGGTGTCACTACTTCCACTTCTTATAAAGGCAGCTAAATGTGCCATCGCGATTATGGTTCCATCGCGGCGGGTGTCCTGAAATGTGAAGCTTAATGCTCTTCTTCAAGGTATTATTGAAGAGCGAGGATTTGGAGTAGCTTACGGGAGCCAGCAGCCCCACCCAAAACTGTCCGATACACATGCCTCCTCCCAGACGAATGCATGTCGACCAGACATGCAGTTCCACATGGGCGATTAGTTCAGCAACTAGAACAGCATGGGATTGATGGAAAGGTCATACGTTGTATTGAAGCATGGCTAAGAGGAAGGAAAAAAGGGTGGTGGTAAGTGGATGTACATCTGAATGGCAAGGCTGTTCTGAGTGGAGTGCCACAGAGCTCTTGTTCTAGGGTCACTTCTCTTTATCATCTTTGTGAATATCATTGAGGTAGGTCTGAGGAATAGGGTGTTCAAATTTGCTGATAACCTCAAATTGGTAGGAGTGGCTAACATTTACTGTTAGCCACTCCTACCAATAGTGAAATAGTGAGCAATCAAGTAATATTCAACTAGACCTGGAGGATATAAAAAAGTGGGCTGATCAATGGAAAATGTCTTTCAACTACGAAAAATGTAAGGTTATGCATCCGAAGTCTGGGGGTAAAAGTTTCAGTTATGCAATGAGAGGTAGGAGATTGGATCTTGCTGAAGAGGAAAGAGATTTAGGTGTGCTTGTTTCAAATGATCTTAAAGTAGACAGCACAATGTTATCAGCTAGGAACAGGACAACCATAATTCTGGGAATCATTACTAGGACTGTGAGGTATAAGAGCAAAGAGGTGATGAAAATCCTCTACTTGGCCTACGTGCTTAGAATATTCTGTACAGGTATGGAGCCTCTATTTATAAAAATATATAGATATGCTAGAAAGAGCGCAGCGCAAAGCCACTAAAGTCATCAATGCACAAGGTAACTTAGGATATGAGGAAAGACTTATGATATTAGGAGTGTACTCACTAAAACATAGGAGATTATGGGATGACATGATTTAAATGCATACAATTATTGAAGGGTTAGATTAGGTTAATCTGAATGATGCCCTTCTATTTAGTCCATCACATGGTAGGGCCATCACATGGGAGTCATCAATTCAGGTTAGACAAATCAAGGTGTGACAGTCAAGCGACAACAGGTCTGAAGTGAAAGGATTGTTGATCAGTGGAATAGCGTGCCTGCTGATTTTGTGGGGAGTCCCTCATATAATGCACTTAAAAATAGGGTGGACAACTATTTTAGATTGCAAAATCTTGTTTTTTGAGTTCTAAAGGGTGGTGGATGTGGTCATATCTACGATACGTGGGTGTGCACTGTACCACTACCTTTACCCTTTAGGCGGGCGTATATGGAGTCTGAAAATTATTGATAGGGCAATCGGGTCACATTTGTTGGTTGGTTGGTTATTTGGGCTTACGGGCACATCGACTGCGTTGGTCATACAGCGCCCATAGGTCACATTTGTTACATGAGATCAAGCGAATAGGATTGGATTGGTAGGATTGGATTGGTAGGATAGAAGGACATCGGTGAGTGTGTGGGATGCTGGTCCTCTGTTATTGTTGGAACTTGGACCTTGTATGTTTTGACCATGCTA
This sequence comes from Imbricaverruca yamaguchii, assembly GCA_034440575.1. Lineage (NCBI taxonomy): Eukaryota > Metazoa > Arthropoda > Thecostraca > Neoverrucidae > Imbricaverruca > Imbricaverruca yamaguchii. The sequence continues at coordinate 107,768 of JAOTOL010001178.1, forward strand.
ATAAATGTAGCATCATTAGCTATACACAGTATATTATACTACTAGTAGTGTAGTATACGATATAGGGAACACCTAGCAGTGGATTCAGCACCTTCCTTCGGGACGTGATACTGATGAGATTGGCTATGGTAGCACAATGGGGCATCATTGGAAGAGTTTGGAATTGATGAGTGCGCTATGCAATGTAAGGTGAATGTTGCTAGATAGGCTGGGATATATAGGTCCCTTGGAACTTGAGATAATGGATTGATTGAAGTGTGAGCATTTACTTTTGTCTCTTCCAGACAAGCTTAACCCAGATGGACCCCTGGGGTCCTTATTAAGCCTTAACACTTTATGAAATGTATGAACTTTATTATAAAGCACACCAGCACGTCACATAGATGGTGGTGGGGGCCAGGTGTGTGACGGTGAAGGTCAACCTGCACGTCATATAGATGGGGGCCAGGTGTGTGACGGTGAAGGTCAACCTGCACGTCATATAGATGATGGAGGGGGCCAGGTGTGTGACGGTGAAGGTCAACCTGCACGTCATATAGATGATGGTGATGGCCAGACGTGTGGCGGTAAAGGTCAACCAGGTGGGCGCGCAGATGATCCTGTCAGATGAAGGTCGATTCGCCAAGTAGCGTGGCGGCACCGGGTGTGCCTGCACGCCGGCCGGGCACGAAATCTGGGGAAGTCCCGCGCACCGGGGGAAGTCCAGTGCGCCGGGGGACGGTACCGGCCACGGAAGCCATCATCTCCAGTCTCCCGGCGGCCGCCGCCAGCCACCATTACCGCTGCATCTTCGTACAAAGTTCGTCGCCGCGGACGTGAACAGACCTCTCACATCGAGCTAACCGCTCTTGGCGAAAACGTCCATCACTGTTGGATGGACTGCGGAGAGGTGGCAAGTCGCCAGGGCGTGGCCGCCCAGCAATCTACAGCAGCTTCCCGCCCGGCCAGACACAGCAGCCTCCAGCCCGGCCACACAGCAGCTTCCCGCCCGACCAGACACAGCAGCCTCCAGCCCGGCCAGACGCAGGAGCCTCCCGCCCGGCCAGATACAGCACCTTCCCGCCCGGCTAGACACAGCAGCCTCCAGCCCGGCCAGACACAGCAGCCTCCAGCCCGGCCAGACACAGCAGCCTCCAGCCCGGCCAGACACAACAGCCTCCAGCCCGGCCAGACACAGCAGCCTCCAGCCCGGCCAGACACAGGAGCCTCCCGCCAGGCCAGACACAGGAGCCTCCCGCCAGGCCTGGTACAACAGCCTCCCACTCTGCCAGATACAGCAGCTTTCCGCCCGGCCATACACAGCAGCCTCCAGCCCGGCCAGACACAGGAACCTCCCGCCAGGCCTGGTACAACAGCCTCCCACTCTGCCAGATACAGCAGCTTTCCGCCCGGCCATACACAGCAGCCTCCAGCCCGGCCAGACACAGCAGCTTCCCGCCAGGCCATACACAGCAGCCTCCAGCCCGGCCAGACACAACAGCCTCCCGCCCGGCCAGATACAGCAGCTTCCCGCCCGGCCAGACACAACAGCCTCCCGCCCGGCCAGACGCAGGAGCCTCCCGCCAGGCCAGATTCAGTAGACCGCTGCCCAGGTACTTAACACCGCGCAGCATCTTTCAAAGTGTTCATCGACTGAGTTCGTCAAACACCAGCATGTACTGGTTCCAATGCCGATATGTTTTATCGGTTGTATTCTGGATGTCGGTGGTCGTGCTGTCCTATGTGCTGGAGGTGACGGCGAGGCTGTGGCATTGCGTATTTCGGAGCTCTCATCACACATTGTGCGATGAGTTGGGCAACTTGGAGGGCCTCCACGTGCCGAACAGTGACCACGCGGCAGGTGTTAAGGTGCTGCACCGAGGGTACCCAGGGCAGGCAGCTTGAGTTGGGATGCCAGGTTTGTATCAAGACGTACCTAAGAAGTACGGAGATGGCGCGTTCCTCCTAACGCGTCGTCTAACTCAAGACTGTCTTGATGTGTATATCGGGTTGATGCGAAGTGGTGCAAGATGTAGCCAGGACCGCACGCTACCGCAGGCCACATCTCGTCTCTGACTTCTGAGCATCCTGCTGCTGACACGCCACGGTGGAGACTAACTGGGCGCTGACGTCACAGCCACCGCTTACCAGGCCGCCCCCTGCCGCTGCCGCCGCCTCTGGCGTGGCCGGCGGCGACGAACCCATCTCAACCACAAACAGTATCAGAGGCCGTCCAAAAATAATCATAAATGGCACATTTCCTCGGAGGGGTGCCTGAAGTCATACTCTGACGTCTGGTTTTGTGGAGGAAAAAGGTGGGTTGAAAAATTTGTACTACGCCCAGCAGCTGACATGTGTGGAACTGAACGAGGGAATTTGAAAATCGTCTTGCGCATATTATATGCTAATTTTCGTCGGTACTTTGTTCCTTCTCATAATTATGCACAATTATATTTCGTGGTGATGGCCGACATTCACGGTCTTTTGTCAACAACAGCCACAGCAGCCTCGCGAATCTGTGTGGCCATCGACGACAAGCGGCATGTGGAACAACTGCGTATCAGAAGACTTAGGCGTCGAAGAAGACCCAATGCACTGAAGTAATGCCTCTGCGATGTGGCTGGGCTCAGGATGGTTTTGACACCGTTCTTTACAGCCAGCGCCAGGGCCTCCTCTAACGTGTTAACTAGGCGGGATTCGTCCCACCCAGTGCCGTGAAATCCCAACCTAGCGGAGCGAAAGGTCCCACCTAGTCAAAGGGAGTTTCAATGGAAAAAAACTCTTCAGCATATGACTGGTAGCGCAAGTGACTTTTTCCTTCGAACGGTGCATTATTTTCACGAACAAAAATGACAGTAAGCTAAGCATAGCACTTATGTCGAGGCCAAAGTGACGAGGATGGCTCAACGCGAAACATTCCCGTGAAAAAAGCATTTCTATAAAGACAGCAATTGGGTCTAGTAAAGTGGCAAAGCCAGGATTTCCGATAGGTGGGGAGGGAGCAAGTGGATTTGGAGAAGGCTCACCGAATCCCATGTTAAAATGTCCCTGGATTCCGATTACTATTTCGTTTTAAGGTGGCTCATTTTTACTATTTTAATTAAATTAGTACTGACCGGCTTAGCTATCGTGTGAAGAGGCCCAATAGACCATCATCGTTTCTCAGTCGCCGGATTTCAACACTGACTCTCCCTACCCGCTTCGACAGTAACAAGTTATCTCACACTGCTGAAATTGCACTGGTACAAATCACTTAACCCGCGCCGTCCTTCCTGTCAAATCCTCCCACCCCCTTTCGGGGGGAGGGGGCGGTTGAGGACCCCCTCTAAAATCCAAACTAAGCATCGCACGAAAACGAAAGGTGTCATCGGAAAGCGCTCGATGAGTAGGGTCCGGGTCCACCCCCAAAAAATGTCCCCTAAAAGTGACGTCACCAGGGGGCTAGATTTTCACGACTTTTCACGACTTACATTATGTTTTTTACTCTGGTGAGTTCATTTTGGGGGATATATGAAAAAACAAAATGTATTTGGAATGAGAAAAGGACAGCAAAATCGACCAGGGCTATAATTTTTATGGCCCCACAAAAAATAAAAATTTTATGTTTTTGAAATTTCAAAATTTTGAGTTTTGAAGTTTTGTTCAATTTTCCTTTTCCAATGGGTAGAGCAGATCGAGAAACGTTGTTGGAAGTTAACTTGCCCCAATATAAAAAAAATGCTTACTTCAGTCAGAATCCTGTGTTTGAACTGCAATATGGCAAATACGCAAAATTTATATGTAGTCAAAAACGGAAAAAAATTACAAATTCAACTCGTTCGTTTTGTTGCATCCGTAAAGATAAGCAAACGCTGAAGGTTTCATTAAAATATCTGTATCCGTTAAAGCGTGACGACTGGTTGAACTTTTTTTGGAGGTGATCTCACTTGACCCTAGATGACCTGACCGAAAATTTTTGATCAGCATGCCCAATTGATGTGGGAAAGGGTATGCCAAATTTGGGCGCCCTACCGCGCGCCGTTCGTCCGCTATCCGCGAAGAACCTGAGGGGGGGGGGGTTGAAGACCCCCCGAGACGGGATGGGTTAAAACGTAAAATTTTCCACGTGTTCGTGTTGCCAATTCCGCGCCTTCGCTACATTTCTTGCGATTCTACGATTTCTGCTAGAACTGCCATGTTTTGCTAATTGCTCCCACATCACAGTATACCGCCATATTTGACATAACGGACCGCTTCGTATGGTTGTTCGCTGGGAAAATTCGATGAACTCAATTCGACGATTGGTTATTTTCTTCCCACATTTTGTGCTGATTTAGAAATCCGGATACCCGCCAATCTTTCATGCACCGGTTTGGTTGGTTATTGGGGTTTAGGGGCGCATCGGCTGCTGAGGTCATGCAGCGCCCAGATGCACCGGTGTGATTAAATATGCTCCCAGATTAACAACGGAATTGAGGCCCTGGATCGGTGATCGTACAAAGTTTTTTTTTTACTCGTTACCAGTTTTTTACCCGTTACGATTTTCGTCGCCTAGAGATGTTTTAGGGCTCCAGCTCATTTTCGTTTACCAATGCCCGCACATTATTGAGACCCCGACTCTTCTCAGGGTTTATTAATTTTCGTACACCGAAGTGTTTTTTCTTCTTACTGGAGCACTTTCCAAGACCTGATGTGTTTATTTAGTGTCTGGCCCTTTCGTTCCCTTTTCAGAACCATGTTGTTGGTTTTTTTGCGGGCCCCAGCTGAAGCTCTGATGCAGTTTCATGGAACCGACGTGCTTTGAGGACCTCCGGTGTTATTTTTTTAGAGCTCTGTGTGTTAATTTAGGGCTGCAACGCATGCGCAACCCTGTCGCTTATTGCGGGACTCAGTGCGCTTTTGAGGACCGGATGCATTTTCGGCTTCCCGTTGTGCTCTTAGGATTCTGCTGTGTTTATTTGTGACTCATGACACACATCTGTGGGGACCTAGCACAATTTTGATGTCTTCGGTGCGATTTCTCGGGGTTCCGTTCAGACGTTTCGGACATAGGTGTGATTCCGGCGACCCCACACCAGTCTTCTGTGCTCGACGCAATTTTTGGGGACCTTGTCCGATTGTTTTAAAAGTCAGAATACCAACCTGATTTGTCTGGCACCCTTCAGGATTGAAAGGCTCTTCGGATAATTTTCATTCTGGGCCTGTTCTGAATTTTCCGGTGTTCGGACCGATTTGATCTAGTCTCGGTGTGATTTTGAGGTGCAGTACTATTTGTAAAGCCCTCTGTGCGATGTTTTTTGTCTCGGTATAATTCACTTCCACGTACCGGTGCGATTTTCTTTCGGTGCTTCAACTCGTTTCTTCTCCTGGACCCGACACAGTTCTTAGGGTCTTTGAGGCGAATTTTCAGCTCGTAGAGTAACATTTCGCGAAAGAATGGGTTTTTCGGGGGCCAGCTGCGGCTTTTGGGGCCCGACGCAAGCCCTTGACCCACAGTGATTTTCCAGCACTGCGGGCCGCCTATTTCTGGATTCCAGTGCGAGTTTTGACTGCTGGCGTCATTTGTCGGGCTCCCTAGCGCGAGTTTTAGCAACCTTGACACGTTTTTAGTGGCCCAACACGTTTTGGACACTATTGGAGCGATCGCTGGGCCTCGGTGATTGCTTACGTAAGGATTACTTTTCGTTTCGTTTCCATGGCTTCATTTGTTAGTGACCCTGGTGGCAGGTGTCGAGCCTCTAGCGTGATTAGCATGGGTCCGGACGCCACGTTCCTGGATCTACAGACTCAGCGTGACTTTCAGGGACACCGGCACGTCCTTTCGTGCCCCAATCGTGATTTTCAACGACACCGACACGACTTTTTTGCACCCCAAACGAAATTTTGGGAGGTCCAGACACGAACTCTTGAGGCACCAGCGTGATTTTCAAGGGCCCCGGTCCGCCTTTTTTTGGGACACCAGCGCGATTTTCGGGGACGCCGACACGACATTTTGAAGTTCCGAGCGTGATTTGCAGGGCGCGACTTTTTGGGGGCCGAGCAATATTTCTAGAGCTCAAGGTTGCGCTTTTTGAGTCCAAAGGGTCACTTTTAGGGGCTCCGGAACGATTTTTGTTGTTGTTGTAGATCCAATGCAATTTTCAGTGGCCTCAGTGCTATTTTTGGACCCAGGGCCATTTTCAGGGGCCATGCGCGACTTTTAAGGCCCTCAATGTGCGATTCTTAAGGGCCAGGTGCGATTTTTAGGGACACGGAAAGATTTTTAGGGCTCCCAGTGCAGTGGTTACTGGCCACAAAAGGCGCAGCGAGGGGGTGGCATGATACTCCTTAGCACCCGAAAATACATTCGGTTATACGACACATTTCAGATAGGTGCTATGCAAACCATAAATTTTCGGCGCACGTCGTGTACAGGAAGCATTCTCTATTTCATCAGATTTTGGGGGTCGCCCCATCCATTAGGACAATCCTGGCTGCGGCACTGCTGGTCACGCAGGCTCATGGATAACAAATGCGACACACAAAACAACGCTCTCGCAGGGCACATCTTTTCGCTTCAGAATGTAGCGCTTATTCATCACCGCATTACGACCGCGCCTGCCACTGCACGTCGTATTGGGCGTCTTAGGTATCAACAAGAAATCCCACCTAGTGAGAATACCCAAGAGGAAGCCCTGGCCAGTGCCCATAGGCTCCGTGTTAAAGTTCAGCAAAGTCGGATAGGTCCTCCAGCTCTCCAAACCTAGCAGGTCCACAGCTTAATAACGGCCTTATGCTTCCCACGTCTCAAACATAAATGTTATAAAGTGAAGTACTCTGTGAGATGAGTTGCATATGTGCTTTAAAAAAAAACGGCTGAACTTGAGAATTAATCAGCTGACGCACCGACCTTCGACCTGACGGGCGTGGGACCCTGAAAGTACGATACCGATTCACTGCATCCGCCAGCTGTCGCTCCGGGTAAGTGTTCAACCATGACGCCGCGACAAAGTTCAGCACAGCGTAGTAACCGACGGCAATTAGTCGAGTTCATTATTTTTTTCCATACCGGATCAAACTGAATGTGACCATAACCTTAGCACACAAAAGTAAAAAGTGAAAGAAAACCATGTGTTAGGTGACGTGCAACAATTGCATTACCCTACCTGTCATTTCACCGCGAGCTTTATGCGTCTACGAAAGAGAGTGAGCACCATTGGTAAGGTCGTAACGACAGATAGGGGTGTCTGTCTGCCAAGTGGCACCACTCAGTTTGTACGCATGGTGCGGGTTGAAGTGGGGTGTGAAATATATGCAGCGACTCTGGCAGACGTTAACACATGAAAAAGTCATACAACACGGCATTGCCCACCGCCGTTACTAACGCCATCAAGCCAGGTGTCGGTGGTATCCAACAGACTGAACGGGCACGCAACTTTCACCACTACTCATGATTATGGTACAATCGCTAATCCATTGATTGATATATATACGTCAATGTTCTACATACAGTAATCACATTAACCATATTAATTAATTATATCATAAATCACTATTGATTAATGGGATATTATAATTGAAATCGCAATAAAAATATACCGCTACATCAAATTTGTTTAAAACAAAGTTGCACCAAAAACAAAAAAGCATCAACACTTAAAATCGTTCGTTTCAGACGTACATCGCTAATCTAGTACCAAGAAACACTTAGAATGGGCGAAGTGTGTGAGGGATGCGTTTGTGTGTGTGTGGGGGAGGGGGGGGAGGGGAAATGCCCTGGGCGATTACGATTACGATCGGGTTTGTGCGATTTCATTTTCGGGTGGGGGTGGGATGAGGGTGGAAGAAGCACCTTTAGTCGATCTTCTCATGCAAACACTATCATGTTTATGTTAACTCGCGCTGTCTTTCGGGTCAGATCCCCACACCCCATCTCGGGGGGGAGCGGCGGTTAGTAAGCCCCCTCTGAAATCCAAACTAAGCACCGCACGAAAGCGAAAGAGGTGTCATCGGAAAGCGCACGACGAGTAGGTTCCGGGTGCACCCCACAAACAACTTCCCCCAAAAGTGACGTCACCAGGGGGCTAGATTTTCACGACTCTTCACGACTTACATTGTGTTTTTGGCTCTGGGGAATTCATTTTGGGGATATATGAAAAAACAAAATATATTGGGAATGAGAAAAGGACAGCGAAATTGACCAGGGCTATACTTTGTTTTGGCCCCCCAAAAGTATTTATTTTGAAATTTCGAAATTTTGAGTTTTAAAGTTCTTTAATTCTCCTTTTTCAATGGATAAAAAAGACCGAGAAGCGTTGGTGGAAGTCAACTTGCACTAATAAAAAATGATTTATTTAGCCAGAATCCTCTATTTGAACTGCAATTTGGCAAATACACAAAATTTATGTAGTCAAAAACTATAAAAAAAACAGAAAAATTCCCCTCGTACGTTTTGTTGCATCCATAAAGTTAAGCAAACTTTGAAAGTTTCATTAAAATATCTATCAGTTAAAGCGTGACGACTGGCTGAACTTTTTTGGAGGTGACCTCATTTGACCTCGACTAACTCGTTGACCCTAGATGACATAACTTCAAAATTTTGAAACATCATGCCAAATTTATGTGGGAAAAAGTATGCCAAATTTGGGTGCGCTGCCGCGCGCCGTTCGTCCACTATCTGCGAAAAACCTGAGGGGGGGGTGGCGGTTGAAGACCCCCGAGACGGGACGGGTTAAACTATTAGAGGTGGATCGGGGCGCGGAATTCGCCACCCTTGAACCCCCACCCCCACCTCCGCCCGCCGACAGAAATATGTTCAAGCTGAACACATTGCACAAATTATAAAATATCCTGAACAAAATATCCTTAATTATCATTTCATATTGATATTTTGTAAGGTTAATAGAAACGAAAGTTCGCCTCGATTGTGCCATCAGCGCCAATGCTGTATTTATTTCATGCTGTATTTATTTCACCAAATTAATGCCACCAGATTAATGTCAGAACATAACAGCTTTCTAGATAGCAAGCATTAGTGTATTTCGGTACGCAGCGGGACACTTTCCTCCGGCTTACTTGACTGATTGCTGGGGTAAAATGGTGCTTATGGAGCGGTAAAGGGTACATCTTTTTTTTCTCGGAATAATACTCACGAATTAAAAGAGAACAGTGTTATTGTAGGCAGCATCGACGATAGAGGAGATGCGTCTTGCGTCGCAGTAATTCGGCAGGACCCAACACGGATGCGGGCCTATCCAAATGTCTCGGGTCTAGTAAACAGGACGGAGCTCCCTCCAGTGGTAGGGAGCCAGCCAGTGCCCGGGGAGCGTAGTATCAATCAGAAGTACTAGCACCGAGTCCCATAAACCCAGCGCCGCCAAATGCCGCAGGTGATTGCCGACCGGCACTGACCCTGGGCCACGCCAAACACACCCAGCTGGCGTCATCCCTCCGGTGGGGGGGTCCGCCCGACAACGGACGACAGGAGGCCGCAGCCATCTGTTGAATCACGGCTGTCGCGTGTAGCGAGCTAACTTACATACTTTTCTCAAATACTTATTACTTATTTAAGTATAAATTACTTTTAATACTTCAATACTTTTCCAGGATTTTTGCCAAGGTTTTTTTCATTGATAAATGGTGTCCGAATTGTATGTCACTTACAATTCCTATTTTCAACAACGTCAATCTCGCGCATTTTGTCACAACCTTCGCACTGTGAGGAACGTAAATGCATACTATACCAAGTGCACAGGTTGTTTAAGAGTCGCATTCAATGTGAGCTCGGCTGGGATTTGCCGACCAGCTCTCTCCCAGCCGGCGGGGCTATCGCCCCCACCCACCGCTCTCTCGCAGGCACGGTCGGACCTCGTGCAGCTGCATCATCCAGCGTCAGCCACGTCAGGCAACGGAGGCGGGGCGTACCACCAAGGTCGTCCGGTCACCTGCTGCACCGGCTGCAACTCGCCGCTGACGCGCCATAGTCGGTTCAGCAACCCGCTGCGTGTGCCATGGCCCCAGCGGTTGGCAGCCGCAATTGTAGTGGGTACCCTCCCCACCCACCCCCTCTCCTCCAGATGGGCCGCTACTTCATAATCTTTGGAGATGGCTACTTGGCACTGAAGCTGCCATCTTTTGATCCACAAATGGCGTCAGATATCGGTACTGTATCGTTGTTTACATACAAATGCAGGCATTTCAGAAATCAGCAAACATATTTCGGCAATTCGGCGTAGTTCAAACTCAGGGCTCGTGCTCCACACCGGATAGGGGAGTTCGATCGTGGATATGCGTCTGCTACAGGTAGCAACTGGGAACAATTCTGGAATCGCGAAGTACGGACGCCCCCGATCTGTTCTGACACAATTCGACTGGTACCTGACGAAAATGCGCTGAAGCCCGGTTAGAAAACCGCTACATATGCTTTATTCACATATATTTAGTTTTTGCATGTAAGGTAATATGTATCATTCTCGTTTTTTCCCCTGTTCGTTTTCCCCCTGTCCCTCCCCTGTTCCAGGTCACATGGGCAATTCACATCACATTTGAGACGTTGCTCTCTCTTGAGGAACGAATTGGAGATAAACTTCTTTCGAAGACTTTCTTTTGTTTGCATTTAGCATAGTTCTTGACACGGACAAACAACCATAACTGCCACTGTAACATGCTCTGTCTTAGTTATCAACAGACAAGCCCATTTTCGAACCCATAATGTGTCGAATTAGTACTTGGATGATGAATTGATGTTTAAGGGGTGTTTTGGAAGGTGAAAGTGAATGGTCTAGGCGCATCCCCAGTGTTGGATCGAGCCATCGCAATATGGCATCATGCATGGATGTTTGCGTGCTTAAGATGTAACATGCTCACATCGAAGTATTACTTTTATATTTTCCAATATATGTATCAATATAGTTACCGATCAAATCTATCCAATCTAATTCAGCTGATAACCGTTGTAATCATTTCGAAATTGGTTTCATCTGTCCAACATGGTCAACGTGTCTGAACCTCAAAGACAATATGCCGAATTATCGAGCTAACAGGTATCACGCTGCGTCACGGCTCTTGTTCCACAGCCCCCCCCCCCCGCAGTTTACGCTGCACATAGCCCCCCAACGCGCAGCTTTCCATCCGATGACAACCTTGGCCAAGCTGTGGTCCAGCCTCGTGACACGTAGGTCAAGTAGCATGAGGCATGATGTCATAACACGTAAGCGGCAGCTGGCTGGCCGGCACTCGGTCCGTGCTGGGTGGACCGCTACCGACTAACCCCAACCATAGTCCATTCCCGATACCGCACAACAACCTTCACTCGACTAGCAGAACATAGGGTCAGAAGAATTTCTGCACGCTTCGTGTATAATCGGGTCGGGTGCAACCCTTCCTGAACAATACAAAAACAATCCAATCTCTCCTTTGGTTTAAAGAAGGGCTGTACACCAATACACACCAAACGTCATGTAATTCATATGACTGCATTTTCTCCTTACCGAAGACAGGTCATCGTGTAATAATGATGCATAGGAGTATGCAATATTCTTCGCCAGATTGCTAAGGAATATAAACACTTTAAACCTTGAACGACAATGCGCGCACTTCAAAGAAAATTATGTAGTGGAAAGCGCTAAACGTGCAAATCAAGAGGCCAGGTAACCTGTCAATGAAAAATCAGACCACAAGAGTGATGTAATAAGGACTTGAAACGCTTCAACAAAAACGCTACTAACGTTTCAAAAGCGGTAGATCCAGGCCAGGTTGCTCGGGTGAACTTTGCAGTATGCAGGAGAGAAGACACCCTGATTTCGCCCTCGCTAACACTCATAGTTGTGTTTGTGCTTTGCAATCCTGGATGTGAAGAGGGGCTTTTCATGGTAATCGAATACGGATATTTTTTACATTCCATCTGGGGACATTACACATTTACGAACTCAACTTCCACTTTCCAGTAACCTCTGAGTAATTTCACACAGAGTAGTTTCTTGCTAAAGAACACCACTCACCTCCAAATGCAAAAAAAAAGACGATGAGATTATAACTTTTGGGATGTTTATTTATGCATAATGTTCTGGATGCCAGCAATCCAGTGGCAGCTCATTTTTTCCAGCACTGTTCACAATAACAAGCAAACATGTATCACTCCTCGGCCGACGACTGGCCGACACGTGTCCCGTACCAATCCTGCCGGCCATCGTCACACCACGGTCAGCCGGGCCACCTTGGCAACACATCAGCCGGAAGCCCGTTCACGCGACGTGACTAAACAGAGCGGCAGCAGCAGGTGTGGCCGGCGCGCAGCTGCCGCGGTCGGCGGCCGGCGCAGACGGCGTGTGAACGCGACCTTTGCCCGGTCCGTCGGCGCGCACGCAGTCCACACGGCCGGTGCGGCGGTGGGCACGTGGCGGCCCGGCCGCCGGCCGCGCGGCAAACAACTGCACCGGAGGTCGTGCTGCTGGTGAATACCATACACAGCAGCGTAGCCAGAATGGTGCGGGGGCGAAGGGGCAGCCGTCCCTTGGAGGGTCGGAGGGGCCCCAGGTTTGAGGGGCCGCAAGGGCCACCTGGGCCGAGGTGAAGGGCCCTTGGGCTGGCGAAAGAGGCCCCGGACTAAAGTAGTCCTGGGTCGATGAAGAGGGTCCCGAGTCAGCGTAGAGTACCCACGGGAGATGCTGAAAACCCTTGGATGGGCCAACACGAATCGCTTCTAGATCGACGGAAAGGCCACCCGTTTTGAGTTTGAAATGGTTCCTGAGAGACGAACGAGAGCCCTAAGAGCTTATGTACGTTACCACACGAGGGGGACAAGAATGTTTGGTGTACACTTGCAAGTTCTTTCTTTAAAATACTACAACTAGAACACTTCACTAGTTCAAAGCAGAGAAATTGTATAAAAAATGGTTCAATCAGGGGCGCACCCAAGGGAGGTGCCCATTCCCCTCACCCAAACAGTTACATTAAATGAACACAATTTTTGGATTCTCGTTTCAGTTGTCGGCGTGCTTCACGAGCGTGGTCGTCGTCCCATTTTTACAATAAAAAACCCGCGACTCCCTCGACCCTTTTGTCAAGGGAGCAACACAGTTCCAGCTGAATATGCGTCGAAAAAATAGCCGCCCGAGTAACAACACATTGATGTCAATGCCAGAATGCTGTATCGACAAAAATGGCCCCCTTGCTGTGATACGCTCCGCTGCCCTGGTTGCGGTGCTGGGGGCTGAGCTATTACTTACTTCTTCAATTTATGGTCTTGTTACAAGGCTGTCTTGCTCCCAATTAATTTATTCGTGATTAATTACTTTAGTTTTAAAGGCTAGGTAGCTTAACGCAGACATACTATCCTCTGAACGACAAGGACGGTGAAGACTAAAACAGCGCAACCAGTGGCTGCAGGGCAGACAACTTCACCATGGAATATGGGTTGTAGGGAGGTGGGGACTTAACATAAGTTAGAAGACTGAAGAGCATTGAGGTTTAATTTTTAATCTAGTAGTAGAATGATACAAATATTGAATGTGATGTGCATTGAGATGCAGATTATTTAAGGATGAGGTGAAGCCTTGTTCATGGTCATATTGCGCTGTTTTCATTGTATTAGGAAGGTAACTGTGTAATTAAGAGAATCTGTGTGGTGAAGTTTTGCTGTGAACCATGGAAAGCTACCAACACAAAAGGCAGTAATTTTTGACACAAGGCTTTCTTCTTGCTTACACGTGAGTGAACACATTTTTAGGAAAATGACGTAGTTCGCTTAAACAACCATGAATAAAAAGATAAAGATACTGGTAGACCACAATAAAGCCATGTTCTACAATACGATACTGTTGCCACGTTTTGGATATTTTAAGGTGGCTCCAGCACTATTACATTGTTCGATGTCTCGTGAAACCAATCGAACCATCTTCACTGGCTTTATTGCTGTTGCATGTCTTGCTTTGGAAACTACGTATCTGGAATATGTTTCAGCTATTAACAAATATCCTTTATGACTTGCTCTTTGTGATGAATCATCGGATTGTTCAATGCATTCGACAAAACTGCTGGAGGGAACGTTGAAATGAACCCCACAAATTGCATGGTAAACACCGTAAAAAGACGTAACTAAAAGAACTCGTGTATTTTGTGTTATTGTGTTTTACAATGAACTGACATACAGGTTGAAAGTCCGGTATACGTAGATCCCAAAGACCGATCAGAAATCTCAAAGGTTCTATTGGGTTCTCTGCCTTAGTCTGCGATCCATACATCCACCATCTACATAATAAATACAGCTGGCCCCGACTGTATCCGACTGTACCCTGGTTTCCGCTCCATACATTTACCATCTGCATAGGAAATAAGGTGGCCTCCGCCTAGCCCATGCATGGCTATAGCGCGTCACCCACCCTCGGAGGGGCGATCGATGATGTTCGGTGGGCGTCACCTTTCACCATTCGACGACGCCCAATTGCATCACCGCTCACGAACAGGGGCGTGGCGCCACAATAATTGCCAACACGCCACAAGCACGTGGCGGGCGGACACCTCGATGGTTGTGTGCTGCGTGACGCGACACCAGCACGTGGCATCGGCGCCACGAGCACATGGCGGGCGGACACCTCGATGGTTGTGTGTTACGTGATGCGACACCAGCACGTGGCATCGGCGCCAGCGCCTTCGGCAGCCATACAAGGGCCTATCTCTATGTAAAAACAGGCCAATAGCGCGGCCAGTGCGGAACAGGCACCGGGCCCGCACCTCCCGTCAGGATCTGGAGACAAATATATGCATACGGTAAACTAAGTATCTTTCCCTTTCCAGCACGCTCAACACTGAATCCTGCCCTCGTTTCCTGCAGTTTCTGCAGTGGATCCTGCAACATCCCACTACAAGTCACCACTCTACTAAGAACGAACATCCAAGATACACGAACATACCTTCCACCTTCTCTCAATTATGCATACTTCACGATCTGTGATATCAAAAAGAAAAAGAAAAAAGGAACTGAAAAACAAAACAAAATAAAAACAGGAAGAGGATACGTTCAACAAGAATAAAAACGCACGAATGAGACACAGAAAAGACACATAAATAACGATAAGATACTTAAAAAAGTAACGAGAAAATGAAAAAGGGACTTGCTCAACAAGAAAATACAAATCAGATACGTCAAAAAAGAAGCCAGAAAAAAGAAATGAGACTTGTTCATCAAGAAAAACAAAAATAGTCAACTTTCCATAAAGAGTATAATGCCTTTGACATGGTCACACTACTCTGGCGATGACCGGTTCCCAACCCAACACCGATACCCCATACCCCTGCGGACACCATCCGGACTGACCAGTCCTCATCAACTGTGGCCCTCGACCAGCTCTACCACGTCAGCTCCAATGTAACGTCGGTGAGCTCTGCTCATCTCACACATTTATTTCCAAGCCGTCGTTCAGGTGTATTCTATCAACTCTCTACCAGTCAACTCAACTATTCCTTTTTCGTCTCCTCTTCTGAACTCGGTTCTCCGAGCTCAGAAGAGGAGACTACCTACAATACTTACACATACATATATACGGAAACAGCCGACACCAGTGGCAAGCTGGCTCATTGCTTGTCTATAAGGGTTTTTGAGTGCGTCAACCCCAAATGGGTTATTTTGCACCCATAACAAGATTAATTCAGCTATTCACGTCCGAAGAGCAATACATATATGACACTTATTCAATGTCTGCCCAGATGTGCATAATATTTGAAATCCTACTTCAGCGACCAAGCAGAAAACTGCTCCATTTTGCACAAATCGCGAATTATCACCGAGTAGGTGCACCAGACTCAGAGTGTTCGAGTTATATCCGAAATCGGGCCTGCGTTTCTCCGTGTAGTTTGGGCAAGATAGCAACACATGGCGCACAGTCAGCGCTGCGTCACACCTCATACATTCGGGCCTTTCATACCCACACAACAAATACACATGTGTTGATAGCGTGTGTCCAATTCCAAGGCGGCACAGGGCCACCTCGTCCCTTCTACTCTGACTGAAGGACGAGGGTCACAGCGTTAAGTGTGGCCCTGTGTCCTGTCCTGGTATCTGTCCTGGCACTGTCTAAGAAGAAACGATGAAATAATTTGGGTCACTGGCAGAAAGTGGAAGCACGCGACTACATGGTGCGTGTACTGCACGCCTCGCAGCCTGATCTACCGGCTCATTATCATGGATTCCGACACGTGCTGATGTTGCTTATTTTCCCACGCAACGTAAGTTGATGTAAGATGCACCGTACAATGACATGTTGGTTAAAAATGCGCAATGACAAAAGACTGCTGAGATAATCGGTCAGAATGACATGAAAATCCTCGTCGTCAACCTCGATGTACGCTTTGCTAATGGCCATCAACTCGGCTGTGAATACAGTAGCATGTGAAGGCAGGGGGAAGGATGTCGTAATGGACCCTCTCACGAAAGCGCTACGCACGTCGGTGTCAATTTTCGAGCCATCGAGTGTATGTGATACTGTAGCCACGGTATGCTGAAGAAATGTGTTCTAATGGGCATGATAGTAGCTCCTCTTTGGTAATATCCATTTTTCTCTGAGCAGTGAGGACGATGTCGATAAAGGGGGAGATCAGCTCCCACGGGGGATGATGATGATTACTGGGGTTTTAGGGTGCGACAACCCCTGTGGGATATATTGCACCCTTCCCACGGGGGAGCCGCTATCCGTTCATACTGCCAAATTCCTTGAAGTCAAAATCACGTCTGTCTCAGGTGCGTCCTCATTATCACACAGTAAGCTGTTCCCCTCCTCACGTGGCCAAGAAGGACCGCATGCATATTCCGATAAAAAAACAGCCTCATATGATGGGTGTGTCGGGAACCGACGCATCTTGCATGCGTAGCGAAGTCACAGCATTTCCAGTCTCATGCTTAATGGTGGCCATTCGTGTAAGAGCCTTGGGGTGACATTTGATCGCCACATGTCGTGGGATTCCCATGTAGCTGTTGTGGTCCGCAAGTGCACTGGGTTCCTTCTGGCTCTGAGACATCTGCGTCACCATCTGCCGACTAGTACCCTCTTCACTATAGTCAATAGCCTAGTTATATCCAATATCCGATACTGCATATCTGTTTACGGGAACGGGTCGTCAGCAAACATCCACAGACTAGACAAGATCATTAACTTCGCCACTAGAGTCGTGTCAGGTCTACAGAAGTTTGATCATATTTCTGACGCCCAAAACGAGTTGGGTCTCCTCACTGCAGCTGATCTATATCTATTTCACAGTCTCACTTTGCTCCACAAGATCATTCTGACGGGTGACACTGCCGGTCAAATCACTGCACTCTACCCTGCGAAACCGTCACACACGTGCAGACAACAACCTGCGCCTGCCAGCCATACACAGAGAGGATGGCCGCAGGAGATTTCTCTACTCGTCTGTCTTCCACTACAACAAACTTCCTACTGAAACAAAAACATCGAGGCTGTCTAACTTCAAGAAACATGAACTAGCGTATCTCCACGAACAACACTAGTCACGCAAAAAATTTGCACCATGGATATGTGTATACTATGAAGTCACCTTTATGCCATCGCTTACCTATCACTTCTACAAACCATTCGTGTATAGCTCGTGTTGCAAGTACGGTGTATGTAGTGCGGAAAGTGATATGGATATTGTATTATGTTGGAGTACGAATGTTTGTTTCGCATCTGCTCCCACTATTGACCAAAAATCTATCCTTTCTTTGTAAATATCTGTGAGTTATGCCCAGACTGTCCATAACAGCCACTGCACGTGGAGGGCATGTATTGTGAAATAAATAAGTAAATAAATAAACACGCTGCATGATGCATGCTACGTACCGCAAATATTTTTTTTTTGTGATCAGGGAGGAACACTAATATCAGACTTCACCACGTCACAATAGGCACGACGGGTATGCGTCCCATCGCTTTTTAGCTGACAGAATGTGTGATCGGTTCACATCTGGCAGTTCCCTCGTCCACATGCCAGTGGTACAAACTACGATCTGTCGCTACAGATGCAGTGGCGTGGCCGACGGCTGCTCGCTTTAGTCAGAAGGAACTAACCAGGCATACACTAATACATAAATTAACAAATAAAAGCACCTATTAAGAAGAAGGATATAAAAATGAATCAGTTTATTTAATTGACCTATATATATATATATCACAAACTAACTGGCGAGCAAAAAATCATCTTGATCAATTGCACACTACAAAAACAGAATTATATGTAGGTGGTTAACACAAGTATGTGTGAGCAAAGTTGGATCGGTAAGTATGATCTATGTGATGATTCATGTGTCGCTATATGCTTAATTGCATGTAAATACAGGTCTGTATATGCAGGTGTATGCATGTACATGTGCATAAATGTGTATGGATGCATATGTGTGTACGTTTATTTATGTGCATGTTGGTATATGTGGATGTATTCATATTTGTATAACTAATGTATGAGTGCATATGTGTATGTATATGAAGTACGTGTACGTGTACATGCTCTATGTGTGCACATTTGCAGGTTTGTGTGCTTGTGCATGCGTACATACATGGATCCAACTTCTCCCCCTCCCCCATAACACTTTGTGGCCCCAGGAGTTCCTTGGTGTTACCAGCTTGCTACCTAGTTGAGGTGCTCCTGGGGATACTTCTATTAATAACTGGTGGTGGCCTATCTGCAAACAAAAATACAAAAAAGGATGCAACCAGTTGCAGTGAACTGGAGGTATGCAGAAAGATGACATGTGTTGCCATCCTGAGACATTCCTAAGCTGGCTGTCCCAGCCTTTAAATAGCTGGCCATATGAAAGCCTAATGTCAATCAAGCCTGGAATAGTGCGTGTAGCCAAATAGGATAGACTGCTGCATACGAAACAGGGGTCAACATTAGAAAAAGCCAGACAGCAGCTCACACGCGCAGCGTACGAATAAGAGATGGTAATAGGAATCGGAGTGGAGGTGCATAACACGAAAGCCTAAGAACAGGGAATACACAGTGCGATAGCCAACCAGATCACGTCTAACTCCGTGCGAGCGAAAAAGCAGAATCGATACCACCAGCTTAGCAGCTGTTTCTGCTCATTGGTGAATCGACCGAATCCGTGAGGGGGGGGGGGGGCGTTTCGGCCGCAATCTTTGCCTGGCAATCAAGTTGACACAAAGCGCTTGATTCCTCAGAAACGAAGCATATTTCATGTGAGGCTTCTTCCATGCACTTCTTACGCTTGAAGCACACTGTACTTCTCACCAAGTGGGAACAGATTACAACACTGTGCTTGTCCCCCCCCCCACAGCCGTTTATCCTTTTAAATTATTTTTGTCCGGACCGCCCCCCCCAAAAAAAAAAGAAGAAGAGAAAAATAGAAGAAAAGCAAGAAGAAGACGAGACGGCTCGATCGGTCAGTGTTTCTGCTCCAGTTCTACTCACGTTGTAGGCTTTATGTACGACACATTTTGTCTGGAGATCCTCCAGATCAACCTTGGCTGTGCCGATCAACTGGTCAGTCCAGCCGAACAGATGACTGCAGATAAAACAGCAGCGTGAGCATCGGCAGCACCGCCTGCAACGCGACTCCCGGTCAAACCGTCCGGCCAGCCATGCGTAGCGCACCTGTCCACAGTGAAGGTACCACCTCACGCTGACCATATCATGACATGGCGGGCACGGCTCCACGCTGACCATATCATGACATGGCGGGCACGGCTCACAGTGAAGGTACCACCGCACGCTGACCATATCATGACATGGCGGGCACGACTGCACGCTGACCATATCATGACATGGCGGGCACGACTGCACGCTGACCATATCATGACATGGTGACCATATCATGACATGGCGGGCACGGCTGTGACCATATCATGACATGGCGGGCACGGCTCACGCACATATATGAATGGCGGGCACGACTCCACGCTGACCATATCATGACATGGCGGGCACGGCTCCACGCTGACCATATCATGACATGGCGGGCACGACTGCACGCTGACCATATCATGACATGGCGGGCACGACTGCACGCTGACCATATCATGACATGGCGGGCACGACTCCACGCTGACCATATCATGACATGGCGGGCACGGCTCACAGTGACGCTGACCAATCATGAATGGGACCACTCACGCTGACCATATCATGACATGGCGGGCACGACTCCACGCTGACCAGATCATGACATGGCGGGCACGGCTCCACGCTGACCATATCATGACATGGCGGGCACGACTGCACGCTGACCATATCATGACATGGCGGGCACGGCTCGACAGTGAAGGTACCATGGGCACTCCACGCTGACCATATCATGACATGGCGGGCACGACTGCACGCTGACCATATCATGACATGGCGGGCACGGCTCACAGTGAAGGTACCACTCACGCTGACCATATCATGACATGGCGGGCACGACTGCACGCTGACCATATCATGACATGACGGGCACGGCTCCACGCTGACCATATCATGACATGGCGAGCACGACTCCACGCTGACCATATCATGACATGGCGGGCACGGCTCCACGATGACCAGATCATGACATGGCGGGCATGGCTCCACGCTGACCAGATCATGACATGGCGAGCACGACTCACAGTGGAGGTACAATTGCACGGCTGGCCAAAATAAGCAGGGACAAAGCAGATGCTTCACTATACAAGAACGTCCCACAAGAAGCAGGGCGAGCAATCACCATAGCGAATCATTAACAGTTGCATACACAACCACACGGAAGCAGTATCGAAAAAAAATGCACAAATCGGAGACTGCTTTACGCATGCAAACGCAGAAACGCAGGCGGGATTCCAGACGCGACCGGTTAACGTTAACCCTCCGCAAACTTCTCTGATGACTGTGAGGTACTGTGGCATTACACGGGATCTCTAGTCCCTTCTTCGAAAACAGTCTGGTCACATCTGCTCAACAAGTATTGCATGACTTGCATTGCTCCGATATTTCTGAGTGACCCTTGCCTGTTTTTTCTTTATCTACAAAAGATGAGTGCACTTCTCCGATGGATCCCAAGTGCAACGAGGGAACGAGGGAGGCATTAACTCCATTAGCTCCACCTCTCTGGTTGCGCTACTTTGCACACGCACTGTAAACCAGTGGTGAACAATTGTACCATCTTGGTGTGCTGGACAACATCCATATTTCTGAAGCACCATTCAGCAAAAGTAACATCGAACCCTACCAGCAAGAACTCCTGCCGAAACATGAACATAATCAAGATTCATTTGCCAAAGTACCATTAACTGAGTATATAATAATCCACCAGTGCCACGTGTGAACTGCCAGTACTTAACTCCTATCACCCACACCATGACAAAGCGTCTGAACACGCTCGACAGAGGCCTCGACTGTGCTTCTCAAGCTACAGCTCGACAGTAGTAAGCTGACGTCAGATCGCAAGTGCCGGCAACAACTAACAGGACCATCGATCCAGCCAACAGAAACCCAGACCAGACCATTGGCACGTCAATGGCCTCTACCTGGTCTATGACCAGCCCAGACGTGGCTCGTCCCATACCGGATATACACGGACCACCGACAACCGTAGCGGACTTGCACATACCACCACCACCAACAGCACCAGCACCACCACTGGCCACCATATGTGCATACCCCACCAACGTCGACCACAATATATTCATGAAGGTAATGCCACATCGATCGCAAAGCAATGCAGCTTCAGCTAATCACTTATGGGTCTGATGCGAATAATCACTTAGGGGTCTAATGCGACTAATCACTCAGGGGACAGACAACTCCGCCGCTGACACTTGACAAGTATCAGCGGCCTAATGAAACACTCCTTCCGGACGCCGCTGAAACCCAGAGCGGGCATTGTTTCTGGCACCACGGGCAACTTGGCAAAAGTTAGCACCCTCGAGCCTGGCTAGAACAGCCACGACCCGGTCTGCGATGCCTGTGGCGCGGCCGGCCCGTCCGCGCCACCCGACCACAGTGGGCTCGCGGCCAGCGACTCACCCCCTCTCCCAGACCTCGCACTTGATGCTCTGCCGCCGGAATACGCGCATCATGGACCGCGAGCCGCGGTCAATGGTCACCATGAAGGTGGCGTTGTAGTTGGGGTCGTTGGTGTTCTTCACCTTGGCAGTCTTGTCGGAGATGGGCGAGTCCTGCGCGACAGGCGACACCGTGAGCTGCCACTGAGGTCCGGCTCAGAGACGGACAGGGCGGCAGCCATCGGGCCACTACTGCGGCCGGTCTGACGCCTAGCGGCGCACCAGCATCTGATGCGCTGACGGGTCGCTGCTGCCTGCACCGCCGAGAGTACCAAGGCCCCCAACATCCGCATGTGCGTCCCCAGATGCTTCGACAGCTGCCGCATGTTGAGCTCAGGGAAGCACATCTAATAATGCCGGGGGATTTCGGGGGATAATTTATAGGACAACCAACAGCTTACGAGCCGATCAACACTCAACAATCAACAATCAATATTAACTGGCATGCTGCACTTCACAACCATCGACGCCTTCTACGGTGCCCAGTTCACATTCCTACGTTACCCTGACTAAACAGGAATAATAATTCATTGGTTCATTGGTGCAATGTTACTTACGTCAACCTAGCAAATTGCATTGCACATCAACAAACTAAGACCAATATTAAATACCGGATAGCATAGAAGTAATACCGGATAGCATAGAAGCAGCCACATAGGTTGATCAAGCCGTTACTAAATCTGTCCACCTTCCGCATTGTTAAAGGCTAGCTGGCAGAAAACCATTGGGGAAACGGCATAGTACCTCAAAGCTCGATCGGCCGCTCAAGTTATAAACGGTCCGCTTGTTCAAGTGACATAACCTTGCACTTCGGCCTCACTTAGCAGTGGGTACTAGCGGCAGCAACCAACGGTGAAGGCCAAGCAAAGTTGATGGTGTCACATGGTTCACAGCAAACCATGCTGTCACATGGTTTACAACCTGAACTTCAGGCGTCATCTTCAGTTGGCTGCACTTGCTGACATAACAGTCGTGTACTTAAGCTCAATTAACAATCGCCAGCCTACTAGACATCACCATATAATGATCCAATGTAATATTTACGTCTAGAGAAATGAGGCACTTCACACCAGCGCAGTGTAGTGTGGCAGGATGACATTCATCACGGCTTCAGTGTGATAAAGTCAGGGCGAAGACATTACATTTATCTTCGGTCTAGGTGACGACACAAGGAAATGAATAGTACTACGCATCAATCGAGTAAGATGGGACAGAAGCATGGCACATCTGGCACCAACTCTAAAATGAAGAAACATGCAAACGACATGCTAGTTAGCATTACCATACTACAAGGACGCTGATGGGTGATGCTGGCAACACTTATAATGGGATGATGTTGGCACCACTGATAAGACGTTAGCGATAAATTCACTGGTGTTTGGCAGTGGGTAGGACACCCTGGCGAGGTATGGGAATGATAGTCGAAAAAAGCTGCCACCGTTTAGTGGCCGACGGTGTGCCAACAGAAGATGGACTCTATCGGTCGACGAGCAGCCACGCTCCGGTCAGGAATGCTTGTCACTAGACATCACTCAGCCGACGATTTCCTGCCGATGCACCGATACACGCACTACAACACTCGCCAGACGTGCTGCGCCGGTTATAACACCACCGCGAGGTGTCGTGTGACGTACATTCCTGGCACACGTGGAAGCTTTCTTGGGCAGTCAGTACACCTGCGACTCTTCGGTCGCCATGATCACTGGTCAGACGATTAGGTCGTACACTTCTACTGCAACGATCGCTAATCAGACGATGCTGTACATCGTCTGATTAGCAGATATATAGATACGTCTGATAGATACAGGCAGTACACTTCGGTCGCCATGATCGCTGGCCAGACGATTAGGCCGCACACTTCGGTCGCCATGATCGCTGGCCAGACGATTAGGCCGCACACTTCGGTCGCCATGATCGCTGGCCAGACGATTAGGCCGCACACTTCGGTCGCCATGATCGCTGGCCAGACGATTAGGCCGCACACTTCGGTCGCTATGATGGCTAATCAGACGATTAGGTCGTACACTTCTATTGCTGCGATAACTAGTCAGACGATTGGGTAGTACCCACACGCGGCCAATGCAATTGACGGAGAACACCAAGCGCAAGAGAAGAGCTGAGCGCATTGGTGCGAAGCCATGACACCAATCAACCTTGCGATCATCGCCGCAGAAAACATGTGCCGATATCATGCTGCACCACCCGCGCATAGCTGCACCCACCTGCGGCCAGGGAAACTCCCATTTGACATAGGTATCGACGTCCTTTGGGTTCGACACGTTGTAGTTGATGCCACGCACAATGGTCAGCTCCAGGTCGTTACTGTTCAGATCGATACAGGCTCTGAAATAGTGGTGAATTGTTTTCGTGTATATACATACATACATACATACATATAAGCGTTTTTGTCACACACGCTTTCCGGAAACCAACCGACACGGAATATGTTCCAGTGGCAAAAATGAGTGTCCAGGCAGGCACAAGGTTGGTGTCACCAGAGCCTATATACACATGGCCACTGAACACTGCTCGTGTTGGCAGTTGGTAGCCAAAGAACTTAGACGCGTCAATGAAATCCGGAGTGACAATTTCTACCGTTTCTGCCAGACCGATAAAGCACATGGTACACGCATGACTCAAACACTCGCTTCTAACCTAACGGGCACAACACACCATCTCTACTACTGTAACACCATGAGCTTGTCTAGAAGCAGGATGAGAAAACGCTTAAGCGCATCATTATGAACAACTGCACTCCCACTAACATCCAGAACAAACACTTCATATACTGCCGTAGCCCAGCAACGTCTAGTCTGGTCATGAGCAATAACCCAACCGCGACAAAACACCTCTGAAAATGTCCAACGTAGTCTACTTTAGTGCATGCAAGGAGTGTGCGCAACTGCATGACAGTGGCTCCGTTGGGCACACGACCACATCCTTCAGTCACGGCACAGCAATGTACATACAATGCAAACAAGGCAGATCCCAGACACACCGAACGCAACCATTCCAACCACCTCACACGCTCCGACACCACTCTGAACACCAAAGTCCTAGCCACGCCCCTTGATAAGCGCCGCCTACACATCTTTGTAAGCGGTTTTTACCGTGGAGATTGACCTAACCATCCACCGCCAGAGCAATGCACGAGGCACGTTCCTGTCACATGATGGCACACAGTTCACCATCAGGTGGTAGGGTGAATGACAGCGATGGCCCCATGCCATTTGTTATTGTTCTTGTTTTCGCCTTGCCATTGTCAGTTACTAAATGTGACGAAAACATGCCATGTATTCTCGTGCATGTATTTCTTTGTTTTTCAAACTTGGGATCGCGACTAATTCCACCTAGCCTTGAAAATGTTCATAAGAGAAGGAAACGTCAAAAGTATAACGAATGCTTTACTTACATACTCTAGTTTGCTTATGAATATCGCGCATTAACACACATATGGTGAAAAACATTGTAAGATGGATAGAGTCTGCAGAAGAAAGAATTAAATGCACGTTCCGAGATTTTGTTCAATCAGCAATGCATGGATAACAATCTGCTTCCATGCTATACTAATATCTATCAATCCATCCATCCCACACACACATATGTATATATATATATATATATATATATATATATATATATATATATATATATATATATATATATAAATGAACGTTACAAGGTCCGAGCCAGCCCTCCAATCTTAGCTATTTTCAAGCTATTCGAAATCACTTCCATGGGTGCCACACGTTCACGTTCTGATCTTCTCCCCCTCCAACGCCATTACCTAACAAAACGTTCACTGGTTGCATGCTTTGGCTTCAAGGTGCTTCTAATGTGAACGTCACACGTCAAGTTATCAGCGTGAAAAAATGAACATCTCTTCGCTTTGCTAGTGAATATCGCTCTCCAACTCCTTCCTTTCTACCCATATTTATCGCGTGATAACCTACACAAAATCTATTCCTCGATATGATTAGCACAGAAAAACATGCATTTCCTTTAGCGATGGCAACGCTGAAAATACATACAAAAACACCACGCCTTGCTCGACATTCACTCCAGATCTAGGAATCCAATCTCTGGCAGTTAAACTTAGCTCACCAGCATCCTTCTGGCAGCCGATGCCTCCCCGCAACACTCACTGGACGATCTGGAACTCGCGCGTCTCGTAGTGGAACTTGGGCACAAAGTCGCCGCGTCGATACGCGTGCCGCAGAGCGTCCAGATCTTTGAGGCTGTTCTGTGAGAGCCGGTCGAACTTGTTGGCCTGGGCCACGTCGCCCAGGGACTGGTAGTGATCTCTGTTCGTCTGGCACATCTGTCAATCATCGGCCACCGGCGTTTTATGTCAAGGACCAGCAGCGATATAAAGCACATGCAGCCGGGCGGCGAATCCTCGTCAACGTCACTTCGTAAGTCAAGTCTTGAACTGCCATTAACCATATTTTAATAGCAAGAGCTGTGCAAGTGTAACTAAACATGGATAATGAGTCGGAAACAACGGAAAGGACGAGGACGGACAAAACATTTGAGAAATGTACTGCAATGTTGGTGGCAGAAACCAACACCGTCGCCCCAGGATGGAGTGGAACCGCGAGAGATTGGAATACCCACCGTAGCCTGTCGGATGAGGTCACACTCTAACTTTGAAAACAGCTGCGACAGATCATCGTCGTCGTCCCCTTCTCTCGCCTCCTCCCGAGATATCACCTCGAAGTCGGTGCTGGCCTTGGAGCGTTGCTGTGGCGGAATCGGCAGCTGAGGGCCGTAGCACGCCGTCAGCCGCAGGTTCAAGCCAGGTGATGTATACTTTTTTTTGGCAGGCAGGCTAGACTCTAGCCGGGATTGGCAGGAAAGGACAGGACGTGCAATGTTGGACATATGCAAACCAATAACAACTTGCCACAAAACACTTCCGTCGGATGTCGTCGCCCCCCAGCCCTCATTGTTCATGAGCTGATTGCACGTAAATATCAGCAAACTATGTAAGAAGTGCATAACTATGTAGTACCTAAGTATAATACCATTCCTTGCGTTTTATGGCAAAGTTCAATATAACAGCACTATAGCTGGATATCTTATATATAACTCGGCTTAGTTCAGCACTCCTGACCGATATATTTTAGGTCATTAGGGCTATCTGCATTTCTGACGCTTCGTGTTTGCTTTGGCGGACGCAACATGGCGCCGCGCTGTCAGCAGATGTGACGTGGCACCACTCACCGAGTCCATGTTTACGGGCAGCCCGTGTACGGTGGCCTCGATCAGCGGCTCGATGCCTTTGGCCGAGCGCAGGTACTCCTTGGCGGTCGCCATGTCACCGGCCTTCTTGGCCTGCAGCGCCGCCTGCAGGAACAGCCGGCGCCGCGACTCGAGCAGCGCCATCTGCTTCTGCTGCCGGGTCTGCTGTCCGGCCGCTAACGAACAGTTGGGGGTCGCCGAGTCAGTGAACACACGACAGTGGCATACCGTGCTACTATGGCCAGGAAGCACACATCAGGATATGCTCCTGAGGCCAGGTAACATACGGCCAACCGTGCTACTATGGCCAGAAATCACACATCAGGATATGCTCCTGAGGCCAGGGAATATACGGCCAACTGTGCTGCTACGGCCAGGAAACACGATCAGGATGTGCTACTATGGAGATGGAATACACACTATGCTGCTTTACAGCACGATTGGAAACTACCAAACACTACGAGACCCCCATGGAAAGAAAAGATCAGAGGAAGCTGCCCTGCCTACTCGTGACAGTCGATGTGTTGTTGTTGAAGGGTTAGATGAAGGACATACATAGTGGCGCTGGCGCGGGATGGATACCGGAAAGGGAAGAGGCGGATGGAAGATGGAAACTACATGAGTCCTTGGAAACACTTCCGTGTTTCCACACCTCTTATCGGGGCAGGTGCTTAAATCCGAGGGGTTCCATTTCCTTAGCTAGCCGAGTAACGATGGCTGACCCACTGCCGGCCGTGGTCGTTATATAGTCAAATTAGACACATGGGCAAAAATACGCGTGGTTTGCTAATAGTAGGTAGGCGGGACAAGTAAACGGTAGTAGGTAGGCGGGACAAGTAAGGGTGCCGTCTCGTTGATTGATTATTTGGGCTTAAGGGCGCATCAACTGCTACTGGTTATGTAGCGCCCATAACTCACTTTTTACAGCATTCCGCTTAGCGGCATGGGTCTATTTGTAGAATGCATATATTACGTGTAATTGAGCAGCCGATATATATCGATACAGTCGACCTGTTTGGACGATCTCTGAGCTGTCACCTAAAACGTCACAGTACGATAAGTTATTGAAAGTGGATCCAAAGTGCCGCCTTCGTTCCACCGTGAAGTTGGGGCAAGAAAACATTATTTGGCGAACAGTCATATGCGAACCATATCTGGAACAGCGTGGCCTCGCCTCCCTTCTCAAAAGGTAGCCGTGCGTTGCATATGTGTGACCTATGCGCAGGCGTGCCAGAATCACCTCCTCTCGCCTACATTTTTTCAGTAATAACGTCCACGGTGCCAGAACTGGTTTTATGGAGCAAAGTTTGTTTAAAATCTGGCGATTCCAGCATTCTTGCCACGTTCCTTGGAGGAAAGCATTTACTTTAGCGTAATAATCCCTGGCGGGAAGAGGCAAGGCTCGAGTCCCACGTGACTGCGAAGCCCGTTTGGCGGCAGCGTCTGCGAGCTCATTACCCGTGACACCGGTATGACTTGGTACCCAACATAGGACAATCCTCTTACCCGCTCTACCTAATGACGTCAAACGTGTTAGAATTTCTTGAGTAAAGTGGTTTGATGGATAGAAGGATTGAAGAGCCTGGAGGCTACTCAGCGAGTCAGTTACAATAAGATGCTGGGTTTCATCTCCAACCTCAATGAAACATAATGCCTTAATAATCGCAACCAACTCAGCAGTGTACACAGATGCATATGATGGTAAAGTAAATGATCTCGTAGCTGTCCGACATACAAATGCACAAACTGTCCCATTGACTATCTTGGACCCGTCGGTGTATGTTGGAGAGTAGCAACGGTACGCTTCTAATAACTCCAGTGCTTCTGCTTTGAAAAGCTCTGAAACTGTTTCTCCTTTCTTGGATTTTGCAAGGGAGATGTCAATCTCTGGTGAGGTGAGTTCCCATGGCGGAATTTGCATGTGTTTCATCCTCGCAACACCTCGAAGTGGGATTTGAGCCTCTTGAAGTAGTAGGCGGATTCTGACACAGAATGGTCGTAGTCTCTCACCTCTATGCCCATGGAAATTTGACAGCGTATGGTGTGAGAAAACGGACTTGTATGCAGGATGCGTTGGGAACTGCCTCAGCTTTATGGCGTATCGGAGTCCCAGTTTCTCTCGTCTGTTTGCCAACGATGAATTATGGGCCTCTGCCAAAATACTCGGAGCTGGCGAGGTCCGAAATGCTCCCGTGGCAATTCGCAATGCTGTGTGGTGCACGGTGTCAAGCTTCCGCTTCACAGAGCTACTGTCACCGTCATATATAAAAGACGCATAATCAAGCTTCGCCCGGATCAGAGATCGATATAACATTAAAAGCGTTGCTCTATCAGCTCCGTAGTCAGTTCGTGAAACACACTTCATGATATGCATTGCTCGAAAGCACCTATCTCGCAATGTGTACAGATGGTCGCGGTAGGTTAGCCGGTTGTCCAGGACACCGAGGAAGTGAGCCGCTGACTTCACATGTATTTCCTGGTCATACAACTTAACTGCCATTTCTGGACAGTGGCGGTGAAGTCGGCAGAAATGTACAGCCACCGTTTTGGAGGTAGAAAATCGAACGCCGTTTAGGATTGTCCACTTTTCTAAACGGGCTACGGCGAGCTGTAGCTGTCTCTCCATGGATGATGATCGCGCCGCGCATGACCAGATAGCTAGATCATCAACAAAGAGTGACCTTCCAATACTCGGCGATAGTCCGTTTGCTATGTCATTGATTAAAATTGTAAACCGCGCAACACTGAGTACGCTCCCCTGTGGGACGCCGTTCACCTGGACAAAATGTGGAGACATATGGTTTCCCACGCGGACACGGAAAATGCGGTCACACAGGAAGTTTTTGAGAAAAGTTCCCATCGGTCCGCGTATCCCATGGTTCCACACTTTCTGGAGTATTCCGTAACGCCATACTGTATCATAGGCGGCCTCTATGTCGAAAAAAATTGCTCCCACGTGACTATGTTGCATGAAGTTTTGTCTTATTACTGTGTCTAGTCGTAAAACGTGATCAAGCGCGCTACGATTTTTCCTGAACCCACATTGTGAGCTTGTGAGGATGCCTTCTTTTTTTCGAGAAACCAGCCGAGGCGAACATTTACCATTCGTTCCATGAGTTTACAAAGACATGATGTCAACGAGATGGGATGATAATGTAAGGGACCACTGCCAGTCTTGCCTGGTTTTAAAATAGGGATTACAATGGTTTCCCGCCAAGAGGAGGGAAAATGACCACCTAGCCACAGTGAGTTAAAAGAGGAAAGCAGGGAGACGAGAGCGCAGGGTGGGAGGCGCATCAACATGGCATTGTGAATGCCGTCCGGGCCCTCTGATGTAGTCCTCAGTGATCCAATTGCGTAGGTTAATTCTACCATGGTAAAACATTGATTGTATGAGTGGTGTACTAATGTGGTAAAATCAATTGGCGTCGACTCCGATGTGGCTTTATGACGTAAACACTCGGGATTGGCAACACTTCCTCGACTTCTTTGCGATAAAGCATGACCAATCGCACAGGCAACTTCTGCAGGATGGATGATGTCCTGGTTCGCGATTCGCAGCACCGGAAGGGGAACTGAATGGTGTGTACCGGAAATCATTTCAACTCGGGACCATACCTGTGACGAGGAGGTACACCGATTTAAAGTATTGACATATGCTCTCCAAGACATACGCTTAGCTTCCAAGATGATCCGACGTACATTTGCTCTCGCCTTACGAAATATGATTAGGTTGGTTGTGGTACTATTTCGGGTAAACATTCTAAATGCGCGGCGTCGTGCCAGAATGGCATCTCGACACTCCTTGGTCCACCACGGAACAGGGGTTCTACGAGGGGATCCCGATGTTTTCGGGATGCACCCTGATGTTGCCCCTAAGAGCAGTGATGAAAAATGTTCTATTGAGTGTGACTCTTGTCCAGTTTGGATGGAGAATACGTCATTGAGATGGGTTTCAAATGTACCCCAGTCAGCTTTGCGTAGATTCCATCGCTGAGGTCTAGTACCGAGTGTCGTGTCTCCGCGATATGCAAGCAATATTGGGAAATGGTCACTGCCCGTGGGGTCGTCACATACCGACCAATCAAAATGCTGTGCCAGCTGTGGAGTGCAGAAACTCAGATCTAGCGCCGAGGTGTGACCGGTTGGCATCGTAAAGTGGGTTCGAGTGCCAGTGTTTAAAACACAGAGGGATTCCTCCACGATAAAAGACTACAATATGCGACCTCTTGTGTTCACATCATCACAGCCCCACATCATGTGATGGGCGTTAAAATCCCCTAAGACTAAAAAGGTGGGGGCAGTTCTAAAACAAACCGTACTAGCTCATCAGGCGCAAAAGCAGTCCCAGGAGGCAAGTAGGTGGAGCAAATTGTTAACGAGCTGCGACCTAGGTCGATTCGAGCTGCCACTGCTTGGAGATCGGTGTTAAGCGCAATCTCCCTTGCACCTATACTATGGTGGATGGCTACCATAACTCCGCCGTGCGCAACAGTGTCGGTCACCACATCCTTTCGGAAGATGGAATACCCCTGTATGCCAGGTCGTGAATCTGGTCGGAGTTTCGCCTCTTGCAGACACATAGCGATAGGGCAGTGCTGATTTATAACTACCTGTATTTCCTGGGTTCTGTTTCTTGTTAGAAATGGGTTAAAATATATACGGTGAGCGTCGCTTTCAGGCGATTAATCCTTAAATGAGATAAAACTACACTTGGCTAGAAAGGAGAAACTAAGAGTGGAAATGAAGAGAAAAAACTTAGCGTTTTAAAGCTCTGAGTCCGTCGTCCGTCCGAAAGATGGCGACGCTGTTAACCCCGAGGGGTTATCCATATTCAGTCCTAGGGACTGGGTTCTGGGACGGGAGCGCGGCGACTCCTCGCCTGGTGGAGGGCTTGTTAGTGGGTACCCTCTTTTCTGGGGCCCCAGCCGGGGCGGAGGTGGCGGAGGGCCTATCTCACTTGCTGACTGGGCCGGTCCCTCCACTCGCCGTCGCAGCGATGGGGTGGCAGGCCTTGCGGGTGGAGCCTTGTCAACTCCTTGGTGATTTTTCGCCCGGGCCCTCTCCATCTGGGCGAGCCGTGCCCGTTTTGCCTCCCTGGCACGCCTCTCGGCTGCCTGGTAATTTAGGCACTCATCGGAAATTTGGATTTGTCGGTGGGATGGCGAGGGAGGTGCGGAAGTAGAGGTTGAGGGTGGGGGCGAGGGTTGGCTCACGGGGATGGGGCAGGATTCAGGAAGGGAAGAAGTGGATGTGAGGGATTTCAAGGTGGTAGGAGGGGTGTGTGGGAGAGGCAAGGGGAGGTTGGAGGTGGGGATTTCAAGGGGTTGCGGGAGGTGCGGATTTCAAAGTAGACACCGTGGTAGATGGGGAGAGGATGGACTCGGGTAGGGAAGGTCGAGCAGACCTCTTTGGCCGGTTGGCCTGAGTCCATTCCTCCTGTTGAAGTGCTGATCGGGAGATCTCCGGTTGCTCGTCAGGGCGTCTATACGTGGTGGGCGGGGCTTCGGTCGCTTCGGCGACTTTTCGGGCTTCCCTCCCCTTGCTTGTTGGCGACGAAGCAGGTACTCCGAAAGCTCGAAGAAGGGCAGTCAGTTATGCTATCAGTTCGGAAGCCATGTCTGGTTGTACGTTTTGTGGCGTTTTAAAGCTAGTTTTGGTTACTAAAGCGTATGATCTTTTTGGATGGGACTTTTCGCAGGTCCCTACGAAGGTCCCTAGCCTCTCTAAACGTTATCTTGTTCGCATGCTTTATTGCGATGATCTCCTTTTCCTTGGTATAGGCTGGGCACGCACGATCATATGAGGTGTGAGGCTCCTGCCCTTCACCGCAGTTCACACAGAACGAATTCTGAGAGGTGCATGTCTCAGCAGAGTATTCACACGAGGAGCACCTGTTGCACGCCGGGCGGTTGCGACAGAACTGCGTTGTGTGTCCAAATCTCTGACATCTGTAACAGCGCATGGGACTTGGTAGGAATTATCGCACCTTTACCCTCACATAACCTACTCGCATTTCGGGAGGTATATCGGTTCTGTTAAATGTTAAGATAATGTTGTTCATCGGAATAAACTCGGTCCCTCTTTTTACCTTCATTTTCCTTGCACCAACAACTCCGTAAATTGAGAGCCCATCGACGATTTCGTCTTCGGGTACGTCCTTTAGATCAAAACAATTGATAATCCCCCGCGATGTATTCTTTGTCGTGTGTGGTTCCACAGTGATTTCGATGATTATATTTTCCTTTGTACCGTTCTTCCGCACACAGTACACAAAATCGGAAAGTGTAAGTGCCTTAACAGCCTGTTCTGCATCCGCGAATTCTACCTCTAGCGCTCCGTCATTCAGCTTCTGGCATCTCACAATTTCACCAAATCTGTCGCAACCGCCCCTCCTCTGGAAGGGGGACAGAGATGCGAGGCTCCTATTTTTTCCTCTAAAAACTAATATCCAAGGACCGGAAGCATGTTCGATGGGGAGGTTTCTATTTCCGCGTGGGTATATGTTTGTCTGGCCCCTACGAGAGGGACCAGGAGTGTTTTTGTTTGTTGGAGAAGCCATGCAGTGTGCGTTTTTTTCCACTCCTCGAGGCGCCCCTCCGCAAAGGGGCCCTACCGGGGGACGCCTGAATCCCGCGGACGGGAGGTCGCCAGGCGCCAGAGGAGCTATACGGGACGGGCGACCTCCCGTCGCCCGTCCCGTATACCCAGAAGACACACGAAAGGTCGCTGGCACGGGGTGGATACTGGAATTTGAAGAGATGGATGGGCGATGGAGACTACATGAGTCCCCGGAAACACCTCCGCGTTTCCACACCCCTTATCGGGGCGGCTGTGTTACCCCGACGGAGCGCCATTTCCCTGGCCAGCCGAGTAACGAGGCTGACCCCACTGCGGGGTAAGGGTGCCGTCTCGTATTCTCATTTCATGATTGAGTGACCGCCGGCTTCACATACTCACACATCTGTCGGGTAACGCCCGGCTTGCTATTGGACGGCTCTGGCTTCACAGTAGATGACTCTGGCTTGACGACAGATGGCTCTGGCTTGGAACTGGGCGGCTCTGGTTGTGGTGCGGCGTCCTCTGTCGGGATCGGGCCGAACCCTGCCAAACAGATGTCAGTTCAATTGTACGGAAGTTAACCTGAAGATCGGCACAACTGGCACCCATGCTCAGTCATCCGGTAGGGTTTAGGAAGGCTCAAAACACAAACGCCAATCGACAATTTGTGGCCGCAATAGGTCAGACAGAAGTAAAAATTAAACATAATACATGGACCAGTGCAGGCCATATGATGACAAAAGAGGAACCAACGCAGAGATTGATGGAAGCGAAAATAAAGCCGGTGCGCTGCTTCTGACCGCCCGTGAACACTGACAACCACACCGGCGCCTAACTCTAGCACCACAAAAGGCGCCTACCTAGTAGCCACCTACACTGAGCATGAACACGACACCGCACGGAGTCGTCCTTCATTTTCGTACAGACACTCCGCCACATAATCAAGTCACTAAACTTCACCATCAACGGTCACACCACCCATATCATAGCTCGGATGCAGACCAGCGCTGACACACAAACACTACTGGACAGACACAACAACCGGTGCTGCTCCTTCCTACTGCACCGTACACCAAACACCAGCCGGAGCTACATTAGCGCCATAGAGCTGGGTAACGCACCGCTTGACATCACCGCTACACTGCTTGACGCCAAAGCTCTCCTCGACGTCACAACCACAACAGACGACAGTAGACAGTAGGCACGATCAACGCACAGCACATTAGTTTTCTCATTCAACTCACTCATCACACGTACACATACACTGCAAACCATACCAGGTACGTCTCCGCGTGCCTCTACCACTACGGCGCCACCGTTGTTTTCGCTATGGCCGTGGCGAATGCACATGCGCGTCACCAGAACCACGACAAAGCCGGTTTACGGGTCACCACAAGGCATCCGACTGTACATCATCTTAAAGGCGATGTGCAGCCTGTGATGGGCCGCACCCCGCAACCGATCCCGACTGCCCCAAATGGGCATACGAGGGAGGTATGCCGGTATGCGGCAGCTTACAGCGTGCCACACACAACAACGCGCCAGCGCCCACGCAACACCACCTCCTCCACCATTGCCAAATCCACCTCCACAACCGCATCCTCCCACACCTACCGCCAGGTGCAGCTACGCAACAGCGCTCTCCTCACCACCTAAGCCCCCACTCAGTCCAGCACCAGCACCCACCCACCATACCACCCCACCAACAGCCGGCTCCCAGAGCCCGGCACATTTCACTCAACGCCCCACCGGGCCTCGACTCGATCGCCACACCGATCCTCGCCTCCACCGCCCCACCTACCCTCGACTCCAACGCCCACCACTCCTCCCCACACCACCCCATAGCGATCCCAGCCTCCTACCATGCCCACCCAACCGCGGACCAGGCTTCCTCCCTCATCCAACTCACTTCATACTTGGCAATCGCCCACCACTTTTCCATTTCCCTCTGGATACCGGGCCCCGGCAACATACTATGTAACGAAGAAGCAAATCACTAGCAAAGCAAGCCTGATGACTTAATACTTACCCCAGCATAAAATATTCGGTAAACGATTGCAAAACACTTTTACAATGCCACCTACGTCAAAATCACGATAACACATTAAAACAGCACAACTCTACACAACACAAATCCAATCAAGCCCACATCAAGCCAACGGTAGGCACATGGAAAACATAAAATAAATCCCACTGACAAAAGGAAATAATCCTCACCAGATTCAGGACTGGCTGTACTGAACTAACACAGCTCCAACTAGATGATGTCCAACATAAATACTGATTACAATGGCACAAGATGACATATTCGAAAAAAGGTACACAAACGTTTCTTCCTTCACCAGGGTCACCCTGGTGTCTTTGGTTATACACCAGGTTCATCCATAGAGCCGAAACGTTGGTGTACCTTTTTCGAATATATCATCTCCTGCTATTGTAATCTGTATTTTACTTGTCCAATTAGCCAATAACAATATGTCCAACACACAACACCTCACTGCAACAACTGCAACATCACCTTAAGCATAGGCTACATCCTGGTACTCTGTAGAAGCCTTAACGCCCAAAGACAACCCAAAGAGGGCATCACCCTGTTGCTTCTGTTGCTTCCGGATGACAAGCACCAGAACTTCCTCAATTGCTGTTTGAATATATACATGTCACACAACTAGCACAAGCATTGTAGACACCACACCACCAGCACTCATCCAGACACGCAATGCATGCATCTGATACACTCCGATGGATAACGTAAATAGCCATCGTCAAATGACACAGGAGAGGCATTCCACAGTAACTGAACCGAAAATTTTCCAATTTGCCGTCCGACCATTTTTTGATTTTCTTGAAAAGTTGTGTACTGGGGGTTTCAAGGGCGAACAATACATTTACGGTGAACAAAAAATTAGCCCCCAAAAATATTTCCCAAGATACAGTCTGCAAATTTATCTTGGTCAGTGAGGAGGCCTAACTTTGACGACCGATACCTCCAAGGCTAAGAGAGCTATTTCATTGAACTTTTTCTGTTGTTGAATGGGGATGAATCATTGAACAAGTTGGCTATCTCGGATTTTCGATTTTCAATTTGTTAGGTCACGCGGCTCCGTGACCTAGTTTTTGCGTCGTGACCTTGAACTTTTGGATTCTGAAATTATGACTTTCGTGTGATGAGCATTTGAGACCCATTCGTACTTTTTCATATATATAAATAAGAAACGTGGGGTCCGACCTCCGAAAAGCACTTTTGGGGCTCGCAATGTTGACACAGCACGCTGTTTGGGACCCCTGCCCGCCGATAACTTCCTGTCTAGTTGGCATACGGTGTCGAAATAGTCCAGAGTGGCCCCTGATGACGAAACCTGCCAGTTAGTTTCTGCTACACTGACATCAGGTCACAAGCTCACATGACATTGGGGTTCAAGGTCATCTGAGGTCACGGACACGTTTACGGCTATAACTTTGCCCCTAATTGAGCAAAAGAGCTGAACTCAACAAAATTATGTTCGTCACGTCGAGACGGTTACAGTGATACATGACATGGCCCGGTAGGTCAAGTTGAGTTACATGAACTGGCCAGGTTACCGATTTGATCCAACGGGGCCAGGGCATACCTATGTTGTCATCTTTGTACATGGCTTGCTCAAGATTCTGTTGTAGTATGCCGGTGTAATGTCTATGGTGCGGTTGGATGAATCCTCCAATGACATAAAGTTGTCGCTATTGTTGGTAATAGCTAATGGTAGTTACCGCTACGCCGCACAGGAACAAGAACAACTGAGTATTATTTCATGTCATGGGGCATGACACGACTTGTACAGCGCGACGCGACGGCATTGAGGATCAAAGTTCAATGTCAATAGCACTGCGGAGTGCGCCGTCGGGGAACGGGAGCGCTCTGGTCTCTCTCCCCCTCCCCTCTCCATAGGTCGGCATCTACGTTCGACAAACATAGGGTCTGGCCAGTGACCAAGATCATGCGCTGCAGACGCTGGAGACGCAAACAACGGATTTTTTACAGAGTCATCTTACCACCAACAGGCACTTCTGAAGGAGCATCTGAAGGAGATAGTTAAAGATGACGAAGCTATTGTCCAAGGAGACTTTCCCGAGAGCTTCTCCTTCGTGGTGCAGGATGCCGCCCAAAGTTTTCACTGGGACACAGCGCAGAGCACCGTGCACCCGTTCGTGGTGTACTGGCGCCAAGACGGAGAGCAGCGAGACCACAGCTTCTGCGTGATATCTGACGTCACAAAGCATACAACTAACACTGTGCACGCCTTCCTGAGCCAACTGGTACCAGCAATAAATGAAGAGGTTTCCGGGCTCATGAAAATTCATTACTTCACGTACGGATGGGCTGCACAATGCAAAAAAAGTACAGCATCGCGAATGTGTGCTATCATGACATCGGCTTCCGCGGTGTGACATATGAGTGGTACTTTTTCGCCACGTCCCACTGGAAGGGAGCGTGCGATGGTATAGGCGACACCGTGAAACGCGCCACGTACCTCGAGAGCCTGCGGCGCCCGGTAGATCAAATCCTCACACCAGAGGACACGTACCGATTTCTCGCCAGGCAGCTTGTGACAAAGATCAAGCTTTTCTACGTCACAAAAGAGGAAGTGCAGAAGGCTGAGCAAGAGCTGAATGGTCGCTTCACCAAAGCCGTGACGATCAAGGGAACAAGAAAGCACCACAGGTTCTGCCCTGTGAGTCAGAAAGTAATGCGGATCCACGTCCTCTCAGAAGACAAGACTGGCAAGCATTCCAAGGTGTTGAAGTGATATGTTGGTGCGTTGGTGTCATATTCCATCGATAGGAATATGTCAATAGGCACCTGCCATTTTACGTATAATCATGCAATCAGTACAAGAACACAAGGTCGTCAAACATGTCAAAATGTTGAAGGGTAAGTTGGTGCGCTGGTGTCGCGTTGTTTTATCGAAAGGTAAATGTATACGTCAATAGGCACCTGTAATTATATCGGTGACCTGACCTCAGATCACGTGACCTAACTTGACCCATCGGAGTCACCCCACGTATCACTGTAACAGTCTCGATGTGACAAACACAAGAGCATTGAGTTCAGCTGTTTAGCTCATTTAAAGATACAGCTTTAGCCAGAAACAAATTCGTGGCCGCAGATCCAATGACCTTGAATACCTAATGTCAATGTCACCTTATGACCTTATGGCAGTATAAAAGACACCAACCGACACGTTTCGTCGTCGGGAGCCACTCTGGACCATTTCGAAACCGTATGCCAAATAGATGCGAAGCTATCGACGGACAGAGGGCCCAACCAGCATGTTGTGTCAGCATTGCAATGCCCAAAAGTACTTTTTACAGGTCAAACCCAACGTTTTTTTATTTATTTGAAATGGCCTGAATGGGCTCAAATCGTTATCATACCAAAGTTATAATTTGAGCAGCCAAAAGATCAAGGTCACGCCGCAAAAGGTAGGTCACGAGGTCACGTGGCCTAATTAATTGAAAAATCGAAAATCGGAGATAGCCAACTTGTTCCTTGATTCATCCCAATTCAACCAAAAACAGTTCAATAAAATAGCTCTCCTATCCTCGGTGTTATGGGTCGTCAAAGTTAGGCCTCCTCACTGACCTTGGGAAACTTGCTAAGACTGTATCTTGTGAAATATTTGGGGGGGATTTTTTTTGCATCATAAATTAATTGTTCGCCCTTGAAAGCCCGGTACACAACTTTTCAAGAAAATAAATAGTGGTCGGACGGCACCCACCGGTTGAGTTACCATGAGCCTCAGGAGGTCCATTCGCTTTCTGATTCGAAATAAATGGTTACCTTGCGGTGCCGTCGTACGTAGATGACCCGGTTTGCATTGCAATTCACAACGTAAGACGGATGCTTAGAGGTACTGCAGACGCAGGTAAGCTGGACTGCCAAATACTGTTCTAACATCACCGACAATCCCGCATGGAGTGCTTCGACTAGCCCACTACTAACGACTAACACGCTTTGGCCGGCGTGATAGGTGGTGTGGGCGATTAACTCCTTGTCCGCACGGTAAAGACCATCCGAAGCTCTTTGACAAACCGGTACCCTGGCAAAACCTACTTCTCGTGCCTCTCAAAATCCTCCTCCCCACCCTAGCTACAAATTACCTTGCGGATGGGAAAAGTAAAACTACTATCATTTAGACGTCCGGAAGATACCCCCGTCCAGCCCCGGCTTTCAGCACATTATCGTCACACACACAATAACGTAAAACTCCCTTAACGTAAACGTACGCTTGCCTCCTAGCCTTGCTTGCCAATCACTCACTTTAAAGACGGCGAAAATGATCTTCATGGTCAGGCACGCCTCTAAAAATCACTCCACCTGATGAAGGCGAATATGCTGCGATGGAGGGATACCATGCAAGTCGTCAACATAAAACACAAAGGAAAAAGGATAACGTTTGTTATTCTACCATGCATTCAGCTGCTCAGTCCTCCGGTGTTGCCATTGTTTCAAGCCACGTGGTGGCAGAAAGCCTAAATCCCAAGACGAATATTGCTACCGACTAGCCTAACATATAGCAGAGAGCAATATACCCTGCCATAATGGAAATCATTCCCCCATTTTACTATCTTGTGCACTGCTTTCAAAAGCACAATTTTTCAAAAGCTCTGTTTTACGTCCTCCGAGACTAAGATGTCAGATTTCGTCATATATATATATATATATATATATATATATATATATATATATACATATCACCAGGGCAGGGTTGAGCTCATCAGGGCGGGGTTTAGCTCACCAGGAGCGGGTTGAGCTCACCAGGCGGTGTGGGCAGCTCGTCGAAGGCCGTCGGTTTGCCAGCCCGGTAACGCCGGATCGCGTCCGTGTATTGTTTGCAGATACGGCCGAATCTGCGAGCCTTACTAGCGTTATTCTCCTCCTTCGCCTCTGTCTCTTCTTGCTAGAACAAAATATCCGCGCTACGTTGCAGTGGGTACGAGGAAGAGCAGCATTCCAAACATTGATTTTGAAGCTGGAGTCTGTACACAAGCCTTTTCTGTTACCATCACGTATTGCAAATTTAGGAGTAAATGTAGTTACTAATCACATAAAAGATCATGAATCATTTTCATTTCTATCAAGCAAAGACAAAGCTATCGTAGATGCACTTGGTGGATTGTTCGCTAGTGTTCACCAAAAATAACCTTGGTCAGATACCAGATGTAGGCTATCCATCGACAAATATTTTACTTCCCTTTACAGTTCAAGTTGCAGAAGTCAGTAGAATAATAAGACAATTGAGGGGCAGCACAGCTCCGGAACCAGAGGAGAAATTTGCTAGAATTTCCAGAGAGGGTGCTCATGAATTAATTACCACTGTCAATCTTGCTTAATGGCTCACTGTCACTGCGATTGGCATAGTACCATCATCATTTGGAAAGATGGGGGTGAATCATCCGCTACCACAATTTTCCAAAATACATCGATGGGTGGATGATACCTTCCATCGGTACCACGTTCTATATGTTCACAACCAACCCATAAGGAAAATTTGGAGAGAAGAACGAATCGACATATGAATGAATGCATGCTAGCTGGATGGATGAATGCATGGATGAGTGACTCACCCATCAAGTCAATGGATTCCTGGCTGAGTCAATATGCGCTACGTTTGCCACTGCTGAACCACTCATGAGGCGCCGACCGCCAGCAGGCGCGCAGAGCTGGACCACACTCACCTGGTACCTGGCCAGACGCTGGCTCAGCGCCTCCAGCACGGTGGTAGGCGGCGGAGGCGCGTTATAGGTGGATGGGTCGGCCGGCGGCGGACCGCCAGCGGGCACCACCACCGGCTCGTCGAGAGGCATGCCGCCACGGGTCGAGCCGCCGCGTCGCAGAGGGGGCCGCGGTGGCGCCGCGCCGTCCGGAGGCGGTGGCATGTCGCTCAGGTCGACCAGCTCGCCGGCTGCCATCGCCGCCAGCACCTGCTCAAACGCCTGCCCACAATGGCCGCATAGCGTCACCGAAGCGGTCCCACCACACACAACTGTGTCACCATACCCAGCAATGACCACACGGCGTCACCGAAGCGGTCGCACCACACACAACTGTGTCACCATACCCAGCAATGACCACACGGCGTCACCGAAGCGGTCCCACCACACACAACTGTGTCACCATACCCAGCAATGACCACACGGCGTCACCGAAGCGGTCCCACCACACGCAACCGTGCCGTCATATCCAGCAATGACCACACGGCGTCACCGAAGCGGTCCCACCACACGCAACCGTGCCGTCATATCCAGCAACATGGAGTTGAGACACTCGGCACACGATCACACACCGCAACACAGCCATGGGACACCGGGACATACAATCACACACCGCAACACAGCCATGGGACACCGGGACATACGATCACACACCGCAACACAGCCATGGGACACCGGGACATGATCACACACCGCAACACAGCCATGGGACACCGGGACACACGATCACACACCGCAACACAGCAATGGGACCCCGGGACATACGATCACACACCGCAACACTGCCATGGGACACCGGGACATGATCACACACCGCAACACAGCCATGGGACACCGGGACACACGATCACACACCGCAACACAGCCATGGGACACCGGGACATGATTACACACCGCAACACAGCCATGGGACACCGGGACACACGATCACACACCGCAACACAGCCATGGGACACCGGGACATACGATCACACACCGCAACACAGCCATGGGACACCGGGACATGATCACACACCGCAACACAGCCATGGGACACCAGGACATACGAGCACACACCGTAGCCAGCGTTAAAAGTGGCACTTTTTGGAACTTTTGCCATCCAAAGAATTATATACTCTTCAAATAAATACACTCCTTGCATTGCTGGATGAAGACATGCTTAACTAACAATATACAGCTAGATGTCATTATACAAGTGATAAGTTGGATGGAGAGGAAGCAGCATGCTATGGGGCCTATAACATTTCGTGATCTATGGCTGATAATAAGCTCCTCTTCCAGTCCTAGTAATCATTATACAGTTTAGTCACACTGGGTCCCCTACCACTTAACTTTCCGACATAATTGAGGAAAATGCACATTTGTTATTTCAGGTCATCTGTGGGAACATTCCAAGAGGAGCCAGTAGTGGAGCCAAAAATGAGACGCCAGCCAGATTGGAAGAGTACCAGCTTGCTAGTATGCACAAGGTACAAATGATGTCAAAATATGGATCACTGCAGTCTGCATATGACCCTAATGCCACCGATCATTCCATATTCCATAACATTCCATAGCATTCCATTTGTGCATGTGTAATTGTCTGGTGCAGTGCAGGTGAATTAATAAACAGCCACCCATGCCTTCATGTGTATGTTCTTCATTTGTGAAAAACCCTCAGAACAGAGTTCAGATGTGCCCAGAAGAATGTATGGCTGAACACTGAGAGCCAGAGTGGCATCCACACAACTGGTAAGCCACAAAGGGTAGCATTTCCCCAAAATACCAAAAATATTGTGGATGAGTCACGTTTTGCCATGGCATAGGCATTTTCATGGGCATTACTACTTGTCCACAAGTCAAGTTTTACACACATTTTACCTCCATGAAGCATACAAAGGTATTAGGTTTGGCTAAGTTATGTTAGATTAAGGTTGCTTTGTAAGTTAGACAATTATCAAGTTTCTTTAGAGATCTTTCAGAATTAAAAAAAAAGTTTTTGCATTAAAAAATTGTCCAAGCTAGTATAAGCTAAGTTAGGTTAGAATAGGTTGTTCAGTTTCAATTTTCAAGCACAAAAATTGTCTAGAAATTTTCCATTAAAAATTACTTACTTGCATCTAGAGCTATGCTGCATCTTTTTTCTTCATTTTGAACATTATGTGTGATGCTACGTTGCCCAACCAACTCCAAGCCACTTTTTGGGTGTCATTTTGCTACCCAACTGCACTTGCGAAAAAAAATGTGTGGTCACATCATGTAGGTGCATTATGAACAAGTGCACATTCATACGAATTGCATTAAAAAAGAAATTCCAAGAAATCATATCACCGTCAACTGCAAATTTGTCCTTTCAGAAAGCCAGAGGGACCAGCAAGTGAACAGTATAATGACATTAAATGGAGGATGGGGACATAATGCAGCTAACAATTCCACGAACATTTCATGAGTGCACAAATAATGCTT
This sequence comes from Imbricaverruca yamaguchii, assembly GCA_034440575.1. Taxonomy (NCBI): domain Eukaryota; kingdom Metazoa; phylum Arthropoda; class Thecostraca; family Neoverrucidae; genus Imbricaverruca; species Imbricaverruca yamaguchii. The sequence continues at coordinate 151,738 of JAOTOL010001178.1, forward strand.
GAATGCATGCATATATTCGATATCTCCAAGGTATATGTGCACTGTGCACTGAAGATGCCCAGCCTTCTTTGAAAGAAAAACATTCACCATTCAAAACATGGTAAGTGAAAACAGGATTTCCCGGACAAAAGGAAAAACAATCTGTTTTGCTCATTCCTACGTTGTTCGGCAACACATCGCAGCAATTAATAGTCTCACTTCCTGCTAATTGCATTATCCAAATATATCCCGTCACACAACATATGCTTATGGCTTTGGTTAATCCAAATCGATAACTCGAATAACCGTGACAATATTTGACATAGGTAGGTAGGTAGGTACCTAGTCAGGAAATACCAACTCTCGTACCTCGAGCAAAAGATGCAACCAATTCAACCCGGATAGCAACGAAGAACTTAGAAGAAAATCCTTCTTTCAATAAACAAACAAAAACAAAAAACAAAAAAAAAAACACTATGCTCCGCTAACCAAATAAAGGAATTCACCTTTACCAGCCCGACCGCGTACGAAGGTCCGTTCTTGGATTCGATGGATTCACCGCTCTCCAGTTCCAACTCCGGCCGGAGCTATTCAAACCATCGCCAAGAAAAGCCATGGGTAATGCATTTTTTTTGCTTCCTTGAAGAATGATATGTTCTGCTTCAAATGACATGGATAAAAACGTTCATATTTATATTGTAAAGCCGTCAGAAGCGATATACATAAAAGATATGGGATCGATTTCCCCATGACAATTGCCTGAATGGTACCAAAACGTTTTTAAAACTTGCTAAGACTTTGCGCCAAAGTGAAGCTCCATAGAACCAGAAATTTTACTCTATGTTGATTGCATGACTTGAGCACACATGAGCTCAAATGAAAATGTTTTCCCCGATAAATGCTGCTCTTCACCACAACTTTCACCTTTACACGTGCGACACAGTGCTCTTGCAGATTAGTGTCTGCAGTGAAGCTGTGTGCAGGTGCAGCCAGCGATGGCTGTGCGCCGATGGATCGGCCAGACGCTTTTGGAACTGCTGATGAAATGCTTAACTGATGGCCAGATGAAATGCTCCCGTACATGGGGCACTGCTCGTCAATATATACTTACAACACGCTGAGGGGTGTCTCACAAATGACAGCTGAACATGCCTCAAAAGATTACGATCCCAAGTGTACGCAGGGAGAAGGAAGATACCCCCATCAGCCGGTAGCGCCGGCGAGTATTTAGTATCGTCATGGTCAGACTTCGGGCACTGCATCCCCGAGTATAGCCACTGCTGTCAAGGCCCACATCCGGATGATTCACGCGACCCGGCCTCCAACCGCGCTACGAACCACGCCGATGACCTGCGGTGGCAAGGTCGTTGGCCGGGACTCACTCTGCGGAACGAACCTTCACAATGCGGACGTACTGCAGGGCAGTGTCGCGGTCGCCTGTCTTTTTGGCCAGTACGGCGGCGTGTTTGTACTGGTCACGCCTCCGTTCGACCTCGCTGGTGCGTGGGTGGACACCGCCGGCTGGTCCGACCGTAGCCGACGGCTGCTCCGCCCCGGGAGACGACTGCTCCGCCCCGGGGGACGATTGCTCCGCCCCGGGGGACAACTGCTCCGCCCCGGGGGACGACTGCTCCGCCCCGGGGGACGGCTGCTCCGCCCCGGGGGACGACTCTTCCGCCGCGGGGGACGGGTGTTCTGCGACAGACAGCGACTCTGTCGAACAGTGGGCGTACGTGGCGATCACGTGGCCAACATCGCTGGGCAGGCCGCCGCTCGTGGTGAATATTTTCGAACTGGCGACCAAGACCACACGTGGTTCGCGAGGTGAAGAACCATAGCAGTAGATGTAGCGCAAAATACAGAAACTCATGGATACGTTTCCCATGCCGCGTCACTCGCTAATATAATTCGTACTCTAAATCTGAGTCATGTGATAAAAACGAAGGCAGACCTAATTACGCATAGGCATAATGGAAAAAGAACTCCTGCTAAAGTATTAAGGAACTAATATGCACTTTTACAACCATAAGACATACAACAACTAAATCCTACATTTCGAACGTATCTACATGGCGAAACATGATGAAATATATATTTATTACCCTGTTATAACCCGTACAGCTTTCCTGTTTGCAGCGACAAACAAATTGATTTTGTATCACTAGCCTGCTCGAGTACAACATGCGGTATTGCTGGCGGTGGAGCTGCAAACCAACTTTTACGGTTACATGATCAACTTTCCCTATGTGAATGCGTTAAAATGTAAAAAGGAACTTTCACCATTTCTTCGAATATTGCTCTCCAAGTGTTCTCTAACTCAAACCCTAACCTAAGTAACTCTAACTCAACACTAACCCCAACCTAACCTAACTAGAGCATTGTCTTATGCTCTCGATTAATAATTTTCCTACCTAGATTAACCAGAAAAAACCCTATGTTCCCGACCCTTCAAAGTCGATTTCTGCAGTAAGATATTGACGGTGCAATCTGAGGTAGCATAAGGCACTTGTTATATCTCCGGTTCTCTTAGAACACAAATCTGCATTCCCTTAAACTCTACCCCAAGGTGCAGCCACATGAATAGTTCCTTACAGTCCTAGCACGATCACTGTCTGCAAAGTCGAGATGCAGTCTGATACGAGGTAAGCCGTGCCGGAGAGGGCTAATGTTGATAAAATATAAAAAGTAGTAATTCGGAACATCGAAACATCAATGCATCTTGAGCACTAACGAAAAAACGTGACCAGGTCAAATGGGACAGGGAGTACATCAGATGGGACTGAGGCGGGTTTGATGGGGCAGCGAGCAGGTCAGATGGGACAGGGAATGGGTCATATGGGATAGGGAGCAGGTAAGATGGGACAGGGAGCAGGTACGATGGGACAGGGGAGTGGGTCATATAGGGGGAGCGGTCAGATTGGACAGGGAGGTCAGATGGGGCGGAGGTCAGATGGGATAGGGAGCAGGTACGATGGGATAGGGAGCAGGTACGATGGGACAGGGAGCAGGTACGATGGGACAGGGAGTGGGTCATATGGGACAGGGAGCAGGTACGATGGGACAGGGAGCAGGTACGATGGGACAGGGAGCAGGTACGATGGGACAGGGAGTGGTGGAGGCTCGGCGTACGATGGACAGGAGTGGTAGATGGACGGAGTGGGTACGATGGACGAGCGGTACGATGGGACAAGTGGTACGATGGGACGGGAGGGTCATGGACACAGGTACAGGACAGGGTACGATGGACAGTACATGGGACGAGCAACGATGGACGGGCAGGTACGATGGACAAGGTGATGGGACAGGCAGTAGATGGATGTGATGGGACGGGAGTGGGTAGATGGGACGAGTCATACAGTGGTAATGGATGCGTACATGACGTCATACGAGCGCTGTTAGACATCATGAGGTACAAGGGTACATCGCGTACATGACACATGACAGGGTATGGGACGAGTGGGTAATGGACGAGTGGGTACGATGACAGGGTACGATGGATAGGAAGATGGACAGGGGGGACGGGACAGTGGGTACATGACAGGCGGTACATGGACGAGCGTACTGGCAGCAGAAACTATACGATACAGGTATCGCTAATCAAGAATACGTAATACAGCAGACATGGACAGAGGGGTACATGGGACAAGGGTACGATGGACGGAGCAGTACGATGGGACAGAGCAGGTACGATGGGACAGGAGCAGACGATGGGACAGTGGTCGATGGACAGGAGCAGACATGGGACAGGAGGGGTACGATGGGACAGAGCAGGACGATGGGACGAGCATACGATGGGACAGAGTGGGTACGATGGGACAGGACAGGTACGATGGGACAGGGAGGGTCATATAGGATAGGAGCAGGTCAGATTGGACAGGGAGGTCAGATGGGGCAGGGAGTGGGTCAGATGGGATAGGAGCAGGTACGATGGGATAGGGAGCAGGTACGATGGGACAGGAGCAGGTACGATGGGACAGGGAGTGGGGGGGTATATGGGATAGGGAGCAGGTACGATGGGACAGGGAGTGGGTACGATGGGACAGGGAGCAGGTACGATGGGACAGGGAGCAGGTACGATGGGACAGGAGCAGGTACGATGGGACGGAGTGGGTACGATGGGACAGGAGCAGGTACGATGGGACAGGAGCAGGTACGATGGGACAGGAGTGGGTCATATGGGATAGGGCGGTACGATGGGACAGGGGTGGGTACATGGGACGGGGCATGGACGCAATGCATATACGGAGTGGGTACGATGGGACAGGGAGCAGGTACGATGGGACAGGGAGCAGGTACGATGGGACAGGGAGCAGGTACGATGGGACAGGGAGTGGGTCATATAGGATAGGGAGCAGGTCAGATTGGACAGGGAGGTCAGATGGGGCAGGGAGTGGGTCAGATGGGACTAGGGCCAAGTCAGATGGAATATGGACCGGATCAGAAGGGACAGGTACCAAGTCAGATGGGACAGGTACCAGGTCATATGGGACAGGGACCAGGTCAAGTGGGACAGGGATCAGGCCAGATATAACAGGGTCCGGTTGGTTGGTTATTGGTTTTACGACACATCGACCGTTGAGCCATGTAGCGTCACCAATCTCTCACGCCGATTGGTCGCGGGCGAAGAGTAGCGACAGGTGAGATTCGAACCCACAACCTTTGTGATTGTGAGACGAGAGATTTACGCCTAGACTACTTGTGCCCTGACAGGGTCCGGGTTAGATTGGACAGGGAGCGGGTCAAAAAAGATAGGGACCACGTCAGATGGGAAATGGAGCAGATCAGATGGGACAGGTAGCGGGTCAGCTGGTGCAGGGACCAGGTCAGATGGGACGAGGCGTGGGGAGCGGGCACAGCACAACTCACACAACAGAGACCACGTGGAGATAACCAGAACCCGCTGGCTGACAGCTTACACCACCGAGTGGCAGCCGACGGGTGGCACGGTCATCGCCACTCACCCTGCTCGCCAGCGGGGGTTGAGGCGGCAGAGGCAGGGGGAGGAGTGGCGTGGGCCGCGGCCGTATACACTGGCGGCGGGATGTCCTCTTCGTTGATGGCCCGACCGGCCTGCGCTTTCCGCACCATTGCCTCCAGCGTCTTCAAACCTCGGCCGAACCTGCCGGAGCGGCACACTCGGCACTTGCAGGGTGCCCAGTTCGAGCCCCGGGAGCAGCCCACTTTGCAACATAGTGGGTAGACGGCCCGAATGAGATCTGTCTATGGTTAACATTGAAATGTGATATGGCGCGCAGGATGCCCTTGTACCTGCATAATGTGGCTGTACGAATGCAAGGAGGGCATGCAGTTAACAGAACTGGCTACCAACATCCCACTAGATGATCACAATCACCCTGCCTACTAACCAAAATCTAGCACCACCCTACTTAAACAGCCTAACTGCAGATTCATAAAGCATAGCGTCCCAACCAAGGTGAGAGACCGAGGACCTATGCAGCGTATAACAGGAGTGGTGTACAACTCACTGGCAAGTAAACAACACGAAGTCTTCTAATGTACAGTTACCCTCCAGTGGTTAGGGGCACATCGACTACGTCGGTCATGCAGCGCCAATCCTCCAGTGGACTGACCAGTCGGATAAATTGCATATACATGACATGCGAACACATTCCACCAGGCATGACCACGTCGGCCATATTCCGGCACCACGACATCGCTCCAAGAAAACGCTTGCTGAAGCTAGCCCATTGTCTGACTGACTGCTGGGGACCTGACCCGGCCAGGGTCATCCTGGCGGACCAGCAACTGACCGGCGGGCGCGGCTGGACTGGCCCGCCTCCTTGGCATTGGCCTCGGCCACGCGGTACATCTGCAGACGCTCCAGTAGTGTGGCTACCATATCTCCGGCAGGGGCCACGGCCTGGCTAGGAGGCGGAGCCGGAGCCGGAGCCGGAGCCGGGGCCGGGGTTGGGGCCGAGACCGGGGCCGGAGGCGCGGCACGGGTCGGAGAGGGACCCTTGGCCGCAGACTCTGTCATCGCCTCCAGCTCAGCCTGGAAGGTCAGAACACCAATGACATGCAATTCAGGTCGAAATAATTGACATGGAGCGATATATATATATATATATATATATATATATATATATATATATATATATATATATATATATATATATATATATAAAACAAGCAGCATTTAAAACTTTGTTTGAAAATGAGGAGTCAAAATAAGTATATTCTATCTCAACAGGGACTGCAAGCGAACGCCACCTTACATTTTGTAGAACCTTAAACCTGTAATAAAAATGTGCAATCTTGTTTGAAATAAACCAGTACTTCGAAATCTACCAACATTTTGGCATAACGCTGTTTCGCACATACCTAAGTTACTGGCTTTAAAAGAGTTTCAGATATTTAAAATTATTTTTATTAACATGTTAGTAGCATTCAATTAATTCCTGACTTGTATCGCTTCCAGCCATTAACTAAACATTTTTTTTAAAGACCAGCTATTACCGTTCAGTGGTGAATCGAATAACCTGACATACAACAATGTCTTTGGTCACAACCTCTCAAGAAAATACCTTAGCTTCCATTCTGGTATTAAGATGCGCGCCGGAGGCCCTCTCACATAACGAAACCCATAGGGTGGGGCGAGGGTGTCGCCACCCTAAGATTTCCGAAACTACTGAAGCTCGGGGCACACATTTTGGAGGTTAGATTATGGCTGTGGTGAACTCGTTGCAGTATAGATTCCATGACACCAAGTGAATGCATTCTGGGTCAAATGAGGTCGACATCAGCCTGCACACCGCATCGTTGCACCACTGCGTCGACGAAACCTTTATGACATTAAACGCCCGGCGGCCGTTCGGTTGACTTTGCACTTCCGTAGTTCCTATATTTACGAACGAATTTAAAGAATTATTTCATAGGACGCGCTTATCAATTGGATTGTATTGTAGCTTTATGATGCACACAGCAGCTGAGACCATATGGCATTGCATGCCTCTCACCCTGGGAGGAAGGGCTAGCATCGCGGGGAATCTAACCCCGTACCTCTGGCTTGCCAGACGCCCAGCTTAACCACCGATATACTGCCGCCCCACGCGTTCATCAATAAAAAAACAGTCAAAGATATCATTCAAATATCTTTACCTATTCATGATACATAGTCGAAAAGCGGAAGGGGTGGGCGAATTCCCCCTCCCTCCGGTGCCCGTGTTAAGGAAGATGGCTGTCATCAGCTCCAAAGGACTCTGCCTCCAGCAGGTTTATCACATACAGGTAGACCCAGTCAGATCGAAGAGTACACGCAAGTTGGACACTGACGGCTGAACGGACTTCAAGACTAGGGCTACCGACTCCCATATGATCGTTTTGCCAACTGTGTGCGGTATTTGGCATGTATACCCAATGGAATTAAGACCACGGATACCAGAGAAACGCTAGTGAAGTAACGCTGGGAATGTTTATAGTTAGCAGCATATGTGTACTGTGTGTGCATCCTATATCCTAATCAGGGGCGGATCCAGGAATTGTCATCGGGTAGGGGTATTTGTCTAGCGGCGCCATTTCTTAGGAGGTGCACCTTCCGGAAATACCTGAAGGGGCGCCTTCGGCCGAAAATCCGTTTAGCGTGTGAGTGGGAGTGCACCTGAGCACACTGAAGGGGCGCTTCCGGCTTACAAAATATGACGGGGAGCACTCGAGCCTTCCCAGAGGGACGTGAATTTCAAATTTAATGTCCCCGAATCCGCCGACCATCCATGAATATGTAGGACTATCCTGCAGGGCACGGCTGGACGCTCAGACAGGGGTATTGCTTTATATACTTTCCGAGGAGGAAGTGCCCGATCAATGTTGGCTTTGCCCCCGACAATAATTTCAAATTGTAATATGGGGCCCTATGGAGTGTGCTCCACCAATCAATTTGGGCCATCCCAATGCCTTTATGTCCACCTGCATTTTGTCCGAATAATTTTCAGAAATCAACATTCGTACGCTCAGGATGTCCTCTTTAATTGTAGTTCTTTCTACCAGCCCGGGATCTCTTCCAAGGGCATAGCCAAGAGGACAGGCGCGGATCCAGGATTTTGTCGTGTAAGGGGCATGCATGGAGCCACTGGATGAGCCGTCAGGGGTACCTTGAGCTGAAAATGTCGAGAGGGGCGCAATCGAGGATCTTGAAAGTGAGACTTCGGCTGAAAATTCAAGACGGTGCAATCAGTGATTCTAAGGGGTACATTTCCATCTCGAGGAGCGCCTATACTTGAAAAAATGCAAAGGGTTGCACTCAAGCCTCACTCAGTGTTGGAAAAACTGGCATTTGTTGGTGTCAAGCATACCAATAAATTTTGTACTCCAGGATTGTGACTAGACTAAATGAAATATTTTGTACTCCAGAAGAGAAAAGAAAGAACAACATTATTTGGTCATGTGCTACCACTCAAAGTACATACCTGAAAACAAATAGCAGTTGCAGCAGTACCAAATCACCGACCCATCAATGACCACAATAGAACTAGACGACATTCGGAGCTGTTGGTATCGGTGTTGTTTGTCGGTTTTTAGTGCAATTTATGCGCTAAAAATGCTTCCGCACCGCACAAATGGCTTCGCGTGACGTCATGTAAGAAGACGCTAGAGAGAAGACCAATGTGAGAAGACACTATTTGTGTCAACATAGTCAATCATTAACTCGTCCCGTCTCGGGGGGGGGGGGGTCTTCAACCGCCCCCCTGAGGTTTTTCGCGGATAGCGGACGAACGGCGCGCGGAAGCGCGCCAAAATTTGGCATACCTTTTCCCACATCAATTTGACATGCTGATTCAATTTTTTTTAGGTCAAGTCATCTAGGGTCAAGGAGTTAGTCAAGGTCAAGTGAGGTCACCTCTAAAAATGTTAAACCAGTCGTGACGCTTTAACAGATACAGATATTTTAATGAAACTTTCAGCTTTTGCTTATCTTTACGGATGCACCAAAATGCACGAGTTGAATTTTTCTCTTTTTTCGTTTTTGACTACATATACATTTTGCGTACTTGCCAACTTGCACTTCAAATACTGGATACTGGCTAAAGTAAGCATTTTGTATTAGTGCAAGTGGACTTCCAACAACGTTTCTCGGCCTACTCTACCCATTGGAAAAGGAAGATTAAAGAAAATTTGAAAACTCAAAATTTCGAAATAAAAAAATGGGGGGGGGGGAAGAAATTATAGCCCTGGTCGATTTCGCTGTCCTTTTCTCATTCCAAATAAATATTGTTATTCATATATGCCCCTAAATGAACTCCCCAGTCAAAAACATAATGCAAGTCGTGAAAAGTCGTGAAAATCTAGCCCTCCTGGTGACGTCGCTTTTGGGGATTTTCTTTTTTAGAGGGTGGGCCCGGAACCTACTCGTCCAGCGCTTTCCGATGACACCTCTTTCGTTTTCGTGCGATGCTTAGTTTGTATTTTAGATGGGGGTCTTCACCCCCCCCCCACGAAGAGACGGGATGGGAGGATTTGACCGGAAAGACGGCGAGGGTTAATTAAATATTTATTCAATATTTATTCAATGTTGAGCAAATATTCATCAATATTTATTCTTATATATGATATATTTAGATTAATCAATATGTATTCAATATATATTTTTAGCTACTTGTGCTGGAGTGTTCACCAGGAAGTACCAGAAATCCCTAGTTGGCAAATCTGGGGGTACTTGGTATCGCCGGAGTAAATACTTGAAGCCTTGTTTGGCCAATAAGGTGCTTTGAATGCGCAATCGAAGGTCATTTTGTTAAAGAGACAAGTTCTTTTAAGACAAAATGAGCCCATTCAATGCAAGAAAATCACTTCAAATTTACGAAATCTGCCCCGGAGCAAGCAAGTTCTCCGAGGCGATTACACCAAGAAACCAATGCCATTTGTGCACTTACGCATGACTCAAATAATTTTTTTTTGTAAATGTATGCGAAGATAAATCATGCGCCTTGAAATATAACTGCATTTGGGGTTCATCAGTGTCAGTGAAGAGACCGTAATACGTGTTCCAAATTTACTCCGAGCCATCAACTGTTCGCCCGCCCCATGATCAGCTGTCCTTCTAGTGCTGGGGTAAGCAAATCCGACCAGCTCTATTTAACACAAAATAAAACCGCCTATGAGCGGTTTTACATGGGAAATTTGCTCTCCCGTCTGGCAGCTCTGGATCCTTCCATGTCGATCCTTGCTTCAACTAAAAATTTCAGACATGAACTAAACTAGTACATAAAGGAACTTTTAATATTAATAAGAATCGGTTTCGGTCATTTTTTTCTCAGCTTTTTCATGCAAAATAACTGTTTCTGGTAGTGAGAATAAAAGTATTCTAGACGGATTGCTTTAGTATAATTTTCATTAAACCATTTTATAGTTGGCTTATAACCTCATCCTTCGCTAATAATTTAACCACAGCCAATTTTGAGGTCTGAGGCAGAGCTGTGTATTGTGCGTCGGTGGCGAATGGTGCGCACAAACTCGGAATGGCGCAAAGGTTGACCAGGGCCACGAAATGCATTTTGGAAGTGCTTGAGATTTTGGACAACAATGGAAGTTAGCAATAATTCAAATGAATCGCAGGTGAACTCGGCTCATTAGTTGTGCGACTAGTCCTCTGGAGAAGTGTTTGCTGAAGGATTATCCTGGTTGTGTGGTCCGCCCAAGATGAGTTTGAGTGCGATTCATCCTGAGCTCTCCCAGGAGAAATGTTATTGGTGTATTCACATCACATCTGCCTATTTATCATAAATACTTGTTTGTGAGCTTTGGGAATACATCACCCACCTACAATCAGGCAATATCTATCCAATTTGCATATATCATGGGTATATTGTTGGGAGTAATTTGGCTACTGGGGGCATTTCCCACTAGATGCATTCCTTGGTACAATTGCACTTATTCATGACTTAGATTGCTGACATGCTGACTTAGCAGTTAGCTAAATGTACATATATGTTTGTATGGTACATACAGCATGCAATGCTAACATTTATTTTTAATTCCATTAAAGCAATACTACCTGGTCATGGAAAACTCATTTTTTAGTGCACCAAAATTTTGGACATGGCTTAGTTTGCCAAAATGTTTATGCATACAAAAATGCCAACATTAGTTTTCAGCCCCACTAAAAAAGGTTAATTGTCATCAAGTGCATAGCTGTTTTTTGGAATCCAGCTAAAAAATTCGTACACCAGCTAAAAATGTTGTACTCCACTAGCAAGAAAAAAATATGGAAATCCTACACTGCTCACTGTAGGACTACTTTTCCTGGTAAGATGGTCAACACCTTGTCCTGAGCAGATTCACGCCCCCTGCGTCCTCTGTATCTATCCCTGCAAGAGGATGAACGGCAGGGACGCGACAGGTCCTAAGTTTTTGCTTCATATATGACTACATCATTTGAAAATGATATAATCATTTTCACCACCCAGAACGCCCCAGCATCACCGCTTTACATCTACAACTCACTGTGCAGCGCCTACCAGCGCCGCCGTTTTGCTCACATGCGGCGCCGCTGTCGGGACAGTGTTGAAAAGTCGAATTGTCTGTCTAGTTGTATATAGAGGTCAATGCCACTAGAGACAAATACAGTGCCACTAGGTGCTTTGACGCGGCTCGACGTAGCGGCGTGGGACAACAAAAGCAATTTCAGTTTAAGAAATGACCCAATACTGAATATAATGAACATACAACTGATACATATACATCCTATTAGGGCATCAAACCACCACGTTCGCGTCGGACCCGAAAACAAAGGCCATTCGCGTAACGTTCTTCCTTTTAAATGCCACCGTAGTCGCGTGGGTTGCCCCCAACAACACAGGCAACTCAGACACTCACCAGGAGATCAGGGTCATTTTCGTCTACGTCTGATATTTGATCATCGTCCCGAAGACTGGCCGCCGTCATGGCGTCCAGATCCTTCGTGGTAACGCCTGGCTCTGTCGGAGTGACAGCAGTGAGGTCAGCACAGGTCAGCTCAAATCAAGAGACAATAGAAGATACACCCAGACCATCCCTAAGCACAGATATATCGTGACATTTCGATAAAGTTAGCTATTCTAACACTCCTGCGAGGACAGGATGCTTCTAACGCTCGTATTCTAAGGGCGCGCCTGACACTCCTGGCAGGATGGCATCTTCTTATTGCGAAACTTAATCAAATTATTCTTTGGCTGGTTTTATGGACCAGGGTCCTATTGCCAAGCAGAGCTTGTTGCAGAAACTCTAGCCCCACCACCCGATCCATTAATTATAGTTCAACAGCAGAATACCGGCCGATAATGAAACATGCCGTCAATGCACCGACACGGCCTGCCCAAGTACCTTGTCCCCAGCCTTATCGGCCCAGATGCCAACCGACTCCTCTCACCAGGCTGCTAAATGCGAGCGTGCCAAGCGACTCGAACCCTGTACAACCACGACAGAGAAACCAATATGGGGCAGCATTATAATCAGGTGATTTACCGAGGCGGCATCACAGGACTATCTTGATCAGTTTACGGCGGCGGTCTGGCACGGTTTCATACTGGACTCTCTTGACAGCCCTGCCAAGACAACCCACTCCTGACATTCCGAGGGGCAAATTGCCATTCTCCAGATCGAAATGTAGTGGTTTTGGGCCCCACCTGCCGCTATTCTTCCCCGCGACGAAACGGCGTGAGATGACGCATCATTGGCAACGCTGTATGACCGAAACAATCACCACCAGCTGACACTAGTAAGCACAGACTGCATGTGTGCACTGACTTGCGCGAGCTGGCCGCTGCTGGACGTCAGCGCCGGCCAGCAGCTGCGCCAACTCGTCTTCCAGAGCGGCGTCTGATACGTCCATGTGCAGATCAGCATCGGACGACAGGCCAGCCAGGTCGGCGCCGCCCACGCTCATCAGGCCGTACTGTCGGCAGGCATTCATACCATACTGGCGGCAGGTACTCATGAGACCATACTGGCGACAGGCACTCATACCATACTGGCGGCAGGTACTCATGAGACCATACTGGCGGCAGGTACTCATGAGACCATACTGGCGACAGGCACTCATACCATACTGGCGGCAGGTACTCATGAGACCATACTGGCGACAGGCACTCATCAGACCATACTGGCGACAGGCACTCATCAGACCATACTGGCGACAGGTACTCATGAGACCATACTGGCGACAGGTACTCATGAGACCATACTGGCGACAGGTACTCATGAGACCATACTGGCGACAGGTACTCATCTGATCATACTGTTGGCAAGCACTCATCAGACCATACTGAAGGCAGACACTCATCAGAATGTACTGGTGACTGGCACTCATCTTACCAAACCGGCAGCAGGTACTCATGAGACCATACTGGCGACAGGCACTCATCAGACCATACTGGCGACAGGTACTCATCAGACCATACTGGCGACAGGCACTCATCAGACCATACTGGCGACAGGCACTCATCAGACCATACTGGCGACAGGTACTCATGAGACCATACTGGCGACAGGCACTCATCAGACCATACTGGCGACAGGTACTCATGAGACCATACTGGCGACAGGCACTCATCAGACCATACTGGCGACAGGCACTCATCAGACCATACCGGCGACAGGTACTCATGAGACCATACTGGCGACAGGTACTCATGAGACCATACTGGCGACAGGCACTCATCAGACCATACTGGCGACAGGTACTCATGAGACCATACTGGCGACAGGCACTCATCAGACCATACTGGCGACAGGTACTCATCAGACCATACTGGCGACAGGCACTCATCAGACCATACTGGCGACAGGCACTCATCAGACCATACTGGCGACAGGCACTCATCAGACCATGTGGGGTACTCATGAGACCATACTGGCGACAGGCACTCATCAGACCATACTGGCGACAGGTACTCATAACCATACTGGCGACAGGCACTCATCAGACCATACTGGCGACAGGTACTCATGAGACCATACTGGCGACAGGCACTCATCAGACCATACTGGCGACAGGTACTCATGAGACCATACTGGCGACAGGTACTCATGAGACCATACTGGCGACAGGCACTCATCAGACCATACTGGCGACAGGTACTCATGAGACCATACTGGCGACAGGCACTCATCAGACCATACTGGCGACAGGCACTCATCAGACCATACTGGCGACAGGTACTCATGAGACCATACTGGCAACAGGCACTCATCAGACCATACTGGCGACAGGCACTCATCAGACCATGCTGGCGGCAGGTACTCATGAGACCATATTGTCGACAGGCACTCATCAGACCATACTGGCGACAGGCACCCATCAGACCATACTGGCGACAGGTACTCATGAGACCATACTGGCGACAGGTACTCATCTGATCATACTGTTGGCAAGCACTCATCAGACCATACTGAAGGCAGACACTCATCAGAATGTACTGGTGACTGGCACTCATCTTACCAAACCGGCAGCAGGTACCCATCAGACTGCACTGGTTGCAGGAACTTATCACATCATACTGGTGGCTGGCACTCATCATACAGCACTGGTGGCAGGTACTCATTCAAACCATACTGGTGGCTGGTACTCATCATACAGCACTGGTGGCAGGTACTCATTAAACCATACTGGCAGCAGGCACTCATCATACCATACTGGTGAAAAACACTCATCAGACTGTACTGGCAGCAGTCAGTCATCAGACCATACTGGGAGCAGATACTTACCAGACTACACCGACAGGAGGCACTCATAAGACAACACTGCCACAACACACCATGCACCATAGGTGTTAATTTGCACCCTTTTGAGGGGAGTTTTTCCCCTCCCTCCAATACAGGCTTGGACCCCAAAAAATTATAATTTAGCAATGGTAGCATACCATATGGGTGGCCCTCTTGGTCCCCCATAGCCAGCATGCATTAACCTCAATGCTATTCAGAAAGTATTGAAGTGATTGGCCCACTGAACAGGGCAACAACATACCCCTGGTTGGTAGGCCATGTTGTGAGGAAATGTTCAAAAGACTGCAAAGACATCAAGACATAAAAGAGCAGTGCAACTATGGACCACAAGGGCCCTTCTTGGTTACACTCTGGACACTCAACCAGTTGCCTACGAAATCCGTCATCAGCCCACTCTGGAATTCTGAAAAGCAAGCACTCTATTGTTATAATGATTGTCTATGCTGTTTTTAAAGATATTCAGTGTGCTGCTACTGACATTGGTTTCTGGCAGCTGGTTCCAGTGTTCTATTATCTTGTTTGTCAAGAAAGCCTTGTCCTGTTGTAGTTAATTATAATTTTGAATTGATGACTTCCAATTGCATGTTTTTTGTTAAATTCAAACATCTCCCTGATATAACCCTTCTCCAGACCATGGACGAATTTAAAGACCTCAATGAGATCTCCTCTCAGCCTTCCATATCTAAGCGAAAACATCTCCAATCTCTTCAATCTTTCCTCATATGCCAGGTTGCTTATACCATTAACCATTTGCGTAGCCCTCCTTTGCACCCTCTCTCTCTCTCTAAAAGCCAACACTAATATTCATAACTAGGAGACCAAGCTTGGATGCAGTATTCCAAATGTGCCTGAGATATGCACAGTAAAGCTTCCTGATGACTTCCTCACTTTTGTATAATACATTCCTATGTATTGCCCCAAGCATTATCAGTGCCTTCTTCCTGGCTTCCTTGGCCTGTTCCAATACCTAAGTCCTTCTCCTGTTGAGTCACTGATAGTACTTGCCCACCCATCAAGCATGGATCCTTCATATACTGCCTACCTACATGCATGATTTTGTACTTATCAAAATTAAAATAAATTTGTCATTCTTCGGACCACTTCATAAGTTCGTATAAGTCATTCTGCAGCGAGATTTGCTCAATGTGACCCATTATTGCCCTAAAGACCCTCAAATCATCCGCAAATTAAAAAATACAACTACTTGGTCCACTTTCAATGATATTTACAAATTCAATGAACAGCGGTGGCCCCAGTGGCTTTATACCATTTAGCATAACTCTCCGCTGTCTATCTGAAAACCACAACTTTATCCATTTTAGGATGCTCCCTGTAATACCGTGGGCCTAAAGCTGCATCATTAACCATTTATTGGGTACCTTGTCAAAGGCCTTACTATAAAGTCAAGAATACCATAGGAAGAAGGATTTAGGTGTTTTTCTAAACACAAAATTGGGGGCTCAGAACAGCCAAGAGCAGAAGGGCCTAATACTCGATAAATGTTCTCAAGATATGGTACATTAACCTGAAGTTCCATGATCACATTATTATTATAAGTTCTACAGGTCTTTAAATTGTCAATGGTGGGGGGCCTGGAATTTTAATTAAAAAAAAAAAATAGGAAAAATTAAAAAAAAAAAAAAAACAAAAAAAAAAAAAAAAAAAATTTCCTCACAAAAAGGGAAAAAAACAAACCAACCCAAAAAAAAAAAAAAAAAAAAAAAAAAAATAAAAAAAAAAAAAAAAAAAAAAAAAAAAAAAATTTTTTATAAGTTTTTTTTTTTTTAAAAAAAAAAAAAAAAATTTTTTTTTAATTTGCGGAAAGTCCAAGAGATTTGAGACATGATCGCCCTTTTCTAAACTCATGTTGAGTATCTTGAATCAATCTGATTCCTTCCAGTTAACTAACTATTCTATCCTTGATAATTGATTCAAGTACCTTGCAGACTTGCAGACTATGTAAGTCTTACTGTCCTACATTTTTCAACTTTCCCTCTTTCTCTTTTCCTGAAAATAGGAAATGCATTTGCCCTTTTCCAATCTGTCGGAATTTCATTTTGTGAAACTGATCTACAAAATATTATACTAAGTGGAAATGCCAGTTCATTTTTAACTTCCCACAACACCATAGCATAAATTTCATCAGGTCCTGCTGCCTTGTTCGGCTTTATTTTCATGATATGATTGAAAACGTCACTATCAATGAAATCAACATCGTTGATCCAATCACATGTCACTGGACTGTAGTGTACGATTGGCAGATTAGACATATCTTCCAATGTAAACACTGTGTTAAACTGTTTGTTTAGCTACTCAACCATCTCACCATCCTCACCCGATATTGTCACATTTACTTCCAGTGAATCAATTGTGCTAGAAACTTTACTCAGCTTGTAAAACTAAAGAACTTTTTGTCGTCCCCATAAACAGTTCCTAGCCAAATCAAACTATTTTGTTCGCTTTGCCGCTCTGGTTTTCTGCTTCACAGAGTCTCTAGATTGCTTATACAACCTTATATTTACGACATTTAAAGCTTCCTTAAACACTCCAAATGCAACATTCTTAGCCTTAATTGCTGTTACCAAATCTGGCACAAGCCATGATGACTTTCCTACCTTTCTACCCCTCTTTTACCTCTTCATACCCTTCTTTTGCACCTTTGTTTTTCGGGGACATGTCTAATCTGAATTTCCTTCAAGTAAGATTTGAACTTTTCCCAAACATCATAAGCATTTAAATTGGAGAATTCTTCTTCCCATGTTATGGCACCTAAATCCGCTCTCATGCAGTCAAAGTCTGCTCTGTTGAAATTAGGAACATTTACCGAAATTATCCTTCATTGTTCCCACTACATGTGCCTTGAATCTAACTATGCTATGGTCACTTCTTCCCAGAGATTCAAGTCTTGAACTCAGTTAATTAAATCCGAGAAGACAAGGTGCAAGAATCAGCCGGGCCTGGTAGGTTCCGTTACAAACTAGTGTAAGAACAGGTCCTCTTGAAGCAGTGATAAAATATTCGTGAAATAGGGTGGAATATACCACTTTCTGAAGGCTCAATTGACATCCTTCTCTAAGAAGTATAAACATCCTGTTCTTTGTGACCTACAACATCAGCTAGAATTTGAGTTTAAGGCACCAAAGGCGTCTTAAATGACACTAATTCCATTGCAAATTTTGACATCCTACTGTGCTCGTTTTGACATCTCGCACCTAACGAAAAGCCATTATTTTAACCCTGTCTTGAAGACATTTCCTACACATTTTGCATCATGGGGAGCCAACACCAACATTTTCGTATCCTTTTAGTCTAAGGTCACCAAGAATAAGGCATATCCTCGGATAGTTTCTACTGGTTTCATCACAAATACCCTTAACAAGCTCCAGTTGCTGAGAATGTAGCAGGGTTCCTGATTGGTACAAAGCTTTATCCTCAGTTTATTGCTGTTGCCTTTTCCCACAGTGACATGAAGCCAAATGGACTCCGACACATTTCTTACCCCATCTGCTACTTTTTTGAGAACTGAACAAGCTATTCACATAGAGCATTACATCGCCCCCTTTCACCGCTGGACCCCTGTGTTGGTGAATTGGGGTTTAGGGGTGCGTCGACATCTAGGGTCATTTTGGGCCAATAACTGAATTGTAATCAACTTACGGTGCTCCTATCATAGCTTGCTATCCATCTTCACGGGTGGGGGTATATCACGTCAAGGTGAGCTTGCCGAATGGACGTAAAAATATTCCCAGACACTACGACCTCAGAGTCGTTCCCTATAAGCATACGTAAAGAAGAGTCTGTATTCAACCGTCCTAAAACCTGGCGTCGTAGAGGATCTAGCAGCGTACAGCCAACTAAAGCATAGCACACGGTAAGCGGGTTAGAACAGCGCGGACATAGGGGACGGCCATCACCCGTACGTACATAACTATGTGTTGCGAAGGTATGACTTATTCTCAATCGGCAGAGTATTACCTCTTCCCGGCGTTTGGTTCGGTGAGAGGACAGCCACTTTCCTAGTGTCGGCTTTAAAACCCTGAGTTTCCTACACTTCAAATTCCAGGTTTGTTGCCATTCTGACCGTATATTTGATAATATAGTGGGGTATAAATCCCTTGGAGGGGGTCGTAGATGAACCACACGGTCATTACCAATGGCGTGTTTGGCGGTTATGTCAGCTGCTTCGTTTCCTGCGAGTCAAACATGGCTAGGAATCCAGCAGAACACGATATTTCTGCCGACGTCATCTAGGGATTTTACGATTTTTGTAATCCTCCGAACAAGTCGGTTATCCTGGTTAAAGGTGTTCGGCGTAAGGAGACTGCTCAAGGTCTGTGAAAACCACGTACTTGATGGACCTGTCTTTGTGTATAAAAGAGAGGGCTTACAAAATGGCATACAGTTCGGCAGTAAAAATCGATGTTTGTGTAGGTAGACAAAAGAATCGAACACCTTGTCGACTGATGTAAGCACGCCCAACACCACAGACTGACTTTGAGCCATCTGTGTAAATGCGCGAGAGGTTTTTATATTCATGTATTTTTTCCAATGCAAACATGCGGAGATCCTCCGAGTTTGTGTCCTTTCTTTGAGCAGGACAAATTAACTTAGGTATTCACTGGGACATCATGCCAAGGGGGAGTGGTGGTGGATTGGAGTTTAGGGGCGCGTCGACATCTAGGGTCATGCCAAGGGGGAGTGCTCGGCGTGATGACACGTGCTACAGAACGCGCCCTGATATTACATTATCGAAGGATCGATGTCATACGAATAGAAAACGGTAGTCCACGCTGGGTCCTGAGACGTGCTCTTAATGTCCTTGAGAATATTCACCGATAGGCTGGGTGGTTCCGGTTTTGGGCAACATTGCATGCGTATCTCGGGCCCAATAACTTACGGCGTAGCGCAAGAGGTGGCTCGTCTACTTCTGCCATTACACTAGCAGCCGGTGAAGTGTGAAAGGCTCCAGTAACGATGCGAAGGGTCGAATTGTGGATCACATCAAGACAGCGCTTGGATGTGGCATTCGCTCCGTCATAAATAAAAGATCCATAGTCAATTTTAGAACGCACGAGCGATCGGTACATGAGAAGTAAAAGTGATCTGTCAGCTTGATATGAATGCCTTGATATGGAAGTCACTCTGCATCGAGGTGCATACATGGCTGCGTTCTAAAAACCACATGAGTCGCAAGTTTACCTTTTTTCACACAATTTGCAAAGTGAACAGGGCAATGAAATTGGTCGATAATGTAGTGGATCCTTTCCCGTTTTGTTTGGATAGCATATAGGGATGACAAGCGCCCTCCGCAATGTCAATGGAAATGTTCCCCTTTCCCACATTCCGTTCAACACTTGCAGAAGTGTGTTTAAAGATGTTATCGGCAGATGTTTAATAATGCCATTGTGTAAGGTGTCGGGTCCTTCTGCTACGTTCCTAAGGGTGCTTATAGCAGCAGTCAGTCCGGAAATAGAAAATGGACTGTTGTAATGGATAGAAACTGTTGTGATATCATGGGGTAGTGCTTCGCACCGGGCTTTGCATTCCGAGAAACGTCGACTGTTTTCATTTTTCGATCGTTCGGAGAAGGCCGATCCAATCTCGTCGGCGACATCCTTCGGATTAATATCTTGTCCATTTATGTGTAGTGTGGGGAGTGGGGTGCAGGTACGTTTACCGGAGATACGTTTGATGCGGGACCACACCAATGATAGCGAGGTGGAACGGTTCAGCGTGTTGACGTACGCTTTCCACGATTGTCGTTTGGAATCAGCAATTGTGCGCCTCGCGTTTGCCCTTGCCTTGCGAAAAGCTACGAGATTCGCGAAAACATATTGCATCCCTGGGTCTCATAGTCCCCAAAATACGTTTGATGCGGGACCACACCAATGATAGCGAGGTGGAACGGTTCAGCGTGTTGACGTACGCTTTCCACGATTGTCGTTTGGAATCAGCAATTGTGCGCCTCGCGTTTGCCCTTGCCTTGCGAAAAGCTACGAGATTCGCGAAAACATATTGCATCCCTGGGTCTCATAGTCCCCAAAAAATTGAGCCATGCCTCAGTAATGGAAACAAAATATGGTTCCTCCACAACAAAATAACGATTGAACTCATCAAATTTGGATCAAATACTCTGAGCACTAAGCATCATACACTTAACACGCGCCCTGGACGGGCGGGGGGGGAATCCGCCCACCCATCCGGTTTTCGTAGACAACTCCAGATCTTACCCGCCGATATACGTCATTGTTTGTGTACCTGCTTAGAAAGGACTGCCGAGTTGTTTAAAGTAAGAAAAACGAAAATCTAAGGAAAATATTACGAGTTAGGGGTCGTTAAAGTAAAAAAAAAAAAATCATCAGCGCCAGACCACAAATATCGGCGCTAATGCGCTTCCCGTGTTATATTGGCAAAAAGGAAGTGTTCTTGGCAAAACTAGCGACTTGTTTGATGTATATTGCTATGCTATACTGTTTCAAAGTCATGTCAGATCACCGAGGTCAAGCCTGGTCAAGTTCATGACAGGTTAACACACGCCCTGGATGGGTGAGGGCGAAATCCACCCATCCCTCTGATTTTTCGTACATTACTCCATATTATACATTACATATACATTACATATCGGCCGATAAACGCCATTTCTTGCGTACCTGCTTAGAAATGACCGGCGCATTGCTTAGAGGAAGAAAAGTGAAAATCGGACGAACAGTTTTCAAATTAGAGGCCGTCAAAATAAACAAATTTCGCAACACCGGACCACAAACATCGGCACGGGAAGTGTTCTTGACATCACTAGCGTGTTGGGTCGACGAGGTAAGTAAAAGTCGTGTTAGGTCGACGAGGTCAAGTCAGGTCAAGTTCATGATAGGCTAATGGAACCAAACATGGTCAACTGGAATGTTGTCATAAATGTCGGTCATGCGATTGATGTCACTGCATGATACTCCCTACACGTCCGGAAATATACTGTTTGGCATTGTGTGCCCAAGCATTTCCATACTTTATTCATGTATTTCATTCCTTTCTTTGCGAAGCCGATTGTGCCGAGGCGCCCAACAGAGCAGTCGGGTGGGCAGCCCGGTTCCGGTAGGTGGAGCTGGTAATGACCTGATAAAGTGCTGTTATATAGGTGATCTGAGGTGAAATGGAGGATCTGGCATCTGTATTGTATCATTAGTAATGTCCAAAACATCATTAATGCCTATTTTGGAGCATTTAAACACAACCACAGATATCCATAACAATGACAAGCCAAGCCACGCAAAACCAGAAAAGTTTGCTATTTTGACCTCATTCATATCGACCTAAAATTCATGGTCACGAAATTTGTACACAATAGAGTTCACTACCATGCCCATCCACCCTGCGAATTTTGTTGCTTTAGCCTTAATAGGATCCGAGATCTTAGGGGGGCGGTATCCGCCCGTCTAGTGCGTGTAATTTTCAGAGTCCCTCCATGGCGCTTGTTAATATATGTTCCAACACCAACTTTGGATTTTCATGTTGAGGAGCTGTTTCATCACTGGATGATCTACCACTCTGCCTCTTCGAACTACTGCTATCCCTATTTGCTGACTTTATGCCACTTCATCTCTCCCCATCCTAATTCCTAGTTTCCCTGAATGACATGCTCATACACTGCTTAACACATGCACCCCCTTCTCAGAGAAGTGCAGGCCATCCCTCTGATAGAGGCCAGCACTCTGTACTGATGGGTAAAAATGTTTTACTCCATGTAGTACATTTAAATGTAGACATAGGCAATACAAGTACCTACCTCAGAAAGATCTCCTCTGCCATTCTTTGCCTTTCTTCTGCCAGCCATTTCCTGCAATAAGGAGCACACCTTAAGAACTATGAAACAAAGGAATCACACAGTCAGACATTTTTTCTCAACAATGTACTAACAATGTTCCAAAAACATAAAGAAAGTATGAAAACATGCATCTTGCTTGTCTAGATATTTGCGATGCATGCCCACCATGAGAAACATTCCGGAATCACTCATGGTTCTCCCCTTGCTCCAAATGGAAATACTTCTCCTGCTATGGGGACTTGGAGGACTGGTTGAGGCTACCATAGGAGCAAAGGATACACCACTAGCTAACAGGGAAAACTTCTGTTGGTGGAGTGATAGTTTTTTCTTTCCATAGTTTGAAGTTTGGTTAGTTATTAAGTATAATTGTGACTAACTCTAAATGAATAGCATAACATCAGCAGGCCATAGGTGATCCAGTATCGGTAGTCCATATATGATTCATTATCAGTACGCCATATATGATTCAGTATTAGTAAGCAGTCCAACATCAGTTAGCAATACACAAACCAAATTCGGTATGTTAGGTTTCGTTATACCAGATTTTCTGCACATTTAGTTTATTTAGCACCAGAGGCAGCCAAGGTCATGCAGGTGTCTGGCCCCTTTTACCCGCGCCAGGCTCTCTGGTCAGATCCCCACACCCATCGAAGGGGGGCGGATAGTACCCCCTCTAAAATCCAAACTAAGCGTAGCACGAAAACGAAAGAGGTGTCATCGGAAAGCGCTCGACGAGTAGGGTCCGGATCCACCCCCAAAACAACTTCCCAAAAAGTGACGTCACCAGGGGGGCTAGATTTTCACGACTTTTCACGACTCACATTAGTTTTTGGCTCTGGGGAGTTTATTTTGAGGGATATATTAACCCGAGCACGTCCGGGGGCAGATATCTGCCCCCTGCGGTTTTTCCTAACTTGCACCCATACTAATCGAATGAGCAAGGCAAGACCTCGCATGGCTGTTCATTAGTCTTTTCCGCATATCCTCGTACATTTTTCTTAACCCTAGGTCATCTTAGATAAGGTCACCAGGTCAGGCAAAGTGACCCAACTACACTCGGAGTTCTAGGTGGCATAACTTCCACAATAATTGGCGATTGATTTCAAACTTACAAAACGTCATGATCTCATCAGGGACCATAATATGTATATCGGGTTTTTTTCGTACCATTGATCTTAGGTCAGGTCACGGCCGTGGCTTCCCCATTATAGGGCTATGGTAAAATATGCAAATGTTTCCTGGTTACATATTTGCTCTCTGAATGATCTCACATCGGGTTTGGCATGTAGTTGGAAGCTATGTTCGATGTTACCGCTGACATTTTTGCTCAGTGACCTCACCAAGGACATCTGAGGTCACCTGAGATCACTACACATTTCTGCACATTATATCGCATTGCATTAAGCTACAAGGCTGAAATTACCGTCATTGTGCTTGTATCGCAAGACGTGTCGATTGATACATTGCATGCCTTCACTAGGCTACTTCATGACCTTGACCTGAGGTCATAGTTTCGGTTGACCTGAGGTCATAGTTTCTGTTGACCTGACCTGAAATAACACCGCCTATTGTCGATAGCACACTTCAAGGACTGTCGAATAGCGTTCGCCGTTTGTTTCTATCTGTTACAGGTCCTGGGATGTGTCAATATTTGAGAATCCCACCTGACCTGGTAGAATTTGACCTATGATGGGCCAGTGACCTGAATGTTGACCTGAGCGAAAAATGGCTGAAACACTTTCGATAGAGCCTGTCACCAGCTATCCAACGCCGTTTTCCGTTTGTCGCTAGCTAGCATAGTTCTAGAGGTTTTAGGGGGCAGACATCTGCCCCCCGGACATGCGAAGTTGGCGCGGACCGCCGAACGTGAGTGTTAAAAAACAAAATTTATTTGGAATGAGAAAAGGACAGCGAAATCGACCAGAGCCATAAACATTTTTGCCCCCCCCCCCAAAAAAAAAATCGAAATATCGAAATATTTAGTTTTCAAGTTTTGTTTAATTTGCCTTTTCTAATGGGTAGACCAGACCGAGAAACGTTGTTGGAAGTCAACTTGCCCTAATAAAAAATGCTTAATTTAGCCAGAATCTTCTATTTGAACTGCAATTGACAAATATGCAAAATGTATATGTAGTCAAAAATATTTAAAAATGAAAAATTCCACTCATACGTTTCGTTGCATACCTAAAGATAAACTAATGCTGAAAGTTTCATTCAAATATCTGTATCCGTTACAGCGTGATGACTGGTTGAACTTTCTTGGAGGTGACCTCACTTGATCTTGACTAACTCGTTGACCCTAAATGACCTGACTTGAAAATTTTGAAATGGCATGCCAAATTGATGTGAGGAAACTGTATGCTAAATTTGGGCGCGTTGCCGCGCGCCGTTCTTCCACTATCCGCGAAAAAACCTGAGGGGGGATTGAAGACCTCCCAAGATGGGACATGTTAACATAAAAAATATACTAGACCGAAAGAAAGCTTTATGGTTTACACCAAACCAAACCAGACATTTTCAGCATACTTCACACAATGAAACTCAATAAAATGAAACAACTTGAGGTCATCTCATTAGACAATTCTGGCCACTACACTGATGTGCTGTTATTATTTACAGTGAATGCGGGATAAGCTAAAGAAGTATGCATATGTGATGATTATCTAACCTGCTAAGCCTATTATGTATAAGACTACCCTGACCACATTTTTGTTCTGTGGAAAAGGATGTGATGAACTTCCCACATGTTTGTACTAAACTGCAATAACAAAATGTGTCAATCACACATTTATTGAGGTGATTATAAAATATAGTCACATGACTACTTATTTCCATAGCAAATGCTTTTCAGTTCGCAAGCAAATTAATACAAAAGAGAGGGTGTTGAGGGGAAGAATGCACAATGATGAATAATGCAAAATTTCAACAACGAAAAGCAGCATAATATTTCGCAAAGGAAAAAAAACATTTATTGTTCCAAAAGTTGGCTAAAAATAAACATAAAAGCTAAAATGAAACAATGTAACCTGGTTTCATCATTTTATCCTATACAGAGGCCAAAAATGTGGTTAGCATGCCTTGTGAATAAAAAAACATACACTGCAATAGCACTGAATTTCATGTTAATTAGATGAGCTTGATGCTTGCTTCTTGGTGAAGGTATCACTAATTGATACATGACCATGATAGATAAGCCTGAAGTGCCTATGCTTAAAAATACTTCATTTCCCAAGAAATGAACATAAAATTTGCTTCAACAATATCAGAAAACAGAAAAAAATATTCCTAACCAAAAACTGGAAGATTACGTTCCACTTAGGTCTCTATACATATTCGTCAATTTGCACTTATAGGTTATTGTTTGTTCCTTTGAACTTCTTTTGCAATGAAATGCTTACAAATGTAGTTAACATGTGACCACTCATTTCTTCCATAAATGCATACTTTTCAGTTTACAGGCAAAATAGCACCAAAAAGTGGCCTGGGCTGGGTGGCAACAAAGCATAAACATAGCATTAAAAAAGGAACCCAACCTAATATTCCATGTCAGAAGCAAGGTGCTTTATTTAAATATTGAAGCAATGTTTTCCCAGTATCAAGTATAGAGCATAACATAACCTAAGCTAGCCTTATCTGTTGTTGAATAAAAAATCACTATCTTTTTTTAAACAAAGATTAAAAGGGGAAAATCTGTCCAACTTAAAACAAACACCTCACATTTTGTAAACTGTACCTAGCTTGTTTGCTCCTAGGAAAAGCAATGTGTACAAAATGTGTCTCATGAGTACCTTAAAGTGCAAGAATACCTCCATATCTAGATGTCTAGTTAAAAATATAACTAACCAGTACCATTTGCCATGAATGAATACCTAGGCACCTTTTTCAATGAGAACTTGAAAAAAAACAATGGCTTGAGATTCACTGGAAACAGATTATCATTTTACCAAAGGCCAATGCAAATGAACATAGCTGTATATTTCTGAAAATTATTGGGAGGACATAGTACATGAAGGCAATGGGGCCCAAATTTGGTTGGGGGCATACCTACCACATGTCACACAAGTCCCATGTCAAGTTGAAAGTATTGTGTCATCCCAAACACATATAAAGTGATACCCCTGCAAAGGAACAAAATTTGAATCATGGTAATGAGCATGGCTTGATCTCTTACAACACTCAGGATGGAGCTGCATGCTTTCATTTTGTTCAATTTGCATCTCAAGGAACTTTTTGAACTGATGGTGGATGTAGTTTTCTTTAATTTTTCAGAGGCATTTGATGTTGTTAATCATGTGTTGGGCAGACAGTATCAAACAGAAGATTGTCCATGGCTATTCTGCCATTAAGATCCCTGACATGTTTGTTCTGGCACCATTTGTGAACACACATGGACATTCTTTGAAATTGGCTCAGAGGTGTTCATCAGTGGATTGTAGGAAGATATTTTTTATCCTCAGATGCTGTGCCACCTGGAACTCACTACCTGATGATGTAGTAGCCTTAATGGACCTTGGACATTTAAAGCTTCACTGCACTCAAATATCTGCACATTGTTGTATGAATATATTGAATAGATTAACCATAATATATTAATTAAACTTGAAAAGTACCTTTCCTTCTCTGTGTCTAACTTTTCTTAACTCACATCAGAAATATTTTCTGACTACAACATATTAGCAGATATAATGGATATTCTAAGCATACAAGTTCTGCTTAAGGTACATTTTCCAGTCCCTGTGTCTTGCCCTGTCTATATGATGACCATATTTTCTTTAATCTCTGTGACTGGCATACCTACAGATACAGGGACTGGAATTACAGATCACCTTCATTGGCCATAGAACTCATCTCTGGGCGAGTGATGCTCGAGAATTTAGGGAGCCAACCAGGTGATAGTTAGTTATTTAGTTATTTGGGCTTTAGGGTGCATTGACCATGTTGGTCATATAGCACCCATAACAACCAGGTGAGAGAACCAGGTGAGGGGCAAAATAACACCAAAAATGTCTTTGAGTTAGGTAATGTAGAATAAAAAGTAGCCTTCACAACAAAGCAAAAAAAAATGTAACAGCCTAACCTAACCTAACCAGTAAATATATTGATCAAGGTAAGTTTGATTTCTTGGATTGTTTTATACAATGCATTTTGACATGATTACAACTAGGCAACCACTAGATGCATCTTTCCAAATGATCATATTTAAGTCAATGGCAGTCAATACAATTGATGAGATCATAGGCACAGGTCTGCAGCATATATCCCTGATGCTTCAAGAAGGAACTTTTGTATCTCACGGCAGCAGAATTTGAGCGACAACAATTTGAGCAAACAACCCCTTTGGGAATGAATCACACTCAAACTCATCTTGGGTGGACCAAACAACTGGGATCATCCTTCAACAAACACTTCACAGAAGGACTAGTCCCACAACTAATGAGCTGAGTTTGGCCAGCTAAGATATAAAGACATGTTCACACCTATAATTCCAAACCATGCAACCCTCACCTTGCCACAAGCAACTCATGATGACAGCAAAAGTGCCAAATCCACTGCTAGGTACACCCCATATAGTACAACATAATACTAGCATAATGTTATACCCTTATAGCTAGTGAAAATATCAATATCCCATGCATCACAAGTTAGAATTCAAAACAACATTTTCCTGTCTAAAATTTATCCACCCTACTTTAAAGACATTCAATGAGGGACTCCCACTGCATCAGCAGGCAGCCTATTCCATTGGTCAACAACCCTTTGACTGAAGACCTGTTGTCGTTTAACTGTCCTGCACCTATTTTGTCTAACCTGAATTGATGACCTATGGGATACTCTAAACTGCAGCATCATTCAAATTGACCTGATCTGCCTCTAAAATTTTGTACATTTCAATCATGTTCCCTTAATCTCTATACTTGGTGAGTACATATCTAATGCATTAAGCCTTTCTCCATATTTTAAGTTACTTAATCCACTGAGAGTCTGTGGTTTGCGCTGACTCTTTTAACATATCTATATCCTTTCTAGTGGGGCTCCATGCTTTACGAGTATCCGTGGGGCCGCACATATCTGTACAGCTTTTTCGACTTCCTGCTCTTTATTTCACACTTTTTAATGAGTCCAGCATTCTGAGTCCCTATTTCTAGCTGAGATACATTGTTTTTCTGCTTTAAGGTCTTTTGACCAACACACCTAAGTCCCTTTCCTCTTAATAACATCCAGTTCCTCCTCCATTTTATAACTGAATGTCTCGCCTCAGACCCTATATGCATAACCTTACATTATATAGTTGAAAGTCATCTGCCTTGATCAGCCACTCTTTTAGGTCGTCCAAATTAGTTGAATATTACTAGATTGATCTCTGCTGTTAGCCACTCTACCAGCTTGATGTCATCAGCAAATTTGAACACTATATTCTCAGCCCTACTTCAATGTTGTTCCAAAGATGATAAAGAGGAGGGCCCTAGAACAGAGCCCTGTGGCACTCCACTCAGAACATCTTTCCAACCAGATTTACATCCATTCAATACTACCCTTTGTTTCCTTCCCTGCAACCATGCTTCAATCCAATGTAGAACTTTTCCTACAATCCCATGTTGTTGTAATTGATGAATTAACCTTCCATGTGGAACTTTATCAAAGCTTTGCTAAAGTCCAAGTACACAACATCCATCCTGCTTTCATTGTCTACTTTTGTAACATACTCAATGAACTCCAATAGGTTAGTTAAACAAGACCTTTGAGATCGAAATCCATGTTGAGTATCCCTTAAAAGGTTGTGCCTATCAAGATGAATCTGAACATTCTGTTTAACCAGCTTTTCTAGTACTTTGCAAACTAATGAGGTCAAACTGACTGGCCTGTAGTTTCCTACACTCTTCCTATTTCCTTTTGAAAATTGGTACTACACTTGCATTTCTCCAATCTTCAGGTACTTCTGAATACCCCATAGATCGCCTGAAAATGATACCTAGGGGAGTTGCTAAGCTTTAGCACACTCTACTAAGATCCTAATATATTTCATCTGGTCCGAAGCTTTATTAGGTTTTATATTCTGCAACTGCTTCTCTACGGCTTCTGTAGTTATTGTAAGATCCTCCAGCATATCACCTGCATGGCATGGCCTACAGATGTTCCTATTGTACCAGAATTATCTTTAGTGAAGACTGATGAGAATTGCTTGTTAGGGATTCCACAATGTCGCAATCATCAACCACTATTTCCCATCTACCTCCAGTGGTCCTACACTACACTTTTTAGCCTTAAATTTATAGAAGCTAAAGAATCTCTTAGCATTACCTGCTGAACATTCTCGAGCAAAGTTGATTTCAGCAAGTCTTTTAGATGCTCTAACACACCTCCTAACTTTATTTCTAGCTATTCTATATGATTCTAGGTTTAACCCAGAGTTAGTATCTTTGTTTCTTGAATGCTTGTTTCTTTGAGTCCAGTAATTGCTTAACTTCCCTAGTCAGCCACGAAGGGTGCTTAACCCTGTTTGATCTAATTTGCCTACTGGGAATGAACCTATCCTGACCCTGAAATAGCTTATCTTTTATCATTGTCCACATTTCATAAGCATCTAAGCCATTCAATATGACTTCCCAATTAATTTCACTTAGGAAGCTCCTGAACTCACTGTAATTCCCTTTGTAAAATTCGGAATCAATGTTCTGTTGGTTGCTACCCTTCCAACATATAATGAGAAGCGTATAATGTTGTGATCACTATTACCAAAGGTCTCTCCTACGTTAACATTTTGCACAACATTTTCCTCATTAGTAAGCACTAGATCTAATATTTTATTTTCCCTTGTAGGCTCGTGTATCATTTGAAGAAGAAATTGTCCTCAAAACAAGCCATGAAACATCTTTCTGATTTGCTTACACCTATTGTTTTGTTTCCCAATCCTGCTATGTTGAAATCCCCCAACAAAATAGTTCTCTCCTGTACTCTCCTACTTATCTCTTCCTGCATCAGCCTGTCAGTGTTTTCATTCTGGTCTGGAGGTCTATAGAATGCCCCAATCCTAAATTTTGTTCCATTCTTCAGAATTATATCTAACCACAAGATTCTACTCCTGCACTATGTACTCCATCCTCTATGGAATGACATTTCATTACTTGCCTAACATACAAGAGAATGCCACCTCCTATCCTTGCCTCTCTTTGATAGGCATGCATTTGTAGCCTGTCAATTCAAATTCTTGCAAGTTGTCTCCAAACATGCTTTGTTAACCCATGCTTCTGTTATGCACACCAAATCTAGCTGTTCAGACAACATATATGCATGCAGTTCCCCAATTTTGTTCCTAACACTTCTGGCATTGACATAAAAACATGATAAATTATTCCTTCCATTGCTTGCTATGCTTCTCTCTTTATCAGCTACATCCCCCATGTCCTGCCTAGTTTCCCTGTTTCCTGTTGAGCCTCCTCATACCTATTGCTGAGCAATTCCACTCCTCTCTTGCTCAGATGTAATCCATATAAAGCAAACATCTCCGTCCTCCCCAAAACTCCCCCACAAATCCAAGAACTGCACCCCAAGCTCCTTACAAATGTTGGCCACCCTGGTATTGAGCCCAATGGCCCTCGAATACCACTCCATGCTTGCATGGACCATAGAGGATGGATGTCACCACTCCTCTTTTCCTACTTCCTGCTAAACTACCTATCAAGCCCTTAGGCTTTCATTGTTTCCTCTGTATTATTTTTCCTACATCGTTAACTCCAACCTGCACAATTACCGTTGCACCCTCTCCACTTCCCCTCATTACTCCTCCAGCCTATCCTAACATCTTTCACCTGCGCTCCCGGGTAGCAAACACGCATCCGTCTGCTGGGGTTCTTGCTACAAAATGTTCGATCCATGTACCGAACCCTGGAATCCCCTATGACTAAAACCTCTCTCTCTCCATCTCTATCTTCAGCCATCTGGTCATCCCCACCTCCGTCCCTCTCATCATTACCTTCCCTCTCCTCCAGTGCATCAAACCTATTTTTAATTGGGACGCCCATGTCCACCTTCCTTAGCGCCAGTCGGTGCTATGGCGCCTTGCACCTTCCAACTGCCACCATCCCGGACCAAGCCATCCGAACTCCCATCAGTCCTCCGCCGGGCACCCGAGTGCCTGGCTGGCACCTCCATGATGGGTCCCGCACCAAACACTTCAGCGCTCCACGTCCCCCGTTAACATATCTTCATCATATCATAACCTCTTACTCAAGTCCCCAATGATTCCCACACACTTACAATTCCCACAGTCTCGTTCCATTTTTGTTGTTGTTTTTTTTTCTACTCTTAGTACTAAGTCTAGTTACTGTAAGCTTGTAAGCCTACAAGTATCTACTGTAATATATCTACAGTAATACAGTAATATGCCTATAAGTATCTACAATACACTATAATCCCGTATAATTACACTAGATATGAAGATACCTACTGTAATTTATGCCCACTATTTTAGTCCTAAAATCTATCTTAAACTTACACACCAATTTGACACAAACTTATTCACTACGAAGCCTACACTATAGAATTATACACTCTAGAATTACACACTACGAGCTCACACCACACAAATATACACCACTGAATCAAACACTGTAGTACCCGTCCACAACACCCAACAATCCTGCAGTTACACTAGGATATGAAGATATACCTAGTGTAATGCTATGCCTACTATCTTATCTTAAAATCTATCTTAAACTTAAACACCAAATTGACACAGCCAACACCCTTAGAACTTAACAAAATGGCGCTGGCAGCCTCCCTGGGTTAATATAGCCTAATTTGCTGGTAAAAATACTTATTTGATAAAAACTGTTGAAATATACGCTCGAAGCAACCGCTAAATATCTATACACAATTTATCCCATACACGTCCTTTTCCGCAACACTTAGTCTATGTAGTACCCCAAACACGTGTTTCTCCTCACGCCTGCGACTGAGTTCACTCGTGATTCATTGGACTTATTGCTAACTTCTGTTGTTGTCTTTCAACAGATTGGTGGTCAAGATCTCAAGCACTTCCAAAATGCATTTCAAGGCCCAGGCCAACCTTGGCACCATTCCGAGTTTGTGCGCACCATTCGCCACCGACGCATAATACGCCACTCTGTCTAAGACCTTAAAATTGGCTGTGGTCAAATAATCAGCAAAGGATGATGTTATAAACGAACTTCATGAACAATGGTAGATAAAATTATAACAAAATTATACTTAATCCATGTCAACCAAGTTCATAAATGAGTACCTGCCACTTGACACCGACTCACAATACACACCCAATATTCACAACAAACCCCACATGACTATTTGGATATGGGTTCTGGAATATAAAATGGTTTAATGAAAATTATACTAAAACAATCTGTCAAAAAATAATCTTATTCTCACCATCAAGGAAGTTATTTTGCACGAAAAAGCTGAGAAAATTGATTGGAACCAATTTGTATTAATATCAAAAGTTTCTCGACGTACTTGTTTAGTTCATGTTTGGAATGCTAAGTTGAAGCAAGGATCAACTTGGATGGATTCAGAGCTGCTGGACGGAAGACCAAATTGCTGTTGTAAAACCACCTGTAGTTGGTTTTATCATTGTTGTTAAACAAAGCTGGTTGGTTTTGCTTACATAAAGACATAAAGACATCAAGACATAAAAGGTGAGTGCAACTATGAGCCACAAGGGCCCTTCTTGGTTGCACTCTGTACACTGAAGCAGTTTCCCACCAAATCTATCAATGAGCCCTCCCTGTAATACTGAAAAGCAAGCCCTCTATTCTTATAATGATTGTCTATGCTGTTTTTAAAGATGTTCAATGTGCTGCTACTGACGATGTTTTCTGGCAGCTGGTTCCAGTGTTCTACTACCCTGTTCGTGAAGAAAGTCTCCCTTAACCTTGTTCTGCTGTGGTTAACTTTAATTTTGAATTGATGACCTCAAATTGCATCATTTCTGTTCAATTCAAACATTTCCCCAAGATATCCCCTCTCCAGACCATGGACAAATTTTAAGACCTTGATGAGATCTCCTCTCAGCCTTCTATATCTAAGTGAAAACATTCAATTTCTACAATCTTTCCTCATATGCCAGGTTGCTTATGCCATTAACCATTTTTTGTAGCCATCTTTTGTACTCTCTCTAAAAGCCAACAACCTTCTTCATAGCTAAACCAAGCTTGGATGCAGTATTCCAAATGTGGCCTGACATATGCACAGTAAAGCTTCCTGATCACTTCCTCACTTCTGTATGATACATTCCTATTTGTTGCCCTGAGCATTCTCAGAGCCTTTTTCCTGGCTTCCTTGGTCTGTTTTGATGCCCCCAGTTTTGTGTTTAGAATAACACCTAAATCCTTCTCCTGTTGAGTCACTGATAGCACTTGGCCACCCATCAAGTATGGAGCCATCATATGCTGCTTACCTACAAGCAAGATTTTGCACTTATCAAAATTAAATTTCATTTGCAATTCTTTGGACCACTTCACAAGATCGTCTAAGTCTTTTTTCCAGCGAGATATGCTCATCTTGACCTGTTATTGCCATAAAGACCTTCAAATAATCCACAAATTTCAAAATTTTACTGCCTAGGCCACTTTCAATGTTACACCAGCAGCTTACACCAGCACTAGAAGTACAGCTGATGACTGGGCCGGCAAACATGAGATGGCTCAGAGTAGAATTGGAACAAGTATTACAGACCCTTCACTGACACTGATGAACCCCAAATGCAGTTATATTTCAAGGCACATGATTTATCTTCTCACACATTTACAAAACATTGCCTGACAGCCATGCATAAGTGCAAAAATTGCATTGGTTTCTTGGTGTAATTTCCTCCAAGAACTTGCTTGCTCTGGGGCCTCTTTTATGAAATTTGAAGTGCTTTTTTGCACTGAATGGGCTCATTGTGTCTAACAAAAGTTAGCTCTTTAACAAAATGACCTTCAATTGTACATTCAAAGCACCATAAGGGCCAAACAAGGCTTCAAGTATTTACTCTGGTGATACCAAGTACCCCCAGATTTGCCCAAACTCTCTAGCACACATATCTAAAAATAAATATCGAATAGATATTGATTAATCTAAGTATATCATATATAAGAATAAATATTGATGAATAATAAAACAACACTTAATAAATATTGAATAAATGTTGAATTAATAATGGACTATATTGACACACATAGCATCTTCTCACATGCATATTCTCTATAAGGTCTTCTCACGTGACATCACGTGCCACCATTTGTGCAGTGCAGATGTTTTTAGTGCATAAATTGTGCTAAAACCCAACAAACAACACTGACACTAACAGATCCAAATGTTGCCTAGTTCTAGTTTTAGTGGCCATTGATGGGTCAGTGATTTGGTACTTCTGCAACTGCTATTTGTTTTCAGGCATGGACTTTGAGTGGTAGCACTCAACCAAACAATGTATGGGTGCTGCATGACCAAGGCAGTTGATGCACCTGAAAGCACAAGTAACCAACCAACAAAACAATGTTGTTCTTCCTTTTCCCTCCTGGAGTACATACATTTCATTTAGTCTTGTCACAATCCTGGAGTAGAAAATGTATTGGGATGTGTGACACCAACAAATGCCAGTTTTTCCAACAGTTTTAGATGGATCACTTTAGTATTCTTTTCCTTTTTAATTTTATATCCCAAGACCTATATCCCAATAGATGGCAAGTAACAAGCCAGTTGGTGCATGTCCATCCTACTCATGGGGTGTGTTATGAATATTTACTAGTTGTATGGTGTGAGCATGTTGGGAGCATCAGGTATGGATTGATACTTGGTTGATATTGATTAAGTATATTTTGTTGTTATTTTCTCTGCCATTGCTCAGGAAGTTGGCTTACAACTGCATCCTTTGCTAATTTAACATTTAACAAATTTAACATAGGGCCAATTTGCTCTCTGGCATTCATTTGTTGGTTGCTACATACAGCAGACCTGTCAGCTGAGTGTAGTCTCCATGTAAATCAGAGAGTATTGCAATTTACTGATGTTTGTATTTTTAATTTAATTTATTTCAGCATTGTCAACAGTAAAACCTATTTTGTTATTAAAACTGCTGTATAGTTATATTTGGTGGTCGCTTTTAATGTATGCGGATCATAATGCCAGGTCTTCTTCCTCTATCTCCTCTCAGGTCTCTTTCCTGAGACCTGTGAGCAAAGTTCCTCTGTAAAACCGATTCATGTTGTCAGAAAATTATGAACTTGGTTGGTTAGTTATTAGGGCTTAAGGGCGCATCGACTACATTGGTCATGTAGTGCCCAAAAATGAACTTGAATCATGTTCATAAACATATATAATACCTACATGTTTATATTATACACATAACAATACCTAGAAAGGTACCTACCTACATTCATTTCACTGTTGGCATTGGTACAAGGCTAAGCAAAAAATGAATTTGTACCATAATCTTGTTTCTTAAATTATACATATAGTTTATGTATGAATTATCTATCACAAATAAATTACCTTACTCTCCACCCTCAGCTTGGATGGCATACCCAGGTTAGTAGGTAGGCAGGGGAAGAGGGCAGTTCCTGAACCCTTAAGGCACATGCAACAAATAGTTCTACTGCTCCTTTTGTATGGCTGAACCAGTAATTCTACTGTTTACTGAACACAAAAATGAACAAGCTATCCATATTCAAACAATTCCTTTCAATGAAAATCCTCTAACCACTTGTAAAGAGCAACTTTAAAATAGATCATTATTCTGTAGTGGTGTGCTGTATTCTTAACAGGAAAATGTTGTTGTGCAGGAATACCTCACTGCATCAATTGTAGCACAAGCTATTAGTAATTACTAAAATATGCTGGTATAATTGAAACAAATTGTAATCACTTCCCTATGGTATTCTTAAGCCAATTGCTCTTTGAAGTCTAAAATCATGCCTGTTAACTTTGGCTGCTCCTTGCACAAAGAATTGGTAGATCTATGTATCAGACACTCATATTTTGGTACAAGCAAGTCCATCATTTCTGAATACCATAATATTTTGTTATTTATGTGCCATGATTTTGTTATTTATTTATATTTATGTCCCATGATGAGGGAGACATCAAAAGGGAGGTGTTCGGGAAACGACATAATACCCAGGTTCTTACCCACCTACTTTGATACCCGTGCTCAAGCGCGTGTTCCACGCCAACAACTCAAGCTCCTGTTTGCGGCATTACACGGTGGGAGGGACTAAAAAACAGACACCATCTCACCGACACGGTTTGACCGACACCATCTCGCCGACATGGACCGTCTCAGCAACCGCTGGCTCGATCTTCATGAAACCTACACCAAACGATCGCCAGTGTGCCAGAGGCGTGCGGTTTGGACTTTCGTGACCTTGGGTCAGGTCAAAGGTCACCAAATTGAAAAAAAACATAATTTTGGAATTATTGACATGGCTGATCTCGGCAACCGCTGGTTCGATCTTAATGAAACCTTCACCAAACGAACGGCCGTATGCCGGAGGCGTGCGGTTTGGACTTTCGTGACCTTGGGTCAGGTCAAAGGTCACGAAATCGCAGAAAAAACACAACTTTAGGCTAACCGACATGACCGATCTCGGTAACCGCTGGGTCGATTCCAATGAAACATTCATCAAACGAACGGCCGTGTGACGGAGGCGTGCGGTTTGGACTTTCGTGACCTTGGGTCAGGTCAAAGGTTACGAAATCGCAGAAAAACACAATTTTAGGCTAACCGACATGGCCGATCTCGGTAACCGCTGGGTCGATTCCAATGAAACCTTCACCAAGCGAACGGCCGTATGCCGGAGGCGTGCGGTTTGGACTTTCGTGACTTTGGGTCAGGTCAAAGGTCACGAGATCGCAAAAAACGAGATCGACCCAGCGATTACCGAGATCGGTCATGTCGGTGAGACTGAAACTATGGTTTTTCTGCGATTTCGTGACCTTTGACCTGACCCAAGGTCACGAAAGTCCAAACCGCACGCCTACGGCACACGGCCGTTCGTTTGGTGAAAGTTACATTGGAATCGACCCAGCGGTTACCGAGATCGGTCATGTCGGTGAGCCTAAAACTATGGATTTTCTGCGATCTTGTGACCTTTGACATGACCCAAGGTCACGAAAGTCCAAACCGCACGCCTGCGGCACACGGCCGTTCGTTTGGTGAAGGTTTCATTGAAATCTACCCAGCGGTTACCGAGATCGGTCATGTCGGTGAGCCTAAAACCATGGTTTTTCTGCGATTTCGTGACCTTTGACCTGACCCAAGGTCACGAAAGTCCTAACAGCACGCCTCCGGCATACGGCCGTTCGCTTGGTGAAGGTTTCATTGGAATCGACGCAGCGGTTACCGAGATCGGCCATGTCGGTGAGCCTAAAACTATGGTTTTTCTGCGATCTTGTGACCTTTGACCTGACCGAAGGTCACGAAAGTCCAAACCGCACGCTTCCGGCATACGGCCGTTCGCTTGGTGAAGGTTTCATTGGAATCGACGCAGCGGTTACCGAGATCGGCCATGTCGGTGAGCCTAAAACTATGGTTTTTCTGCGATCTCGTGACCTTTGACCTGACCCAAGGTCACGAAAGTCCAAACCGCACGCCTGCGGCATACGGCCGTTCGTTTGGTGAAGGTTTCATTGGAATCGACCCAGCGGTTACCGAGATCGGTCATGTCGGTGAGCCTAAAACTATGGTTTTTCTGCGATTTCGTGACCTTTGACCTGACCTAAGGTCACGAAAGTCCAAACCGCACGCCTCCGGCATACGGCCGTTCGTTTGGTGAAGGTTTCATTAAGATCGAACCAGCGGTTGCCGAGATCAGCCATGTCAATAATTCCAAAATTATGTTTTTCTTCAATTTGGTGACCTTTGACCTGACCCAAGGTCACGAAAGTCCAAACCGCAAACCTCTGGCACACTGGCGATCGTTTGGTGTAGGTTTCATGTAGATCGAGCCAGCGGTTGCTGAGACGGTCCATGTCGGCGAGATGGTGTCGGTTAAACCGTGTCGGTGAGATGAAGCAGATACCACTGCCTGTGTATATCGTCTCAGATCTGTCGTGATTTACACAGAAATGCAGTTCTGTGTAAATGACGATCCATCGTGATTTACATAGAAGCGCCGTCTGGTGTAAAACCATTAATGAGTCGATTTAAGCAGGGATCGCTGTCTGTGTATATCAACTAAGATCTATCGCGATTTACACATATATGCTATACTGGATGCAATGGCGATGCATCGTGATTTACATTGAAGTGCCGTTTGGTCTAAAACCCACTCGCAGTCGATTTAAGCTGGTAGTGCTGCCTGTGTTAATCAACTCAGATTATCGCGATTAGCACGGGCGGGTGTGAGACTTTGCCGACTTTTTGTGGAGCTGTTGAGTATCCTGAAAGCCCCCCCCAAAAAAAAAAATTGATTGTTTAGCATGGGGTCACATGCAATGGATCCAGTGTGGGGTCCAACAGCTGGGCGTGGGGGAATTAAAAACGTTTCTCCCATTTCGAAATAAAAGTCATGAGATCATAACACCTAAAGTCGTTCAGTCTCTGACATAATTTTTATGTCAACATATGTTCTTAGGTTTCGACAAAATTGTATTTTAGTGCGCAATTTGGGCAAAAATTCACTT
Source organism: Imbricaverruca yamaguchii (assembly GCA_034440575.1). NCBI lineage: Eukaryota > Metazoa > Arthropoda > Thecostraca > Neoverrucidae > Imbricaverruca > Imbricaverruca yamaguchii. Next base: position 190,886 of record JAOTOL010001178.1, read on the forward strand.
CTTAAGGGGAGGGGCAAGACCTAGTTAACCCTTCTCTGGATCCCCCAGTGAATGGGTCCCTACAGTCTTCCAAATTACCTTCATATATACCACTCGAACCGAACATTTTGCTAAGAGTGCGCGGTTTTTGGAATGCGTACCCATGAGCATCGCCCCGCCAGGTTCGCCCGCGCAGCATATGTGAGTAATGAATGCATGCTGGTCGAGGATTTTGACTCAGAACGGGACCGGCGAAGTAATCAAAACCTAGGACTGAACTCAAGTGGTATTGGTGTTAAGCAGACGCACGGTGAATCCGGTGATGTCAGATACCGACCATACCATTAGAGCAATAGGACAGGTATGGTGGTGTTCTTAGCATAAAGCTGGGCAATACCAGCCACGGGTTTCGATTTCTGAACGCTATTGGGAGGAATGTACATGAAAGTAATGGACTGGCCAAATTGATTGGGGAGGGGGGGGGGGGGCAAACTACATATGGCCCCATGTTAAAGGTCTGCATTACTGGGGGGAGCAACATGGGTGACCTTCCCCTCAGGAGTACATAAAACAGCATGGTGTCAGGGAGATTGGATTGACAGTACGGGAGAGCATAGCAGAACTGAGTGGCGCCGGGAAATTTCACCGACGATAGCTGTGTCAGGATGGATACGTCTCGCTAGGGATGGTGTGGAGATGAAGTAAGGGACCTACCTTACCTCGCCTATAGATAGAGCCTGCGACGTTGCAATCAGGGGATTGCCTCTTGGTGGACTGGTGGAGGTTCCTATCGCGCTATCGGGCCCTCTTTATTGAAACCTCCCATTGGTCTGAACCGTCACCATCACCGAACAACTGAAACCGCCGAGTTCTGCAAATTACAACCTGCCGTGTAACATCTAGGCCTACCCAGTCTAGATGCTAGAGTATTTTCTTGACCGCAATCAGACCTGTGAGACGCTGGAGACCTTCATGGCCAGTCATCAACCCCTCGGATTTAGGGCATCCCAGCGAGTGGCACGAGCTCTGCTGTTGTTGCAATGGCAGACAGTCAACCCACTATTGGAATGCCTGCCACCATCCCAGTAGCATGCCTGTGGGGTCTCTTTCCACGTTGCTGAAGGCTTAGTTTCGGCACTTCCCAATAAACCGCAGACTCCGCAGCCCATAGAAAGGCCTTCTGCCATCTTATCGTCCCTTCCCGACCTACTTGCTGGAACTTTACAATTATGGTATTTATTTGGTATGCTATGGCCCCCCGCCAATGCAAGAGCTTCCAGATATATTCCCTACCAGAGAAGCTGTGGGGAGTTTCTTGGGCCGCCAGTGTTGCCATCTGTTTCACCTCGATCGGGGGCCTACAGGGCGTGCAGCTAAGGCACATGGACTACAATCAGCCCCCTGGCGTCTCATCATTGTTCATCGATAACCCAGGTGGGCTGATGGAACGGCAACTCCAATTCCATGCGATTTACGATTTCCATGTGTGGCTACACGTAAACCACAAGGGCACACTTTAGTGGGAAACTCCACCAAAAAGGTAAACTTCGACGTCCGCATTTTCAAGCTCCTGGGCTCGCCACTGAACCAAGTCTTCAATGATTCACTACACGAACTATTCGCCATATTAATCACGTGATACTGCACAGAGACATGTGTATTTGTTTCTATGTAGTGTGGCTAAGCATACCACTATTAAACACTGGAAAACATACTATGTAAGCACATCGTAAACTATATCATAGTTTACGTATGATATACCATACATCGTAAGTACATCGCCACTCATGTGAACTATATGATAAATATTCATGTCATTGGAAACATACTACAATGCAAGTACATGGCAAACACCATAGTAATGCCAAACAAAAAGAATGGATGGCAGCTATCTGGGCGCACACGCCAGCAGACTGCAGGGTCACACCGGACCCAAGGCCACTCATGTAATATATATCATACATATCCATGCAATTGGAAACATACTACAATCTAAATACATGACAAACACCATAGTAATTCCCTCCAAAAGACAAGAATGGATGACAGCTATCCGGGCGCCCAAGGCTACTCATGTAATCTATATCGTACATATCCATGTCATTGAAAGCAGGGCTGCAGTTTCTTCAATTTGTCTGGACAGACATGAGTCTTTAGTAATTGCAAATATCGCACCGGGCAATAACAGGATGAGTGGAGGGAAACTTACTATGCTGATAGAGATATAGATTATTTGGGCTTAAGGGCGCGCCGACTACAAGGTCATTTAGCACCCATTGATATTTAGATAACAACTGATATAAACTGCAGTCCTGCTTCATGGATTAATAAGGCCTTTATGCACTAGACAGCGCGTTTCGTGACTAGCTTGCCAAGTCATTCTTTCCATGAATGAATACCATGTATAAACTATGGCACAACGTATGTCTGGACTAGTAGGTTTGGCGTGCACACATCACAACAATGCAGCCGTCCTAAGCTCGAAATAGACACTGCACAGCCGAGAGCACCGGCAGAAGCGGAGTCTGCGACAGCTGATGCACCCGGTCTGTGTCATTGCACTTTCCAATGGGCACAGGTGTAATATGGCAAAACGCGGTGTTGGGCAGCAACGGTGAAACTACCGGTCTTCCGGATTCTTCGTATGGTGACATGAAAAATCTAGCGAAGTTCCCCGAAGACGTTTGGATCATCTTCCGTGGCTGGTAGACCTGCAAAACATGCAAAAATAGGCATTACCAAACCAGCCCGAAATGCAACAATTTATGTAGTTGCATATTCATGAATCCCTCTGATCTGGCACATACAAGCTGCTGTAGTCCGTAGTATTCGATCCCTCTCGGTCTTGGTCATTCCAGCGAGACTGAGCTCTCGCCGAAATGCCTGCAGCACATGGAATGTGCACAGGAACAGGTTGCAGTCTGGGAACTCTTCCGCAATCGCTGATCTTTCTGCACAGTCTTTGTCAGTGAGCCACACCTGAAAATGGGATGACAGTTTTAACTACATTCCAATACTAAAAATTGTACATAGTACATAAGCCAGAACCAGTAAGTGGAATGTATTCCAAATGCTGGGATGCAGTGGGAGCTTGTAGAATGATTCCTTCTGTACACTCTGAGTGCAATACTACATTCTTTCTATCTATCCCTCTCTCAACATTTTGTGATGTAGCTGCACTCTCAACATAGAGATTGAGAGGGAGATGCCAACATTTACCAATTACCAGGAGATAATGGGGACAGATCAAAAGATAGTCACAACAGAGAGGCATGACAGTCTGGCTGGACCATGAGCAGAGGAATAAGGTAGATGGGTGCACTTTCGTGACTGCTTCACTTGGGAAGGGGAAAACATGGACAGTGAAAGAGGACACACAGGTCAAGATGAGATACACAAGGATAGAACCTTCATGATCACACCATGTTTATTTTTGGTTTGCCCTTATGATGCTTGTGATATTGACATGCACTGATAGCTTGGTTCCAGGTAAAGAGCACTGAGAGGTTGGACTTGAACCAGCCCCTCCCCTTTAACCTGTGCCCACAGCCTTTTAGTTGGAAGATGGGCATGATACCACCAACTTCTCACCTCCATGCCAACATGTTTGTTTTAACATTACTGGGCATGCACTGGTAATACAAACCTTGGTGTAGCTAGCTGTTGTTTCGTTTTGTGCCCTGAAGACCTGAAGCATGGCTCCAACCATTCTGGCAGTTTCACAAGTGCCCAGGAATACTGCCAATGGCACACCTCGTCCAAACGAGTCCACTGCCAGGATGGTGAAGACTGGGGTTCTGATGTCCACCAGCTTGTAGGTGGAGTCCATCAGGAGCATTTCAGGAAACTTCTTGTATGCTGATTGCATCTCTGCATCCTGGAAGAAAAGACTACAGACAGTACCCTGGTCCTCGACAACTGCTGCATGAAATCCCTGCTCAGTGAGCACATCAACTGCACTCTGCAAGTCTGACCTCTCATCCCTAGGGGCCCTCAGAACATTGTTTAGGTCATGCCGTTTTACTGCTTTGCCATATGTGACCTGCAAATGCTGCCGAATGTGCTTTTTGTCAGCACCAACAGCACGGTATTGCCGTGCTTTGGCCTTAGCTTCCTCCGTGAGACGACGGTTTTCGAGCTGCAACAGAAAGTTTGCCTTGGATACTGGATGGGAATGGCTCGAGTTCACACGCTTAACTACAAGGCACAGGGTTTTTTTTCCAGACAGACCTGGATGCTTGCAGCACATCCAATTTTCTTAGTTGTGGTTTTCCTAAACATATTGCCCATGCCTTATTTTGGTAGCTCCGTCCACCTTGGGTACGAGAGCATGTGATAGACCTGTACTTAATATTTCTCAATAGTGTATCTGTGTCATCACTGATTGCTACCAATTTTCACAGGAAATGCCCAGGACTAGCTTTCCGAAACTTGCTCAAAGTTACTGAGCTAGACTTGAAGAATGTCACCTTGGTACAGTTTTCTAGCCCATGAATCCGAGCACTAACTTCATCAAATGACCCAAAACAGTCACCTTCACTCAGTGAGTCAATCCTCCTCGGTGCCCTTGGATCCTCCATTTTCTGAAACACATTGCAGAAATCTAGGGTCATTTTGCGCCCATAACTGGAATGTAATCAATCTACGGTGCTGCTATCATAGCTCACAATCCATCTTCACGGATGGGGGTATATCACGTCAAGGCGAGCTTGTCGAATGAACATAAAAATATTCCCAGACGCAACGGCCTCAGAGTCGTTCCCTATAAGCATACGTAAAGAAGAGTCGGTGTTCAACCGTCCTAAAATCCGGCGTCGTAGAGATTCTAGCAGTGTACAGCCAACTAAAACATGGTACACGGTAAGCGGGTTAGAACAGCGCGGACATACGGGACGGTCATTACCGGTCAACATATAACTATGTGTTGCAAAGGTATGGCCTATTCTCAATCGACAGAGTATTACTTCTTCGCGACGTTTGATTCGGTGAGAGGATAGCCATTTTCCTAGTGTCGGTTTTAAAACCTTGAGCTTACTACACTTTGAATTCCAGGATCGTTGCCATTCTGAATGTATACTTGACAATATAGAAGGGTATATATCTCTTGGAGGGAGCCGTAGATGGACCACACGGCCATTGCTAATGGCGTGCTTTGCGGTTATGTCAGCAGCTTCGTTTCCGGCGAGTCCAACATGGCTAGGAATCCAGCAGAACACTAAAATTATTCCGATGTCATGCAGGGATTTTACTACTTTGATAATCCTTCGAACAAGTCGGTTATCCTGGTTAAAGATGTTCAGTGCCTGGGGACTGCTCAGAGAGTTTGTGAAAATCACGTACTTCGTGGACCGGTCTTTCTGTATAAAATAGAGGGCTTGTAGAACGGCATACAGATCGGCAGTAAAAATCGAGGTTTGCATCGGTAAACAAAAAGATCGAACACTTTGTCGACTTACGTAAGCACACCCGACACCAGAAACTGACTTTGAGCCGTCCGTGTAAATACCCCAAAAGTCGTTATCTTCGTGTATTTTTTCCAATGCTAACGTTCGGAGTTCCTCCGGGTTTACCTGCCCTTTCTTTGAGCAGGTTAGTCTCATGTCAGTTTTCACTGGGAAAACATGCCAAGGGGGAGTGCTCGGCGTGATTACACGTGCTATGGAACGCGGCCGGATATTACATTCTCGAAGAATCGTGGACATACGAGTGGAAAACGGTAATCCACGCCGGGTAATGTGGCGCGCATTTGATGTCCTCGAGAATATCCACCGATAGGCTGGATGGTTCCGGTTTTGAGCAACATTGCATGCGTATCTCGCGCCCAATAACTTAAGGCGTAGTGCAAGAGGTGGCTCGTCCACCTCTACCATTACACTAGCAGCCGGTGAGGTGCGAAATGCTCCAGTAGCGATGCGAAGAGCTACATTGTGGATCACATCAAGGCGACGCTTGGATGTGGCACACGCTCCGTCATAAATAAAGCAACCATAGTCAATTTTAGAACGCACAAGCGATCGATACATAAGAAGCAAGATAGATATATCTGCTCCATACGAACATCTAGAGACTGTACTCATTACCTGTAGTCGCTTTGCACATTTCTGTGCAAGATCGTTGATATGGGTGGTGTATGTCAATCGGCGATCCATCCACACACCCAGAAACTTGGCAGCTGGTTTGAATGGTATATGGCGTCCATTGAGCATAATCACGGGGTCAGTGCAAGAGCGTTTGCGACAGAAGTTGACAGCGGTGGTTTTCGACGTAGACATTACGAAACCGGTTTTGTTGCACCAATCCTGCACCTTCCGAACAGCCACCTGGAGTTGTCTCTCAACCGTATGCACAGAGCGTGAAGAGGACCATATGGCGAAATCGTCCACGAAAAGCGCTCTCCCTACGGAATTTGGCAGCGATGTACCCACGTCATTAATTGAAATAGCAAACAATGCAACGCTCAGTATGCTCCCCTGCGGAACTCCGTTAGTTTGTGAAAAGGTGCCAGATAGGGAATTTCCTATTCTAACGCGAAACGTTCTGGAAGACAGAAAATTTGAAAAGAAGACACCCATGGCACCTCTGATTCCCATATTGTGCAGCCTCATCAGGATACCGTGACGCCATGCCGTGTCATATGCGCCGTCAATGTCAAAAAATATTACTGATGTGTGGTGGCGTTTCATGAAGCCAGAGCGCACAACTGAGTCGAGTGTTAAAATGTGGTCAATTGTGCTACGGTGTTTACGGAACCCACTCTGTATGACAGTAAGTAGATTGTTATGTTCTAGAAACCACATCAATCGGACATTCACCATTTTTTTCTCGAAAAGTTTACACAGGGAGCAAGGCAGTGAGATTGGACGGTAATGCAGTGGATCAGTGCCAGATTTATTTTGTTTACGTATGGACACTACAATTGCCTCCCGCCATGAAGGTGGAAATGTGCCCGATGCCCACATTGTATTTAGGGCTTCCAAAGGTGCTTCTAAAGCAGCAGCTGGTAAGCGCTTTATAATGTCATTATGCATAGTGTCGGGACCCTCTGCCACGCTCTTCAACGTGCTGATTTATTGATTATTTGGGCTTAAGGGCGCGTGGACTACTAAGGTCATTTTGCGCCCATCAGCCGCCAATCAGCCTTCAACGTGCTGATTGCTGTGGTTAATTCGGAAGTGGAAAATGGTACGTTGTACTGGAGGACATCTGTGGTGGAAAAATCGAGAGGACGTGCCTCGCACCTATCCTTGTGTCTCAGAAATTGTTCGTTATATGTGTTTTCAGAGCGTGCTGACAAAGCTCGTCCCATCTCGTTCGCTACTTCTTCTGGGTCAATGATATCTCGACCGGCCATGTGTAGGGTAGGAAGTGGGAGTGGAGTATACTTTCCAGAAAAGCGTTTAATGCGGGACCATACAGACGACAGTGATGTGGATCGATTAAATGTGTTCACGTAAGCTTTCCATGAATTTCGTTTCGCTTGGGCAATAGTACGTCTAGCGAATGCCGTGCTTTGCGGAAAGCTATTAAATTTGCCATACAACTATTTCTATTAAAGGTACGAAAGGCTTTCTTCCTGGCACGCAACGCCTCTCGGCACTTTTCCGACCACCACGGAACGGGTACTCGAACTGAAGTTCCTGAAGAACGAGGAATGTATCGCTGAGCGCTCTCCACGGTTGCCGTCGTGAATGCCTCCACGGAAACACCGCATTCATTGGGATAGTCTCTGAGTCTACTCTCAATATTTGCTTGGAACGCACCCCAATCGGCCCGGTTAAATATCCATTTCGACGGTCGTCGGCTTACAACAACTCTGTTAATGAAACAAGACCAAATAGGTAAATGGTCACTGTTATGTGGATCGTCGTCCACGGACCATTATAAAAAGGGTGCAAGTTCTGGACTGCAGAGGGTAAGATCCAGCACAGAGGTCTGCCCCGTTGGCAATGTAAAATGGGTTGGCCTTCCTGTGTTAAGTACACATAATGGAAAATCTCGAACAAAACATTCGGCTGCACGTCCACGGCTCGTCGTGGTAGCTGAGCCCCAAAGAGGGTGGTGGGCGTTAAAATCGCCGCATACCATTACCGGTGGAGTGAGCTGCCCCACCGTTTGGGAGAGCTCAGAAAGTGGGAACCTCTCGCCCGGCGGGAGATATACGCTACATATGGTAACGGCGTGGCGATTTATTTTCATACGGGCAGCGATACACTGTATATTTGAAGATATAGATACTTGCTGGAAGGGAACAGAGTTGTGCACAGCAAAAAGTACTCCTCCATGTGCTACAGTGTGCGGAGTAACATCCCTACGCAACACAGAGTAGTTGTTCAGGTGAAAATGTGCATCAGGAGAAAGCTTCGTCTCTTGGAGACAAACTACTAATGGTACTCGTAAATGTAAAATGGTTTGGACGTCGTTGAGGCTGGTTCTCAGCCCTCTACAATTCCATTGGAGAATAAAATCATATCAGATATATAAGGATGGAAGTGGCGAACTAAAAACGGGGGAAACGAGAGCGGGTTAGGTTTCCCCTGTTCCCGCCCTCAAAACCGGAGGTAACCCGCGGGCTTCGGGCTCACTCGGCCCAAAGGACTGAGTCCTCGGGCGGGAACGTGGTGACCCCTCCCCCGGTGGAGAGCTCGATGGTGGGAGACCTCGCTTCTGAGGCCCCAGCCGGGGAGGGGGTGGAGGAGGACCCATTTGATTTATGGACGGAGCCGGTCCCTCTATTCGCCGTCGTGGCGGTGGGGTTGCCGGCCTTCGTGGTGCAGCCGCCTCGGCTCCCTGGCGGTTCTTCTCGCGGGATCTTTCCATTTCAGCTAGCCGCGCTCGTTTCGCCTCGCGGACGCGTCTCTCAGCCTCCAGTGGTGATGTGGGGGTAAGATAGATTACTTTGGATGTGGAAGTAGAGGGCGTGGTGGATGAGGTGTAGGGGGGCTTGGCGAGATTTTTGGACCCCTGTACCAAGGTCCACTTTCCTCCTTCCTGTTCTGTTTCCGTCCCCGATAATTCCTCTGAGGGCTGCGGGGATGCTATGGGTGGCGTTTATATCGCCTGCTCTGACCTGGATGGTCGAACCGTGAGTAGCGCTGTCTCCGCGTTCGCGGAAGGTGTGCATGTAAAGCCAAAGGAGCGCACCAAGGCGCCGAGCTGTGTAAGCAACTGTGTAGCGCTGATGGCTTGTTGATGTGTATAACTCGTTGGGGTTCTTTTAGCCTTTTCTGCGTATGATACTCTGGGGTGACTCTCCTCATATGCCTCTCGGGCTTGTCGAAAAGTGATATTTTTGGTACATTTTAGTGACAAAATCGCTTTCTCTTTCAAGTAGGCTGGGCATGATCTGTCAGAGGTTTTGTGGGGCACCTGACCCCGACCACAATTCACACACCATGATTCCTGCGAGTCACACTTGTCGACAGTGTGGCCTTCCGACCCACATCGGCCACACGCAGGGCGTCCTCGACAGTACTGGGTCGTGTGGCCGTAACGCTGACATTTGTAGCACCTCATTGGGTTGGGAATGAAAACACGGACTTTTATTCGGATATAGCCTACTGTTACTGTGGCTGGTAGATCGGTGCTACTGAACGTTAAAATAATGTTATTTGTCGGATGTAGCTCCTTCTCCTTTCTTACTTTCATCCTCCGCGCGTCAACAACACCATACTCGGCTAATCCATCAACAATCTCATCCTCAGACACGTCCCTCAGATCGAAGCAGTTAATGACTCCTTTGCAGAAATGTTTAGTATTGTTTGTTTATTGGTTGGTTCACGACACACTTTATGCACATTCACGGCTAATGGCGCCGCGAAATTTTTAGTATTATGAGGTTCAACTTTTACCGGTATTGTAATGTCTCTTGTCCCGTTCGGTGTGCGTATGCTGTATGTGAATTTATCTAGCTCCAGGGCTCTCCTCGCATCCTCTCCCTTACGAAATTCGACCTCGATGCCCCCATCACGCAACTTGTCGCATCGCAGTATACATCCCAAACGGTCGCATCCTCGCTTACGCTGAAAGGGTGAGAGCGTTGATAATTTCTTTTCTGGGTCCGTTGATTTGAAAACCAAGATACGCGGGTTCGAGGTGCTTGATGGCGAGCCGGTGCTCGCGTGCTCAAAGTGTGCATGTTGTGTGCGCTCATTGTCCTCATGAGCCCTACGCGACAGGGTTAAGTTCGGACCTGGTCTTCGGGCAGAGGGACGAGGGGTCTGGTCCTTGTGTGAGGGGCCAGGGGACGGTTGTTTGTTAGATGTATCCATAAGCATGCATTGGTTTCTGCCCCTCGGGCGCCCCACCCCTAAGGGGCCCTACTGGGGGGACGCCTGGGTCCCGCGAACGGGAGGTCGCCAGGCGCCCGAGGAGCTATACGAGGCAGGCGGTGCCTTCACCCGGCCGGGAGAGAGAGACTCACCACCCCGACCAGGATCCAGCGCCGCCCACCCCTTGACCCCGGCCGGCCGGGAGGGCAGGCACTGGGAAACCCAGGCCCCCAGCCCGAGGCGACCTGCCACTTGACCCGCGTGAGGCCCCACGGGCCCGCCCGCCCCTCCAGGATATCATGACCAAAGATATGTGTTTGTCTCCCCTCACAACTAGCACCGTGCGACGGGGGACCTCAACCTCCAGGACTCCGTCAACCCCTGGGGACGGGCCGAAGGGGCGCGGCTACCCCGATAAAACCGAGCTGGTGGGCAGGACCGGGGAGGTTGCCCTGCCTGCTCATGGTATGGATAGTTAGTGTTGTAGGGCTAGGTGAAGGGCATGGATTGGGATGAGATGGGCATGGGAATGGGGGCGTATGGATGGAAGGACGAGTGAGGCACTCTTAGTCTGACCTCTCCCCGGCCGCCTGGTGGTCTGGCCGCCGGATCCTTGAGGCACGCAATCCCCCCCCCCACCACGGAAAGGTGATGCCTCATCGGGGGGGGGGATGCAATGATATGATGCCATGTCATTGATGTTGGGGAAGGAATGGTACATTAGACATTACAAACCTAGAATAGCTCACATAATTACATAAATGATGCCACAGGGACAAGTGGTTGTATCTTCTTACTCACATTAAAAGCATCATATTAAAACATTTGTTAAAATCAGCATTTATCTTTATTGCAATATTTGCCCTAAAAATGAGGTTATCTTAGGCTGATGACAAGCTACCAGAGAGGTAGCTTGTCATCAACCACTCTTGACTTGACAAGCCACCTCTATGGTAGCTTGTCCGCAGCCTTATCAGACCAACTGCCAACTGACCATCCCAGCTGGGGACTAAATGCAAGTGAGCAAAGCAACTCAAACTGTGTTACCAGGACAGGGGAGACCGGAGCAGGTCAGCACTTCTTAATAGGTTCATGTGGTCTATGGCTTCTCGGTGTGTATCCCAACGGTGTCATACTGATCAGCACAGCATTCTGACTACAGCTTATGAAGCCTTCATGCTTCAAGAAGGAAACAATGAATTTTACAGTCACGGAACTCCTTAAAGAAACACATACTGGGAACCCTTGGAACAATTTGAGGAAATGGTCTTGTGGATCCCAGGTTTAGATTCATGAAGGTGGGGTGGATCCAAAGGGGTGGATCTCAGTGGTAGATCGAGAGGGTAGGTTCCAGAGGATGAACGATGGGAGTAGATATCAGGTGGCAGATCCCAGGGGCATAAAACATCGCAGGGATGTATCTGAAGGGGTAGATCGGGGGTTTAGGGGCGCATCGACTGCTGGGGTCATGCAGCGAGGGGGTAGATCGCAGGGACGCACTTAAGAGGATGGATCACAGTGGTGGGTCCCAGGGGATAGATTGTAGGGGTGGATCAAAGTGGGCAGACCGCAGAGGTGGATGTCAAATAAGAATATAGCTTCCACAATTAACGATATAGGAATATGCTTTCCATAATCCACAATAACCTACCCAAACCCGCGCCAGCTCCACGACCTTCCAACCCGGCGACGTCTTCGAGAAGGGCTCTTGTCAAGGCGGCAAATGCGCGCCAAAACCAGTGACGTCACATTTCTATCCTGATTTCCACAGATAGTGCGTATGGTGTATATCCACTCAGACCTGTCGTGATATGCACAGGAGACCATTCTCTGTGTAAATCGACTCATGAGTGGAGATACACGCTTCCTATTTTTTATGTTAGTACTTTGATAGCCACGGCTTTTCGTCCGTAAGCAAGAGTGGCTGGCCGCGGGCAGTCGCTGCCCTGTTTTGTCTTACACCGCAGTCTTGTGATTGTGCCAGTCGGGGTCGGTGAGGACAGGTGGGTGCCTTGGTTCAGTTGTGGCCATTGTTCTCAGTACATGCATATGTATGCATATGCATATGCATACATATGCATATATATGCACATGCATATGTGTATGTATATGTATATGTATGCATATGTATGTATATGTATGTACATTTATGTATGTATGTGTATGTAAGTATGTGTATGTATGAACACGTATGTATGTATGTATATGAATGTATTTATATGTATGTATGTATGTATGCATATGTATGTGTGCTGCGTATGTGCATGTGTATGTGTGTACGTCCCACGTGACTGGATGTACGCGTGAGCTACTAAAGCAAAGGTCATACGCCGAATCGCTAGCCGTAATTCGATTAACGAACCAACAGTAACATAACGATAAATGAAGCTAATTTTCTGAACAGGTAACTTCCATATTCATATATGGTTCTGCGGTGTTCCAGCCTACCGTTTGTATTGATTTCGGAGTTATTCAGGACATCCATAGAATAGTAAATGTCTCCTCACAAGCCTGGAATTCCAATGTTCGTACCAACGATTGTCATCTGTTTATACGAGCTAGGCTTCGAGTACCACAGTTCCGTGCTGATTAGTGGGATGCTTTTGGTTAATTCCAAAAAGATGTGGATGTTGATGTTCTCTACACCGAAAACCGATGACTGTAAATACCAACCTAAGTCACACCATCTCGTATATGTACCAGTATAATATGACTGCCGAAACCGAGCGAGGGGATTTATATAGGTGCGAAAATGCTAGATTACCGTCGCTAAATCCGACGTTGTGATGGCTTCAGTGATATTTAGACCATTGTGTTACATTCACCTTTATCAGCAGCATGTGATATCCGTACCTGCTCTTTACAGGCTATATGCCTCTGCTGCTGGTGACCGTCTTCATTAGACCATCGGATGTTGGTGGTCGGCCTGCCGCACCGAGTATGGACGACGGGCGCGTGCTGACATCGGCGCTGATGACACGTGCTGTGCGTCAGACGCTAACCAGGAACTGATTAGCGTCTGACAACTGATTAGCGTCTGTCTTGTGTGGGTGATGTGCTGCGGCTTAAGAATATATATACTGGTAAGTTGTGCTGTGGAGATCATGCTTTTATGAGTCTGAACGTTCTGAACAATGCAAATGGCAGTACTGTACGCAATGTACGCATGGGTGTAACCAGTGGCGGCCTGGGGGACATGTCCCTGCCCCATTTCGGAAGTGTCCATTTGTTCCCATCAATTTTGTATATGCCCCCTCAAGCTTCAGATACCGGAGTATCATCGCCGCAAAATTATACTTGATAATTTATGAAGTGACAATATATATATATATATATATATATATATATATATATAAGGGTACGTTAGGCATCATGAGCGGACATAATACCGCTGGCGCCTCTGGTGGTGGGTTTGTGAAAGAACACCACCAGAGTGGGTTGGGTCTCAGTAATGCTATATTCTAGTTTCCACGGAAGGTGCAGGTGATTTCTAATGGTCAAATTTGAACAACATTGAAACAAGCTCTCGTATGATGCGTAGTTCATTTTATTATCAAATCATTTCATCCTCTCACTTTGCCGTTAAAGTGAAATGAGAGCAATTGGCCACCCAATATCTCGTGATAAAAGCGCGTCATACATCTTCTGTGTTATGTGCTGACAATTTCCAACGTCCTAAACGAAACTAAAATCGAGCGTGCTACATTTTTAGATCATCTTGAATAACTTCCATGAAGTACCCTGTCAGTTTTGCACTGAATTCCAGAATTTGTGTTTCAAATTATCACATCATACTACCTTAAATTGTATATCAGATGCTCTACATTACCGAATTGATAGCCAATGATCTCAAATAAACCGGCATAAAATCTGCTGTCTTTTGGTGCGATACTCAACCACTTTTATAGAGAGCTAACCCTGTCATTTTTGCACTCAATTCAAAGATTTGTGTCTGAGATTATCACATCTACTTCTTCAAATTGAATTTCGGATGTTCTACATACGCGAGTTAATTTCCAATGGTCTCAAATAAACTGGCATAAAACCAGCTACCTCCTGATGCCATACTCGACTACTTTTATATATATTTAACCTTGTTTAATACAACGAAGAATGGCTCTTAGATGCTCCTGGGTTTTAGACATTGCGTGAGACGAAATGTACGACCCTCAATATACCAGGAGGTGCTGGGTTTACTCAACATCAAAAGTAGCGTTAGGGATCATGCTATATTACTCAACGTTTCGGCCAGGGGCCATCATCAGGAGTGATCATCAGGAGTGATCAGGAGTGATGGCCAAGGGCCATCATCAGGACATAGACTCCTGATGATGGCCCCTGGCCGAAACGTTGAGTAATATAGCATGATCCCTAACGCTACTTTTGATGTTGAGTAAACCCAGCACCTCCTGGTATATTGAGGGTCGTACATTTCGTCTCACGCAATATATTTAACCTCGTCATTTTTGCGCTAAACTCTACGATTTCTGTCTCAACTTATCACATTGTATTACTTTTATTTGTATATGAGATGTTCTACATTAGCGAATTAACTTCCAATAGTCTCAAATAAACCGCCATAGAAAACCTGCCTTCTGATGTCATACTCGACTACTTTTATGGATATCTAACCCTGTCATTTTTTACCTTTTGACATGAAGCTGTCCGGAATTATTGAGGTTCTGGCATTGCTCGATGCATGTCAAGCGCCGACAGTTACTGCCCAGAGGATCCGGAGGGCCATCGAGGGGTGGCATGCTGTGGTGTCGCCACGAAATTCTTCCAGGGGGGGGGGACAAGATCGAAAGGGGGCCTCCTGCTTCCCGAAAAGGGGCCTCCATTGTGTTAGGGCCTCCTATTGTTTAGGACCTTTCATTTCATATTAATGTAGATTTCATATCAATGTACTGTTTGTTCTTGACATGGTGCATAATTTACTCAACACGCAATAGCAATAATCATTATTTTTCGCTGAAAACTGGGCCATACTAGGGTATAAATAAGTAATATGTGGATACATACCTAAGTGTCAAAAGCAACCAAAATCTCAATGTTTTCTCTCACAAAAGAGTCTTCCCGCTGTCCTCTAGATTGCAGCGAGGCTGATGTTAAGCATATCTTACAGATATCTCCCATTGATCAACCCACTTTTATGTCCTCCAAGAATAACTGAATATAGTTGGATTCATCACTACTGTTACTTATTACCACCAGCTTGATGCCCTAAGCAAAGCTTAAGCGATCATTTCTCACTCCCAGGACGATAATTTCGCGAAGATTAAAACAAGAAGTGCGTTGCATTGGTTTTCTGATGGGAATCTTAGGCATTTTCGATTTTTTTCTTCTAACATTTGGTGCTGGCTGCAAGGCACCTGCCAAACAAGCTAAAATAACAACTTCTTCGCGAATAAATTCACGCGCCTGGGATTTCGACCGCTATTTTGTCACAGGTGCCCTATCGAAATGAAACGATTAGTGATCAACTGAATTATCCTGTGAAGGGGCCTAATCTACCACTATCCTTCCTGATTCGTCGGATTTCAACCATAACTGCCCCACCCAATTCTACGGGTTTATTTTGGTATCCCTTGAAAAATAAACTCACATTGCTGAAATTACACCTATTCCACAACAGCCGGATCGGTATCCGAAAATGTCAAGCTGGAGCTCTCCAAAATTAGGAGGGATTCCCAAAAAATCAATGTCAGGGTCAGTAAAGTGGCTTTGAAGCATAGAACATATTACCAGATGCCTTCACAAATTGTGTACGACGCCGAAAAACAAAACATACCGACTCTTGAAAAATCGAGATGGGATACAAATACATGGCGCCGGGGTCTCTAAATGTCGGGCCGGAATTCGGACTTTTGAGAGAGAACAAATCAGAAACAATCCACAAAAATCGCATTGAGCCCAGAAAACTGGCGTTGGGTTCCTGGACCCACACGCCTGGGAGCGATAAGTCAGGCTGGGACATATAAAAATCGCTCCGAAGCCCCAAAACCGAACTAGGGCCCACAAATGTGCGTTAGAAACCCGAAATAAACACAGCGGGACCCCAAAAGCACAACGGGGGCCGAAAATACAACTGACGCTCTAAAACACACCATCTCCCAAAAATTGACAGGGTCTTAAAACATGCGTTGCAGACCTAAATAAACATACATGGAGTTCTAAAGCTCTAAAGCTCATGCATGGAGCTATAAAAAGTACACTGGATGCTCTTAAGGCACGCAGGGATCATGCTAATGCACAAGGATCTGAAAAGCGGCTGGAACCACAAAAGGCAAAATGGTTCCAAATCGAACAAAAGGACCAGCGGCTAAAGAAGCACATTGGGATCTTTGAAAACGCCTGACACGTAAATATATTATCGGTGCATAAAACAAAACAAAAAAACACTAAAACGAGCAGGAGTTTAGAAAATGTATTAAACCCCCCAACTTGAATTAAAAATATATTACCCATCACTTTGAAATGTAAAGTTTCCCAATCTCAGGCATCCCAGTTCATATCACCCGGTCGCCACGACGCCAACGTCTGTGCACGTGCACACTCATTTTGCGCATTCGGCGCATTCGCAACACTTCGTACGATGCTGCGGTTTCTGCTAGGCCTTCTGGCTTTTGCTAATTACTGTCACATGATCTATATTCTTTATACAGTCTAATGTGATATTTTTGGGCCCCGACGCCATTTTCTTGCATCCCTAGCGCGAGCTTTAGCTGCCTCGACACTCTTTGGGGGTCTAAAACGTTTTAGGGGTTTTGGCATCATTGTTGGGCCCCAGAGTTGGAGTGTTTTTGTGTTCTTTGTGTGTTTTTGTGAGTGTTTTTCAGAGTTGGACCCATGTCCGGAGTGTTTTTCGTTGCTCTGTCTTCATTTGTTTTGGTCCCATTGGGACTGTTGTGGAATGGTATGACCCGTCGTTCCACTATATTTATTTTCATGGTTCGGTCGTAAATTTTTGGTACACCCAGGCTCAGCGTGATTTTCAGGGTCCCCGGCCGGATTGTTTTGGTCCATGCCGTAAATGTGAAATACCCCGGCACGACTTTTACCATCTCTTAGGGGTTTCTTGCAAATTATAGGCCTCATCTCGCACCATAAGTATCTAGTCCCATTTCCTGAAGACTACCGGTTTTCAACGTCTTATGTCCTACCCTCCTCTATATTCAATGTCTTCCTCTCTCGTCTTGGGCCTTCTCCTACATCCTTGGGCCCTTTACCATGGTATGGGGCCTCTTCTCATGTCCTAGGAGCATTATCTGCCAAATTAGGGGTCTCCTGCCACGCCTCGTGGGCCCCCTCCTTTATCCTGGCAAAGCCTTACCAGTCTTCAGGGAATCTTCAATTTTGGAAACCGCACTTCACACCTGTTACCACTCCCATCTTAAGGGCCTCCTCTCATTTTCTTGGAAATCTTTCTGGTCTTCAGGGCCTCATTCAGTCCTGTAGACATACTCCTTTTCGGGGGACTCCTCTCGAGTCCGGCAGGGCCCTCATTTCTCTTCTAGAGTCCTTTTTCAAATAAGTGGCCTCCTCTTACGTCTTGGGGACCTCTTGCTCTGCGTTTTGATTCGAACATCGCCCATCTTAAGGGTGGTATCTTATCTGCTGGTGGTTTCCTCTTCTCTCCCAGGTTCCTCTTCTTCCAAAATATACACAACCTTTATTATCTCAATGGTCTTGTTATTTCCCTGGGACCTTCTTGGCCATCTGCGAAGCTTCTTTTCCGCCTGGGAGCTATCTCTCTTATCCAATGGCCTTTCTCTCCAATTGTAGGGCCTCCTCGTTCATCATGGGTCTTATTTTCAACCTTGTGTCGTCCTCTTCCGCATTAGGTGCCTCCTGCCATGTCTATGGATCATCCTTTTCTATTCTGGTGGAACCTTGCTCGTTTTGGTGCCTATTTTTGCGTCTCCGAAACCTCATCACATATCCACTGGCTTTCTTTTCCGCTATAGGGCCTCCTCTCACTTTCTGGGGCCTCCCTTCCCCTATTGGGGCATCCTTTGCAATTCTGGGGGCCTCCGTGCCAATTTTTGGCCCTCTCTTGATTTCTGGGGCCTCCTACCCTATCCTAGGTGACTCCTTTTTAAAATTATGGGACTCCTTTCACATCTTGGAGTCATCCTCATCTGTATTTGGAGCCTCATTATTCTCTTAGCAGGTTGTTTTTGCGTCCTTGTCTTAAATTTTCCCTTCTAGGGTACTCGTCTTCTAAAATGTTGGCTTCATCTGGCTGGTCTCAGTAGCCTTCACTCCTTCCTAGGGGGACCTTCTTACCCATCTTGGGGCCCCCTCTTGCGTCAGGATAAATATCTGTTGTCATTATTTTCTATTGTAGGGTCCTTCCCTTCCATCTTGGGGCCTCGTTTTCCAAATTAAGAATATCCTGACACCCATCGGAAGCCTTCTCGTGTAACCCTGGGTGGCTTCTTGCCCGTCTCGGTGACATCCTTTTCGTCCTGGAGGTCTCTTTTTTGTCCTGGGGGCCTCCTTTTCGTCCTGGGGGCCTCCTTACAATCTCTGTTTTATGTCTCTGATAGGAACCTGATGATACTTCCTGGGGGCCTCGTTATCAGTCTTGGATCCACCTCGACAGCATCATCTTCTGTCCCGTCGGGCTCCTTGCTCACCTTTTTGTATTATGCATTTCCGCATAGTGGTCTTCTCAAATTACTGGGCGCACCACCCAAGTCTTAAGGCAAGGGGTGGGGACGATTGCCCCCGCTGCCGCCACCCCGGTAGCGACGTCCCTGCTCCGAAACCTCATCTCATGTCCACTGGCTTTCTTTTCCGGCTTAGGGCCTCCTCTCATTTTATTGGGCCTCCCTTCCCGTATTAAGACTCCTTTCGTCCTGGAGGGCTTCCATTTCGTCCTGGGGGGCCTCCTTTTCATTATTGACCTCCTTTTCGTTCTGGTGGCCTCCTTTTCGTCCTGGAGTCCTGGAGGGCCTCCTTTTCGTCCTGGGGGCCTCCTTTTCGTCCTGGTCGCCTCATTTTCTTCCTGGGGGCCTTTCCGTCCTCGAGCCTCCTTTTCGTTCTGGGGGCCTCCGTGTCAATAGTTGGCACTCTCTTGATTTCTGGGGCCTCCTACCCTCTCCTAGGTGACTTCTTTTTCAAATTATGGGCCTCCTCCTGTAGGCCCCTAATTTGTAGAATCTCTTTTTCGTCTTGGGGGCTCCTTTTCGTCCTGGAGGGCCTCCTTTTCGTCCTGGGCCTCCTTTTCGTCATGGGCTTCCTTTCCATCATGGGGGCCTCCTTTTCGTCATGGGGACCTCTTTTTCGTCCTGGGGGCCTCCTGTTCGTCCTGGGAGCATCCTTTTCGTCCTGGAGGGCCTCCTTTTTCGTCCTGGAGGGCCTCCCTTTCGTCATGGAGGGCCTCCTGTTCGTCCAGAAAGGCCTCCTTTTCGTCCTGGAGGGCCTCCTTCGTCCTGGGATCTACTTTTCGTCCCGGGGGCCTCCTTTTCATCATGGGACCTCCTTTTCGTCCTGGGGGCAAGGGTAAAAAAAGTCACCGATCTGCCGACGTCGTCGGAGACCACACACGCTCAGGTTAAGCTGATTTGAGAGACCATCAGCGAAGACTAACACACGCAAAACCCAAGAAATCAAGGACGTGCTTTTATGTTGCTTCCATTCGCCGGACCGTTATACTTTAAAAAGTGGCACCTCTTCTGGGCTCTGTCCGATCAAACTCCGCAGACTGCAGCCCATGAAGGCAGCCCTGTCGTAGGTGTGCTTCTAAAATGAAAAAGCTGCCCTTCAAATACTAATTTAGCACAACTTAACAATCTAGCATATATTTTTAATATGCCAGATTTACGGTACCAAAATACCAGATATCCACGGCGGACACCGCGGCCCGTCGGCGTTTCTCGGTGGTCGCAATGAGACCACCCGTGCTAAGTCAATGGGCTAAAAAAAGGCGAGAATCACCGACAAATGGTCGCAGGCTGGTCGCCGCGCCGTGTCTTAGTAGGAACTAGCAACAGGAAATAGTCGGGAAAGGGCAGCTGAGCTGGGAAGGAAGAGATTTCGATTTTGAATGTGAGGAGGGAATCGCTGAAGTGGACATTTGTTGAACGAACAGAAGTGGTGGCCTAATTGTTAGTGAATGGGTATGGTCGGAGTGGAAACCTGTTTTTATCTAGCTTTGATGATTTCATCTATACATATATGTACCTGAAGGTGAGAAAAGCCTGTGCCATTACGGAAACTTAAATGGTTTGGTGCGTCCGTTCAACTTGGAACGAACCGTAGATAACCAGGCGATATGCATGCTGATTTTGGTGAACTTCAAGTCAAACTGTTGGGCTCAATTTTTACCCATTCAAATTCATTGAGATCACTTCTGGTATGAGGAATGATCCAAGAAAGAGGCATTACCTGTTGTCTGTTCCCTCCAGGCATTACATAAAATTTGGTGGATTGGGGGGGGGGGCGGAAATAACCATCCACCCCAATTTGTAGGCCATATGAAAGAAAGATCAGCTATGCTTGACATGATATGAATGTTAGAAGTGATTCGCTGTCAATATTAGATGTAGATTGGTTAAAAATATAAATCTTAGTGTGACTGGTTTCTATTATAAATCATTTTCAAGCAATGAGTGCTTGATGCTTGTGTGCTTGGTCATAATTTATAATATAAACTGGTCAAACTAAGTTTTATCTTTTTAACCAATCTAAAGAAATAATATTGCCAGTGAATCTCTTCTAACATCTTCGTATCATGTCAAACATCCTGCCAACCATTCTCCACCTACTTTCCCACCTATGTTTCTGGAATTTGTGCCAGCCTTGCCCCCTCCATATCAAGCCAGGTAAAATTTGCAACTGAGCCTGCCTATATCTGGTGCTGACAACAGTATCTGGTGCATTGTTGCACTATCTCCCTGCCATGTTAGTAAATGGGGAAAAGCTGTCCATGCAGCATAAACTTCAATGTCAATTTGATGTAGCTGAAAGTTGTTTAAGTGAAAACATATTTGTGATAAGCAGTGGTGGATCTATATTAGGGCAAAATGGGCAATTGTCCCCTTCCCCCACTAAACTGCCAGATTTTTCTTTAAATCAATGTTTTTGGCACTTTCGTCTGTTTTTAACATTTGCCTCCCCAAAATTTGCCCTCACTAAACAGGCCCTGTAGATCCACCACTGGTGATCATCACATCCAAATGCAACATAATCTGTGTATAAATTTAATTTTTAAAAGTTTAAAAGTGACTCAGTTATGGAAGAGGGTGGTGTAGGGGGATTGTATGGGGGTATCTGAACATGTTATGTTCCTTAACACCTACCTTTTGATGTTGCCCTCATCATGTTCAGTACATAGATAACAAAAACATTATGGTATTCAGAAATGATTGACTTGTTTCTACCAAAATATGAATGTCTGATTACATGGTTCTACTAATTCTTTGTGCACAGAGCATGCAAAGTTCACAGGCATGATTTTTGGCTTCAAAGAGCAGTTGGCTTAAGAAAACCATAGGAAAGCGATTTACTTTTTTTTTGCAATTACACCAGCATATTTCAGTCACCACTAATAGCTTGTACTGCAATTGTTACAGTGAGGTATTCCTGCACAGCAACATTTTTCTGTTCAGAATACAGCATATCACTACAAAATAATGATCTATTTTAAGGTTCCTCTTTATAAGTGGTTAGAGGATTTCAATTGAAAGGAACTGTTTGAATATGGATAGCTTGTTCATTTTTGTTTTCAGTAAACACAGTAGAATTGCTGGATCAGCCATACAAAAGCAGCAGTAGAGCTATTTGTTGCATGGTGCCTTAAGTGTTCAGAACCCCCCCCCCTTCTTCCTCTACACTAATTTGATGAATTTTTAACCAGCTCTCCCATGTTATGCTTATTTCCCCATGTAAATGCATGAGTTATGCTCCACCTAGTGATTCCCCCAGACAAAAGTTTATGGACAGGTGTGTAAATGATCAGGGAAGAGTATGCCAAATTAATGGTGACATTTAACATAGGGATGGGAAAAAAAGTTCGCTTAAATTGAATTTATGCCAGACAGTGGCCTATTATTATTTAAGCTGGCTTAAATTCACAACACTTCTAGGCCACACACTTCTAAGGCTCACAAACCATGGGTAGGGGAGAGTGAGGCAAAGCAGACCACCTAAGGTTTGACATCCTGTAAGTCTAAGATGAGATGTCATATGGAGGTATGACCAACTCTTTGATGGAACCCAATGCCTTGTTATCCTTTCTTTGAAGTGGAAATTTTATCTATATTTTATATAACAAAACTGAAATCCTTGCTCAATGAGGGCACCTCAATTTATATATTTTCAAAGTTGTTGGGCAAAGTGGACCATTTCAATTGCAAGCCATTTGTGTTAAATGTAAATGTCAAGGGACATATTTTGTGACTTGTGCATGGTAGCTTGTCTTAGAAATAGGAGTTGCAAGCAATTTCAGCAAAGGAAGCTGCACTTTAGTGGCATAGGCATGTCCAGGGAGGTAGAAATTTACTATTTGATTCTCAATCTGAAATGTATCCCAAAATAACAATCTGGGACAAATGTAATATATTTCGTGGGTTGCTATGACCACCTATTGCACCCACAAAATGGAACTGGATCTGCCACTGCAAACAATGGGTTGCTTTCTAATGGGCAGTCCATTTTGCCCAAAAGTGAAGCTTGGGATCTGGGATTTGTCTTGGGGTTATTTTTGTAAAGTATAACTCCTAGCTACTGCAAGCTTGTTTAACTATCAAATTTTGATTTTAGGGAACATAGGTATTAGAGACAAAAATCGGTCTTACCTAGTTGTTAAGATTTACAAATTTCTGTGTATTGAAGAAATTGTATCAGAAAGTGGAAAAACAACATTTTTAAATCATGACACAAGATTAAAGCTTAAGACAAGATCTGAAATAGCCAAAAGCATGCACACTCCATGGGTCTTTCCACAAGGCAAATTAAATCTGGCTTGGTAAAAGTCTATGGCAGGGGAGAGGGTGGTCTGCCATGCCCCACTTTCCCATACATCATAGTAGCCAGAATAGCAAGAAAATATGAGTGAGTTTTGTGAGGACATACTGTGGATTGCTCTAAAAATCATTCAAATTTGCTTTAAGCTTTCCCCATTGGGGGTTTGTTCCAGCTATCCACCATTGACAGCTCAAGAATGCTGTAGATCATTTGTTGATCATTTGTGTATAGTGAAGCATCACATGCTGACCCCCATCCCAGTGCCCATAAATTGTACCAGTCCAGGATGGTGGTCAAAATGTTTGATAAATGTGACAACATACAAAGGAAAACAATTCATGCATCACAGTGTGGTGTTTTAAAATGTTGTATCCAAAGCTAAACCAAAATTTTAAAATTTGTCTCATATGTAATCATAAGAGGTCAAATGAGTGGCCCATGGAGGTTAGAATGTCAATGGTTACCATTTGTTTCCCACCCAAAAAGTCATGCATTTATTGACATTGTCCTGCCCTCCCCCTGCCTCTCCTGGAAGGTGTGGGCTCCAGTTTTCATTATTTGCTCCATCTTACATCTTGCATGAGTTTATTCACATTGTGCCCTAATTGTTACAGAATGAAGCAAACAAAGTTGGGATTTGGATTTGCAGAAGAAGAATAGAGGGTTGATGATGGTGATGGTGATAAGCCAGCAAAAAAGAGGACAAGAAAGGTGTGCAAGTGTGGGTATGATGGGTGCACATGGGCAGGCTCTGAACAAAGCATTTATCAGCACACACAAAAAAGCAGCATGGTGATTGTGGGCCCAAGAAGACATATCCATCAGAGAGCCAGCTGGGGACAAGTGGCCAGTGGTCTAGCTGGATGAGGGGCAAAATATGTGCCACTAATTAGCCAGAAATGAAAGTAATGATATTATATATAATCATAGGGGGAAAAGTGGCAAAATACAAAGGCTGCTTATTTCCTTATCTAAATAGGCTAGGCTTCTTTCCATATATAAATGAACGACTCCTAGTATTGATAGGGTTTGGATATATGTGGCACTGTTAGTCTTTTACAACCTAGCTACCAAGTTTAACTAGGAATAATGATTTTGGGATGGCTGTTCACAGAGGTGGATCCAGAGAGCCACCCAGGGGGACCCAGTTTGGGCTAGGTGGGCACATGCTGTGCTGGGGCCCCAGCTGATATGTCATTATAGGGGGGGGGGAGTGATGTCTGATGGGACCCTGCTGGTATGCAATGTTACAATCATGGGGGGGGGAATGTGATGTCTAGTTAGGCCACATGTATTCCATGTTTTGATCCTGGGATGGGGGAGGGAGCAGTGTGGTACATGCTGTCCGGAGATGGTAAGTATTGATGTCCTTTGGGGTGAGGCAAAAGAGGGACTGGATCCCTCTTTTGCTTTTGGGGGGTCATGACCCAATTTGCCCTCCTGGATCCACTCCTGGCTGATCACATAACGCCAAATTGCACAATTTTATTCTTACTGTTCCTGATTGCAATAATCTGTGCTTCAAGCACGCCCATCTGGTGACACTGCTCACTGTGTAAGGGAGGAGGCTCCTCTGCCCACACCCTCATCAATTTTCAGTGATGGTGAGCAGACAGACCAGACAACCACAATTTCAGTGGATCTATTCAGTGCTGAATGCACATTTGCAGCAGTGCACAGATCCTCAGATATTTATCAATTGTCCAGATGTTTTCCAGTGCCTATTCACTCATCTGTTCTTTTCAAAATTTGTGGAACCCAATGCTGCTGAATATTGCAATAATGGCAGTTCTCCAGGAATTAGTTTAACCTATTTCTGGCGTTTCAAGATGATGGAGACATGCATATTACAAAACAAACTTTTTACTTTAGTTACATTTTATTGCCCACAGTAAACAGGACACTTGATTGCTGAAAAGTTTGTGGTGTTGCGTTTGTGAAAGTTTTTTGTTTAACTTTTATTTGTGATGTCCCTGTTGCCATGCAATATAACCCTCATAATGTGATGGCTAAATAACAAATTCCTGCAAATTATGGAAGTTTGCAACATATGTGGCACCACATACTTCTTATCTGCAATAGTCAGCTAATCGTGTTCTGTCCCTTTGGTGTGCATTTCACCCTGTGGCCCAATGGTTGGGTTTGGTTATGTAACCCAAATTAACAAAAAAGTGTGACCCAACTTGGTGTATAAGGTGTTGATCAATTTCAGGGCAACCTATTTTGTTATGGTTCCGTGGTTGAATAATGCTGCACAATTTGTGGGTCCCAAGCTTTTTGTTTAACGTTGATATGCCCTACAACACATAACTTAGCACAACCCATAATACCGTCAAAAAGGTGCATTTCCACCATTATTGATTGCCAATTGTGTTTGACTTCACCATAATACTTTGCGATGGAATTTTCGACACAGTAATTCACATGGTATAAAACTAAATGCTTACCCCTTAACCTCTTTATTATTGTACAGGCGTGAAGCACTCAGGATGTCTTTCTTCACCTGGGGGAAAATGGTGCATTGCCCAGTTGAATGGCAACATGCACCAATGACAATGTTCTATATATACGTATATATCCAGGTATGTTATTATTAGTTATTCAGAGCCAGCTGCTGCTGGAGCTGCGGCGTTCCATCGGCGGGGGAGGTGCGCCTTTGGCGTCACCTGCTGTTGCCTCCTGCCGTTGTGGTTCTGCACTGATCGTGCGGGTACAGGGTGTGAATCTCGCAGAACTGTTGCTGAAGTTCTCGCACAGCCGCGCCGCTTGCCTGAGCGCCGGTCAGCTGTAGCAGACGCCCTGGTACCCTGCAACCGCGCCTCAATGTTGTTCATCTTCGCTGATGTCGCCGTTATCTCCTGCGACTCATCTGTGCTACGTGCAACAGTTTTGTTTTGCATCTCCCGCCGCTGGCGCTGCGCGCGGGCTGGGCGCGGCTCCGCCGGTGGTGGGCTAACTGCCACCAGGGGCAGTTAGCCCACCAGGGGCAGTTAGCGGTTTGTTCACAAACCGCTGTCTAAACGTTCGTCGTGGTTGTGTGATACACTATCTAACCAAGCCTTTCTCTACTGGATCTGTGTACATGGGATTCACGGCAAAGGATAAATCAGCATTTGAATATATTTGAAGGGACTTCCAAAGATATATAATTAGTGTTGCCCTTGCGCGTGCTCGGACAGAGGTGTTCTAGACTTGCAACACACTCAGTTTCTTGGAATTGGTTATGATCGTATGAATGTGTGGAAATATCGAGTGGATATTTCATGTTAGTAAAACGCACCTGGGAAATCGCTTATGTCTCACCGCAATTGTGCACAACGCACATTCTCAGGAACTGCCCACAGTTTTATGATTTTGAATATGATGCCAAATTGTTTATTTGTGGCGGCTCATTTTTCGTTTCTCACCACTTGAAAAATCATAGTTTAGCTCATAGTTTTGCTCCCAAGAAAAAAAAAACGCCTCGCGCGCTTATTGTGAGAACATACACCCTTGACCGTAACTGTTGCCATCAGGCAAAATAAAACGCACAATAAGTTTACCACAATTGAAATCCGCATGTTAAATATTGCTGAAGCTCGACCAGTGCAAATTTGTTTATGTGAATTGATTCAGCCATTGGCCAATAAACATCCAGTCCGTATTTTTCTCTTTCATGTGTGGAGGGCCAAAAAGGCAACTTGTTATAACTGGGGTGGCGAGTCATGTGCACAATATTTTGTTTAACGTGCACAACAATAAACTGGAGCCAGAATGACTGATCGTATTTAGCTGGGCACGACATTTCATATACGACAATAAACTGGAGCCAGAATGACCGAACGGGTTTAGTTGGGCACGACATTCCATATACAACAATAAACTGGAGCCAGAATGACCAAGCGGATTTAGCTGGGCACGACATTCCATATGTTGCTAGTTTTTGTTACAGTCGATAAGATGGGGCCTGGCGAAGGCTCTTTGTCATACTCAATTTAACGTGTTTTTTAACTGCTAATGTGCCCGGTATATTTATCGGAATCAATGCATGGTTTATCTTTCGTGTGTACGAAAGGTAAAGATGTTTCATGGTTGCAGGACAACCAAAGAGCAGCAACGAATTTGTATTCGAAGGCAAAGTGCCACGTGCTAATATTGCTCATTTACCTCCTAGTACGCTTTTTGGGTAGGAGACCACGCACGATTGCTTCGGTTTGGTCGGCGACCAACTTGATGGTTTTTTTACCCCTGCCTGGGGGCTCCGTGTCAATATTTGGCCCTCCAGTCTCTTGATTTCTGGGGCCTCCTACCCTCTCCTAGGTTATTTCTTTTTCAAATTATGGGCCTCCTCCTGGAGGCCCATAATTTGTAGAATTTCTTTTTCGTCTTGGGGCCTCCTTTTCGTCCTGGGCATTCTTTTCGTCCTGGGGGTTTCTTTGTCGTCCTGGGGACCCCCTGGTCGTCCTGGGGTATACTTTTCGTCCTGGAGGGCCTCCTTTTCGTCCTGGGGGCCTCCTCAAATTTCAGTGGGCGGCGCCACCCAGTATCACGGCAGGGGGAAATTCCCCCCTGCTCCCTGGTGGCGACCACCCTAGTGGCATGACAAAAAGTAACCTAAAGTTCCACCCTTCAGCAATACTAAGCAGCATCGGCCCTGCCACGCCAAAATGGTATATGAGAAGTTCACGGTGGTAGATGCATTCTTTCCATTCAACGCTCATAAGCGCAATATTCTTAAACAATATCGAGAAAACTTGTCGGACTCCACTGTACTAGCGGCAGAACTCATGCTAAGTACATCGCCTAGTGCTTGAAATCTGAAAATCTACCGGTTACTTTGGCGTTGGGGCCGATTAAGATTTGGTTTGGGCCTCACCATTCACGAATAGCGACGGGCGGTCGGGGACGGGCCAGGGGCCGCCAGCATCGCCGCCAGCGTCGCCGCCAGCGTCCGGCTGTCTATTAGGGTGTGACGTAATCGTGATTTTTGTCACGGAGAGAAAATTCCCAGGGTGGGGTTTTACAGGGGCGATGATAAAAAAGCAATTTGTAGAAAGAAAAAGATTCCAAAGCGACTTGGAGCTTGCCCTCACGCCCAGAAGGTTCCCCCATTCACTTATTATGGCACACTAGCGCCATCTATGCACGTGTTTTTTTTTGTATATCAGCTTGTAGCGGACGTACAAAGA
Source organism: Imbricaverruca yamaguchii (assembly GCA_034440575.1). Taxonomy (NCBI): domain Eukaryota; kingdom Metazoa; phylum Arthropoda; class Thecostraca; family Neoverrucidae; genus Imbricaverruca; species Imbricaverruca yamaguchii. Next base: position 219,276 of record JAOTOL010001178.1, read on the forward strand.
CGAGACAAGGACCATCGTATTGCTCATGCTGAGAGCTTTCCATTGATACCCATTGATGGGGAACCTTCCAGGCGTGACGGCAAGCTCCAAGTCGCTTTGAAATCGTCTTTTTTGCTACATGTTTTTATCATCGCCCCCGTGAAACCCCACCCTGGCAGTTTGAATCTGCAATCGACGACACACCCTACTGTCTATGGTGAGAAGTTCCAGAATGCAATACGTAAAGTAATAATATGAGCTATATATCACTGTAAATGGCAATGAAATTGACGTCTGGAAGCAAACTAGTATCGCATCTTGTTGTTAGCCAAAAGCGCGTCCTGGGGCTGCCCCATCCCTTTAGCGGTCCCCATCTTAGTGGTAAAAGTTGTATGTTTACAATTAAAATTATCGGGTTATCAACCCAAAAGTGTTCAACAATGGTACTTCTCGAAATTTCTTGATGCGTCCCTGCTGTTCACCCTGGCCCACTCACTTTTGGGGACGTTCCTACGCCTGAATGGTGCCATCCGCTGGAAAAAGTAGATGGGCGCAAAATGACCCTGGTAGTCGACGCGCCCCTAAACTCCAATTCACCATCATCGCTGGAAAAAGAGAACTCGTTGAGCAGCCGCAGTAGCATGCTAAAGAGGAAAATCTCCCTCCGTCCTAGCAAGGCGGGCTCCGAAGAACCCAATAATCGTGCCGGTGTCCACAAACAGGGTTCTAGGGCAAGGTACATTCGCATCGGGGCCCCCATAATTAGGGGTTTTAAATAAATACAGCGGACACCAAAAAACTTGGTTTAGGCTCTAAAATTTGCGCCGAGGAACACTAAAATTAGTCTGGGCCTGGGGTCAGATTAGCACAACGCGACCTGTGAACTGGCGCCAACACCCCCACCCCAAAATGTCGCGCATGGGACCCAAAATTCCCGTCGGTAGTCGCGTAAGTTCTGGTCGAGGCATCAACAATTCCCTCGGGGCTCACAAAAATTTGCGTTGATGTCCCCAAACAGCCACAGCGTGGTCCCAAAGTCGCAACGCAACCCGACAATAAACAAGCCAGAACCATACAAAATAAATGGAGGTTGCGAAAAATACATGTTCCGGCCAGCAAAATAACCCCTTAGTCCAAACATACTACGAGATGCCTTAACAAATCGTATACCGCACCGAAAAACATTCCGGAGCTCGAAAACTACGGGCGGGACATAAAAATACAGAAATGTCGCCGAGGCCCCAAAAAATTAGGCCTTGCCTGGGACTTTACATAATTCAGAATAAGTCACCAAAAACTGTCAAGCCCAGAAAACTGGCATCGGATTCTCCAGGAACCACGCGACTGGGCCAGAAACGTCGAGATCGGATCCAAGGAAATTATACCGGGCCCCTAATATCGTGCTGAAGTCCCACAAATATGAGAAAAAACACGGCGGGACTCAAAGAGCATAACTGGAGGACGGAAATGTACCGAGCGCTTCAAAACTTTCCGAGTCTGGAAAAAAGGGGCATTGCCTTAAGACATTCTGCTGCTCTAAGTATACACACCGGAGCTAAAAATCAAGACACAACGGTCCCTCAAAGCACAGCGGGTTTGATACAGCATGGGGCCTCAAAAGCAAGCTAGGTCCTTAAAAAATCGACATGGTCCTAGAAAAGGAACGAAAAGGCAGTGCACTAGATGAACACTGCGGGGTCTGCGAAAACCCGCCGATGCTTACAAATTATCGTCGGTGCACAAAAATAAGTAACAAAACTTTACTTTTGTTTAAAAAGCCGGTATCGCAAACACGTGCCGAGCCCCAAGCAAAACAAAATAATTGCTGGTGCCTTAAAACACATCCGAAGACAAAGGAAATCGGAAAGGTTAAAAAGAACACCTAACTGGAGTCTCAGTTCGGTACCCAATCTGGAAGCGTTGTTATTTAATCAGAAATGAGGTGCGTCAAAGCTAAGCGGTTATCCGGATTTCTTAGCCACTAGAAAACGTGGGAAGGAGAGAGCTAGTCACCGAAGGGAATTCAGGATGGGCCCTTGCGGCCCTAAGTCTGAACACGTTATGACTTTATGAGGTGTCGTGTGTTGTCACCTATCAGCTATTTTGCACTGCTTTGTTGGTCCTCAATATATGCGCTTTCATTCCGTTTCAGCCGGGCGTCACGTGATGCAGTTGTAGCATTTCCTTCCAAGTGGCAAATATTATAAAGTGCACGATGTGCACTACACAAATGTTTGAGGTGACTGTTGAGGCCCTGAGGACGAACACAATACCATTTGTTATTATTTATAGCGTTTTTCCCTGTCCTATTCTGTCAGCTTGCCAATCATGGCCTCCCACAAACCGAATCAAAACATCTTCAACCAGCGATCACCCGTCTTTCCTTTTCTCATCCTCTCCAACAATAATCATGATAATTATTTCTTCATCGGCCAGCAATTAGGCTTCGTTCTTACTAGCAGCGAGCGCAAACTTGTAAGGTGAATACTGCCTTAGAAACGCCTGTGGGCCAATAAGTACTAAGTATGGCTATATCTGACAATCTGAATAAAATCAAAACATTTCTCACCTTCACCTTCAAGTAACTTGTCATGAAAATATGAATGCGTGAAGAATGTCTAAGGGGAAAAGGTCAACTCAATGAACGACAATCTGAATTATGCAAAAGCATAAATCGGTGAACTCTTGATGACCCCCTGCAGCTTTTGGCCATTTCAAAATGTTCGCTTACGGGATAATTTGCACTGGCGTTCTATTCTTTCTCCCCATGAACATCGGTGAACAACGGATGACGTCTCACGAACATTTGCTACTATATCTTGGAAACTAGGGCACACCACGTAGCCATTAGTGACGCTGTAATGAGCTTGCACTCACCCCACACATACGCACATAGCGGAAATTGAAGACATTTTGTTTGAACAGTAATATACTAATGGTTTCACTCGCATCAAGAAGGTAAAGCGAGTATTACAAATGCATCCATTAGTCGTGAAAAGAGTTCAAAGTCCAGCGAGAATTGTGAATTTGAACGTACTTATACTGTAATGGTAGTCCTTTTCAGTATCGCATCTTGTTGTTAGCCATAGGCGCGTTCTGGGGCCTGCCCCATCCCTTTATCGGTCCCCATCTTAGTGGTAAAAGTTGTGTGTTTACAATTAAAATAATCGGGTTATCAACCCAAAAGAGCTCAACAATGGTACTTCTCGAAATTTCTTGATGCGTCCCTGCTGTTCACCCAGGCCCACTCACTTTTGGGGACGTTCCTACGCCTGACCAGGCAATGAAAAGGCATCATTGCATTTCATGGTCTGGTCATTGCATGGCATATTGCAGACGTATAGCATGCAAATGTCTTGCCATCATCCGCCACTACGTGTCGCATTATTTTCCCACGCGTCGACGCATTGCAGGCGAAAATCGTGTGAATGTTATACGATCATCCGCCACTGCGCAACGAATTACTTTCCCACGCGTCGGCGCGCGGGCTACCGAGCTCTCGAGCAATAGGAAAGCTGCACGCAAAGAGCACGCACTCAAAGAGCAGCAACACACTGAATATTCGAAGAGATAGATATTTCGTGAAAGGGAACAGAGTTGTGCACGGCAATGAGGACTCCACCGTGCGCCACAGCGCGAGAAGCAATATCCTTTCGCAATACAGTGTAGTCTTTCAGGTGGAAATGTGCATGAGGAGAAAGCTTCGTCTCTTGCAGACAAACCGCTAGCGGCAATCGTGTGTGCAAAATAGTTTGGAGATCGTTGAGGCTGGTTTTCAAACCTCTGCAATTCCATTGCAGAATAAAACTCATACGTCAAATATATAAAGGCGAGAGTTGTGAGCTTAAAAAAGGAGATGAGGACGAGTTAAGTATTATCCGTTCCCGACCCCACTTCCTCAGGCGTTTGGCTACGCCGCCGTGACCGGGGGCTGCCAATCTCGGAAGGAGACACCGCCCCTGGGAGAGCTCGCTTCGTCATACGATTTGAAGCTGGGGGGAAAATCGGGGGGTGAGCAGCTCGACGTGGGGGCGGGGTGACAGGCGGCTCCATCACGGTCGAAATTGGTGGTGATTGTGGAGAGGTTGGGTTTGGACGTGGGCTTCTGGATTCCGGACTCGAATGAGCGGAATCACGTCGGGTTGTCCGTCCCCGTGCGCCCAGATCAGATCCAGGGTGTACCGCGACTCCAGTTGGTCGGGTCGTGGGTACGGCTGCCATGGGGTGTAGGGAGATCAGGGGGAGCGAGCGGGAGGCGAGCTTGGATGCTGAGGGTTGGCAAGAGGATGCGTTGGTAATGGTTGTGTTGGATGTGGGTGGCATGGATGTGGATAGTAAGGATTTTGTTACTTTGGATGGTGTTGTGGTACGTGAGGATGTCTGGTTGGAGGCGGGGGCAGGTTGGAGATGGTTTGGGCATCGGTGGGTATGACTGAGGAAAGGGGAGGGTCGGGTAGGAAGGGGGTGGATAGGCTGGGTTTATAGATGGTGGTGGGCGTGTGGGAGGTGAGGGTAGGTTGGAGGGCGGATGGGGGATGGGAGGTGGGGAGTTCAAACTAGACTGGGCTGGGACTGGGACTGGGGTTGGGACTGGGCGGAAAGGATCGAGGAGGCCTCTTTGACCGTTGGACCAGCGTCCACGCCTCATCATCGGGTCTTGGTCGGGAGGGGGCCTCTGGTGGTCGAACGGCGTCACTCGTGGGCGGTGGAATCTCGGTCGCATGCCTTGTGGACGGGGCGACGAGTAAACCGAAGGAGCGAAAAACCTCACTTTGTGCTGCAACAAGTTCATTTGTTTCAGCTGTCTGTACTCGCCGTGGAACCGAAGTGACATTTTTAGTTTTGGTTGCGTAGGATATTCTCGGGTGTGTGCGATCGTAAAGATCCCGAGCTTCGCGAAATGTTACCTTTTGATTGTGCTTGATGGATATAATTTCCTTCTCCTTGGAGTAGCTAGAGCAGGCACGGTCGAACGATGTGTGAGGATTCTGTCCTCTGCCGCAGTTGACGCAGAATGGCACTTCTGATGTACATTGGTCGCTACTATGGTCTGGGGAGGCACACTTGCTACACACAGGACGATTTCTACAGTATTGGTTAGTATGTCCATATTTCTGACATTTAAAACAACGCATTGGGTTTGGAAGAAAAAGTCGCACTTTGACCCAGATGTACCCCACCCGGATCTCAGAGGGCAAGTCAGTTGAATCGAAAGTCAATATGACATTGCTTGTGGCGATCAGCTCTGCACCTCGTCTCGTCTTCATTTTTCTGGCTCCTATCACGCCGAACTCAGATAGCCCATCCACTATCTCTTCCTCCGGTAGGTCCTTGAGGTCATAACAATTGATGATTCCAGGACATGCATTTTTGGTTTGGTGGGGTTCGACCCTCATCTGGATGCTCTCATCGACTTTCCTGCCACCTTTCCGCACACAATATACAAACTCTGTCATTCCCAGTGCCTTCTGTGCTTCTCCTACTTGAGCAAACTCTACTTCAATAGCCCCATCCTTTAACTTTTCGCAGCGGGTGATGCTCCCAAATCTGTCGCATCCGTTTCGCCTCTGGAAAGGGGACAATAATGCCATATTCTTGGTGAGTCCTCGGAAGATGAGGATGCGAGGGACATTCGAAGTTTTAGACACGCTCCCACCTGTGAGGGGTTGGGCGATGGTCTGGCCCCTACGTGAGGGACCAGGAGGATTTATTTGGTTTGGAGATGCCATGCGCTCTTCTTGGTTTCGGCTCCTCGGGCGCTCCACCCCTAAGGGGCCCTACTGGGGGGACGCCTGGGTCCCGCGAACGGGAGGTCGCCAGGCGCCCGAGGAGCTATACGGGGCAGGCGGTGCCTTCACCCGGCCGGGAGAGAGACTCACCACCCCGACCAGGATCCAGTGCCGCCCACCCCTTGACCCCGGCCGGCCGGGCCGGCAGGCACTGGGAAACCCAGGTCCCCAGCCCGAGGCGACCTGCCACTTGACCCGCGTGAGGCTCCACGGGCCCGCCCGCCCCTCCGGGATATCAGGACCAAAAACGTGTGTTGGTCCCCCGTCACAACTAGCACCGTGCGACGGGGGACCTCAACCTCCAGGACTCCGTCAACCCCGGGGGACGGGCCGAGGGGGCGCGGCTACCCCGATAAAACTGAGCTGGTGGGCAGGACCAGGGAAGTTGCCCTGCCTGCTCATAGTAGGGATAGTCAGTGTTACAGGGCCAGGTGGGGGACATGGATGCTGGGATGAGATGGGCATTGGAATTGGAGGGTATGGATGGAAGGACGAGTGAGGCACTCCTAGTCTAACCCCTCGCCGGTATGATGGTCGCCGGGTCATTGGGGCACTCAATCCCCCCACCGCTTAAAGGTGATGCCTCATCGGGGGAGGGGGCAGTTCCGGTAACTGTTTGTTTGTTTGTTTATTGGGGCTTAGGGGCGCATCGACTGAAGTGGTCATGCAGCGCCCATAACATAGTTTGTCATACGGTATTGACTAAGCGAAGGCTAGTCACATACACTACATTTCAAAACGAGTTCCGGTCGAGATAGAAATTGGAACATAATAGTCTTACTACGTACTATGCAAGGGGTTAATGGAGAGCATACACTACATAAAACTTTATTTCTGAGATAAACCGAAAGAGTTGTTCCGTTTGAATAAACGGCGACTCATCCCCCAGCAAGTCCCGTAACGAGACTGAAGTGCGTCCGAAATGTCGTCTTCGTTCCTGGGCAAGTCTGGGACACGCAACCAAGACATGCTGAACTGTTAGTGGAACATGACACCGTGGGCACAGTGGCCTTTGGTCGCCACTCAAGAGGTATCTGTGGGTGCTGTATGTGTGACCTATTCGCAGCCGGCATAGCACCACCTCGTGGCGTATAGTTCTACGTGATGACGATGACCAATCACCAATACGGTGCTTGATCCTCCTTAACTTGTTGTTCGTCATTGAGTCCCAGCTGTCCTGCCATTTCTTCAAAATGGTGCTTCTAATGTCCGGGAAGAAGTCACTCGCTGGGAGGGGAAGACTACGTGTGCGTGGACCTTGAGCAGCACGTTTAGCTGCAGCATCAGCAGCTTCATTTCCGCTGATTCCCACGTGGCTTGGAATCCAACAAAACACCACCTTTTTACCTACTATGTTCAGCATCGTGAGCCTAGATAAGACGGTTTGTACAAAAGGGTTCGGTGGGTAAAACTCCTTCAGCGCCAGTAGGCTACTAAGCGAGTCACTGTACACATGTCTTGCATCATGTCCAACCTCAATAAAACTCAGGGCTTTGTTAATAGCGACCAGTTCGGATGTGTACACTGATGCATTCGCGGGAAGAGAAAACGTTCGAGTTGCAGAATCCATTACAAAGGCACTACCAACACCAATTTCAATTTTGTAACTGAAAACTGGAAACCGGTAACTGGAACAGGTAGCTGACCTGATAGTGTAGTGTTGTGTGGCGACATCTAGGCAGCGGACACAGCACGTGGGGTATGGAGTGACACCGCCAGAGCGGCGGCCGTGGGATTGGAGGGTACTCTTTGTGTGAGTCGCGCGGCGCGCGGTTGAGTCCCGCGGTGCGCGGTTGTGAGTCCCGCTGCGCGTGGTCGGAGCGTGACGCTCCCGAGTGGCAACCCACGACCCCTGTTCGGGGCCGTGAAGTTGCCACGCGTTTGGTTAATCCATCAAGACAATATATAAAGTGCTGCTAAATAGGTGATACGAGGTAAAATGCCTGGTCTAACATCTGTATTGCATCATTAGTAATGTCCAAAACATCACTAATGCCCATTTTTGAGCATTTAAACACAATCACAACGATCCATAACAATGACAAGCCAGGCCACACAATAGAAGAAAATTTGACATGTGACCTCATTTGACCCTGAATATATTTACTTAAAGTTAGGCAAGTTTCACAGAGTAGAGTTCACTACCGTTCCCATCCACCCTGCAAATTTCGTTACTCCGGCTGCGAAATGAGCCGAAATCTTAGGGGGATCCGCCCCCTCCAGTGCGCGTAATTTGGAGAGGCCCTTCAGGGGGCGTGTTAAAAAACTGAACGGGGTATGGCCAGACATTGTATTTCATGGAAAATAATATTGCCACTATCAAGTGATATCAGCGCGTGCACATTAGAGTCTTGACGTCGAATCTTTGTGCGAATATTGCACAAGCTTGAAGGAGGCTGGTGCTGCACAGAAGTCTTTTTTTCTATACTTGTAAACCATTCTCGGTAGACATGTGACTTTATACAAAGAAGCTCGGACACACCGCATGACGCATGTAAAGTTATCCAAACACGCAATTGCTTGTTGGTAGCCGTACAACATCGCTGCTTTTGGTCCTGAGGCATCTCCGTTCAAGACACCTTCGTTCCAGATTTGCAGTCTGGAAATGTTACCTTCGAACACTTCATGCTACATTCACTGCAACGGAAGCAATATGTGAATGTGTGCGAAAACAGCAGCAAGCACGAACGTAGATCAGCTGTTTGAAATGCAACTGCACCGTTCCACAAAAATACCACGGAAGTGAGTGGTCCAAGCCATAAAACATCGACGCAGAAACATATTCATAGTGTGTGTGAGCTCGAAGAAGTGGCAAAAGCCACGATTAAGTTTGTTCATTTTTATGCAGCAACCAGGGCCAAATATTCACATTTATAAAAAAAAACGTCTCATCCATGTGCCTCTTGCCACATCGTTTCTGCACTGATGCATGTATGGCGACAGAGAAGTGTGGTACAAGTGCTACTGAGCAGGAATTTCCGACATCAAACAAAAGCAAATCCTGGTTGGAAATGCTGTTATTCTCAGGCAGGAGGAACTGTGTCTGATCCTGGGTCATCCCTTTAGCTGCACACCTGGCTATGGTATGCGTATATGTTGTTCAGTTTCGCTCTTTCACCCTAAACACAATCATGACGAAACGAGACAGGCTTGTTTTCGGTGAGTTGCCATGCATTTATGCAATGAAGATCGAACGTATAGTCGAAAGCAAGACAAAAGAACCAACAACTTGCTAGCAATCTAGATTCATATTTAAGGAATTTCTAAGTCGCCACACGTCAGCTACAATGCAACCGTGAGTAAAAGGTGACGACATTCATGTTCGATGCTGATATGTCGGGTCACACATGGACTCAGTTTATTGCCGCATGCAAATATCAGCGACACAACTTCAGTCGTTATCTCACTGGTCTCGTCGCGAGGTTTTACGAGGCTCACTTGGCTACGCGCTTGGCCTCGCCGTCCGAACATCCATGTTGTTTACGCTTGCCTGCGTGTTCGCATACATGCGCCTCTAAACTTGCCTTGTTTGGCAGGTTCTTGAGGCACTTGATACATTGGAGGCAGCGCACGGCATCCCGCAATGCATTAGGACTGGGCTTGTCATCTTGCAGCGGCTCCAGTCGAGGCGGAACGCTGGTGGCTGGAGACGTCTGACGGCGGATTGACTGCGAGCTCGTGGTCGGGTGCACGGTTTCCCTCTTCATCTTCTGTCCGTCGGCCGGTCGCCCCGAGATTGCCACGCTGGCGGCGATGCACCGGAGCGGACTGTACATCTCATGTGCCATCACGTGGCGCAGGAACACCAATTTGTGACGAAAAACGGTCAGGCATACAGGGCAGCGCATTCCTCCCTTGGCAATGCATCCGGCCAGGAATAGCTTGAACGCGCGGTACTCCTGTGCGTGCATCTTGGAGCAGTGCTTATCTAGCGGGGCGGGGTATTCCGAGGTGTATGAACAGAAAGAGCAGCAGTACCTTTCGTCGACATTCTGGGAAGAATCTCCAAAGCCCGGCGCCATCGACCTATCAGTAGCGCCCATGAAACGTCCTATGCAGACTCGCGTGTACTGCTCCCCACCGTCTGGAACAGAGTTGTCGTGCTGATCAGTCTCACTGGCAGAGGACGAGCCAGACGTGGTGGCATCGGCGTCGTGCCACGCGTCACTGTCCGTGTCGTCCTCCCCGGCCACTCGGGGGCTCTGCTCAGAGACGTTTGGCGGCGCTGGTGCCGCCGCGCCTCCCCCTCGTGTGCCGGAAGAGCCCTCCATTTGGTCAGTCGGCACCAACGACCGGCGGGCGTCAGACGGTCGGTATGATTCTGCAGCTGCTGAAGATTTTCCTAGGCTTATTCCATCCTGTTGGGACGACGTGGTCAACCTGGTTTCAGATTGCTTCCACAACTCGTGTGAAATCTCAGATGCATGTTTGAATGATTCATCTGGATGATTTTCCAGCCGCCTAGAAGATCTATTCAAACTATTATCGACCTGCTTGGTTGCTTCCATCCTGATTTCGCTGGCTTGGTCCTTAGTGCCTCCTGTTTTCTCCGGAGGCTTGGCAGTGCACCCATCAATGTGTGCGAGGAACTTTAAGTACCCCACGGGTTGTGTACACCGCGGGCAATTGTAGGGCTGCTGTCGCACACCGGACACGCCGCGGATCCAGAGCGAGTGGCACTGGATCAGGTGCTGACTGACCTCATCGTGGTACGGTGAGCCGAACCCGCAGATGGGCATCGGACATTCGAACTGCAGCTGCTCGCCAATCTGCACCGGACCGCACACCGCCTTGTGCTGCTTCTCCTTCCCTTCGTAGATGGTGCCGTTGCATTCGCTGCAAATGCGGTTCCTGATGGGAGCTGACTTGTGGTACCACTTGGAGTGACTTTTGACATCCTCGGCGAAACATTGAGGATGCCTACACGGCAAACGCACCTGTGTTGGTCGGTGGACCTCGTCAATGTGCGCCTCGAAGCTGGTCCGGTCCATGAAGAAGCTGTCGCAAAACGGGCAGTCGAAGCGCTGCAGTTCCAGCCGCTTGAGCTGGCCACCAGAGTTATCAGAACTGAGTATGCGCGCGGCCACCTTGCCGCCATCACTGACCAGTGCGCCATCGCCGCAAGGTCGTCCGCCCGGGTTGTCTACGAAGTGTACGCACATCAGGTGGATCTGAATGTGCGACGGCACACTGGAGGCGTAGAAGCAGCGAGAGCATTGATGATTCAGCCGCCTGCTGCGCTCCCTGGCGGCGTCCGTGTGCCAGACTGCGTGACGAACGACGGCCGCTTCGATACCGCGGAAGTTGCAGTGCGGACACTGGACGGTGTTGAAGGCGGCGGCTTAGGTCTGGCGGCGCCGTCGGCGGCATGCCGTCGTTCACACCAGCGTACGGCGCTGTCTTTGGTAGCTCCACCATCGTGGTCGGCTCATCGTTGACGTGAGGTGTCACCGCACTGGTCGCCGACCGCTCCAAAGGAACAACGGAGCTTACTCCACTTCCTTTCGGCTTATCGTCACAGGACATGCGTTCATGTTCACGACCCGCGAATGCCTCTGCTCGGCCAGGAAACGCCTCGTCACGATCCGCAGAGCTGACATGACTGACGGACCTCTTGTCACGGCCAGCAGAGCTGACATAGCTGACGTACTTCTCGGTACGATCAGCAGCGCTGGCATGGCTGACGGACCTCTCAGCACGACCAGCAGCGCTAGCATGGCTGACGGACCTCTTGTCACGGCCAGCAGATGAATCCGTGCCGCCCACCGTTTGGCCGATACGGAGCGACCTGAGCGTCAACAGTTTGTCTCGTTTGGTCTTCTTGGCGTCGCGTTGACTCTCGTCGTTGGCTTTGGGCGTAGCAGTGGGCGGCATCGTCTCTGTCGGCGCCGCCATTTTCGGTGGCTGAATCGGTATGCGCACGTTGATCAGATTGGACGCATCGAGTACCTGATCGAGCAGATTTCCCACTTTGATTCCCTTTTTCTCGAGCATGATTTTCGCCACCACCCTTTTCCCGTCCTCGAACTTGTTCTCCATATACTTGAACAAGTCCTCGGGCTTGACATACGGGTGCTTGGTGCGGATGTGGGCCGGCTGCCAGTAGGAGAACCTGACGTCGCAGATCTTGCAGCGGAAGAGCGAGACGCCGACGTCGTGCGTGTAGTAGTGCAGCGTGGCCTGTGTGAGCGTTTGGTGCTGCTTGCTGCAGACGGGGCAGCTGAAGCCGTACAGTGCCGACCGCGCCTGGCTGATCAGCCTCAGCTGACTCTTCCTCGAGCCAAACGCCTGGCCAGTGGTGTCGGAGCTCACCTCGGCGACGTCGTCGGACGCGTCAGACTGCACCGCTGACCCTGTCGGCAGTGCAGAGGGGGCCGACACCGCCTGCTGGGTTTCGTCGGCGGCCCGGACGGCCGACTGCGACACGCTCTCTGCCGGCTCGGGCCTCATTTCGGACACTATCTCGCACGTGGCATCGCTGCTTGGGCACGGACTGGGGTTGTCGACGTCCGAATCCGAGTCGGTCACTTCCACGTAGGTGACCTTGCACGACGACGCTCTCCGAGCCGGCACGGATTGATCGGACGCGGCCGCCTGACTGGCGCTTGGCTGGTTCCCGGACTGGCCTGTCACGCCGAACGGCGGGCGTTTCTCAGACAATACCTCCGGAGAGGAGGAGTGGCGCAACTCGCAAATGGGTCTGTCGACAGCGCCAGTCCGGTGAGGCAATGACACCCATCGAGGCGGAGACGACACGTTATCACCAGCTCGTGATGGCGACGGCTGCTGATGGGGCTCATCAGCTCGTGATGTCGACGGCTGCTGATGGAGCTCATCAGCTCGTGATGGCAACGGCTGCTGATGGAGCTCATCAGCTCGTGATGCCGACGGCAACTGATGGGGCCCATCAGCTCGTGATGGCGACGGCTGCTGATGGGGCTCATCTGGTCGATCGCGAGCCGACATTTTCGAACGGCCAAAAACGGCGCGCCGAGGCCAGCCCTTGGAGGTGGCTGGACCGGGTCGTCGGTAGGCGCCAGTGCGTGCCCGCGGCGATGCCCGGACCCGCGCCGCAGCGCCGAGCACACGCCGCCGGCTGCGCCACGGCGCCGCCGTCTTGTGCTTGTCGGGATCGTAGCTGCTCCAGACGGCCTCATCACACGATTCCTCCGTCTGAAAACAACAGGCGGCTGGGTCGAACAGTGGTCGAATTGTAACCAAAACGACGGTGGTGCACGGTGAGTCACAATACGACTTGGAACCCGGTGCAGGTAGTTTTCAGGCCTGAGCTCCTGGAAGGTTCCTTGAGAAGAGCAGCGGTGCTAAATTTGGAACTAAACATAACATCATAAGCCAATTATAGCATGTATAAATTAAGGATATTGTTATTGCTATGTGCTGTCGGGCAATTCGTTTCTCCTGGCTCGCGGTGTCTAATGCAGACCTGGCTCCGCGACAACTTGTCCGAAAACACAACTGCCGATGCTTACAAACATAAATGTTTACAAACTGCCAATGCTTACCCTCCACTGACAGGGCTTACGGTGAAGCAAAATGGCGACGGCCTATCATGCAGCACTACTCCTAATAGTAGTTCGGGCATACACCGTTACGTGTCTCCGCCAAGTTGGTGCCACAAGGCTGCTCTCCACACGGTCAGTCCGAAAGGTCCACGATGATGATTATTGGGGTTTTTGGGCGCATCGACCAGTGTAGGTCATTTTGCGCCCATAACAGTATGCGCTACCTATCCAGATATATACATTTGTGGCGCAGCTTAGCACATCTTCACTGTCCCGGATATATTATTGGAAAACCTGCTTTTACAACGAAGCGGCACACATTCCCTAAGCATTCTGAGTCATCTCCAAGAAGACTGGAGAGCGGTCCTCTTGGTCCCACAGTATTGGGCTCTGTCCTGGGAGTAAAGGTGACATGTCAGAATATGATGAACTGTGAAGCACGAATTGCATCGTGGCCTCGCAGGTCTGGCCTTATTTCTGAGCTCGCCCGGAATAGTATGGTGGGGACGTCACTCTTCTTGGAAGTATTGAGAGATATGTCTATTTCCGGCGACACTAGTTCCCATGGCGGTGTTTGCACTTGGTCGGCTATGCGAATTCCACGTGTGCAGATACCACTTTCCTGGATGGATGTTCGAACTCTCATGCAGAACGGATCTGTGGCTGTATTCCGTCCTCCACGGAATAGCGTGAGTAAACGGCGAGAAAACACTGTGTCATATGTGGGGTGCAGGGGATACTGCCTCCTCTCCCCCTGAAACCCCTTCTTGTGAGCCAGGCCTCATTCTCACCACCAGCTTCCACGTCCGCGCTTGCATCACCCTCCAGAAACACCAGACGAATTCCAACCTCCGACACAGCTTACACTATTAGAAAGCTGAAAGGCGTACTAACGAGGCCAAGGTCGGACTGGCTCAGATGGAGAAGCCTTTTGAACTGCAACATCGTAACATTTAAAGAGAAGCCTTTTACTTCATCGCAGCATTTGCTGACAACTTCAACTAGCGATATATTTACAGAAGTGGAGCACCATGAAGTTTCAAGTAAAAAAATTATCTAAGTGTCTACCCTCCCTGCTGGATGATGTCCAACCGCAAACAGTACTACGGCAGTTTAAATCACCAAGGAGCATGACCGGGGGGGGAGCTGCTGAAAACGTGCTTCCAGGCCTCCCACAAGGAGGTCCTCTGTGGGTGGTAACTACATATAGACTAGTGAAGCCTTTAGTCTCCCCAGGTCAATGCGTCCGGCCACAACCTGCAACTGAGTATTGAGTGCAAGCTGCTTAACACGCGCTCTGGAATGCCCCCGACAATTATGCGCACTGGAGGGGATGGGCGGATTCCGCCCCTAAGATCTCGGCTCCTATTACAGCTGGAATAACGAAATTCGCAGTGTGGATGGATACAGTAGTGAACTTTATTCTGTGCAAATTGCATAACTTTAGGCAAATATATTCAGAGTCAAATGAGGTCACATGTCAAATTTTCTTCTGTTGTGTGCTTTGGCATGTCATTGTTGTGGATCGCTGTGATTGTGTTTAAATGCTTCAAAATGGGCATCAATGTGTTTGACATTACTAATCATGCAATGCAGATGCCGGACCCGGCATTTGATCTCAGGTCACCGATATAGCAGCACTTTATCAGAACATTACCTGATCCAGTTCCCGGAACCGGCTCAGCGCAATCGGCTCCGCGAAGAAAGGAGTGAAGGCATGAAAGTATGGAAACGCTTAGGTCCACAATGACAAACAGTAGTTTTCAGGATGCGTAGGGAGTAGCATGCAGTGATACCAATCACATGATAGTCTTGACAGCCAACTTGACCCGACTTGACCTCGTTGACCTAACATGATCTTGAAACTATATAGCATAACAATATATATCAAACAAGTCGCCAGTGTTGCGAAGAACACTTCCCTTCTGCCAATATACGGGAAACGCATCAGCGCCGATTTTCGTGGTCTTGCGCAACAGTTAAAAAAAACTTTCACGACCCCTAACTAAAAAAAATCCGTTTTTCTTGCTCCAAACAACGCGCTGGCCATTTCTAAGCAGGTGTGGAAGAAATGGTGCATATCGACCGGTAAAATCTTGAGTTATGTACGAAAAACCAGAGGGGTGGGCGGATGTTAAAGGCGCCGGGCGGTGGATACTAATTGCAACACTGCGTACGGTGTCGACGGCGGCAAAACATGAAGGGCAGTTGTGTTGTGGTGCACAGTTTACGGTGCACATGGGAAATTTTTTACTTCTTGTCAGCAGACAGCGAGAAGGATGCGATATGATTTGCATTCTGGAAATCTGCAGAATTTGCCATAAAACTACGCGTTTCACTGAAAATCCTGAACTCCTTAGTCTGTCGTGGTGAGATGAGTGTCACATCAGCAAACAGTAAAACATCAGAGGAAAACATGTACAAGAATATAAAATAGATGAAAGTGGGACAACTAGCGGTAACCAGCGTGGGTTTTACAACTTTATCCCCGCGCTCCTCCCGAGCGAGGGCGTCGCCGGTAGCTAGAGGAACTCACCTCCACACGGCCCAAGGAACTACAACGCAAGAGGCATTCCAAATGCTCGAAAAGGTGGTGTCAGTTGATAGATTAGCTCATAGGCGTTGTCAGGCTGTGTTGTGAGACAGACGTAGTAATTCCAGGATGAGTACAGTCATAGATCTCTAGTCATCCGAAATTTTACTTTTTGTGTTCGATTGAAATAATCTCTGGTGCAGCTGGAGGAAATCCTGTCAAAACAAGCATGAGGATTCCATTCACTTCGAGCTTGCACAGAACCGCATCCCAGAGCTGCAGTTTTCGCTTCCGCGTACGTAGGAGCCGCACCTGCCACACACAGGACGATCCCAACAATACTGGTTCGCATGCCCAAATCGTGAACATCCGAAACGTTTCATTGGGAAGGACACGAACCTTCGCACGTGCGTGACCAACACACATTTCAGGGACAGGATCTGCCCCGATGAATGTTAGGATTACATTGTTTGTGGAAATCATCCGTGCCTTTTCGCACTTTCATTTTCCTTGCTCCCGCTACTCCGAACTCAGTCAGTGTATCTGGAATCCCCTCAGGGACGTCTCTTCTAAGTTAATTATACTTGGTGATGCTTCTGGTCTTGAAGTTCTACATTAATCCGGATCATTCCATCTACTTTCCTATCGCCATTCCTCAAAACCGAAAACACCCTTGAAAGATGAGAACACGAGGACAGATGAAACTTGCTTAAGGACGCTCCCACGCACGACGGATGGACGGTCGGTCTGGCCTCCAAGAAAAGGATCAGACTGACCGGATGTTTTTTTGTGTGTGTGTGTGCTGGGGATGACATTCATGTATTTTGGGAAGCTCGAATGTCTTGTAAGTGCGACAGCCGAGGAACCGCGACAGTCGCGAAGTCCAGTATCAGCATTATCTTCTGTATTCATACACCAACATAGCGCATGTTATGCACAGCATTGAGCTTCTATGATCTACGATACACTCAACAACACGATGTAGAAATGCTCGTTCATCCCTCACGTCAAATACAGACGTTGAACCACAGGGCCATGGCAACACGACCATCGACAGGACAGCAAGATGTCCCGGGTTCTAATTAAATAAGCAGAAAAAAACATGGCAAGTCAGATGCCCTCATGGTTCCGAACTGATATACCGCTCAAGAAAAATCCACAGCCGACACAAATTCGCGCGAAAAACAAACGAATTCGCTCTCTCGTCCGTACATTATCAGTCCATCAAGTCCACCTTCACACGCTTGAAAAACGAGTCTATGCGAGGTTGGGTGTTGTCTCCATCCGGAATGCTCTTTCGCTTGCTCTGCTTGCTGCTGTGGTGGCTCTGACTATGCACAAGGATATCTTTCTCCACAGAAGTCTTGGAACATGGTACACAGGACAGATGGTGGGCGGCGGGCATCGAGTGGCCTTCGCCAGATGGCATGTCTGAAGAACCCACCATTGACGAATCGTCTGCGGAAACCACCACTGACGAATCGTCTGCAGAAGCCACCACTAATGAATCGTCTGCGGAAACCACCACTGACGAATCGTCTGCAGAAGCCACCACTAATGAATCGTCTGCGGAAACCACCACTGACGAATCGTCTGCAGAAGCCACCACTAATGAATCGTCTGCGGAAACCACCACTGACGAATCGTCTGCAGAAGCCACCACTAATGAATCGTCTGCAGAAGTCATCACTGATAAATCGTCTGCGACCGCCATGGTGGGTGAATCGTCCGCGCACGATACAACTGATGACTCGTTCGCGCACCGGCGGTGATCACCACAGGCCGAGTGTGGCCGCGCTGAATGAGGCGGGGCAGAATCGCCACTTGCACTGGACTGTCCAGCGGCACGGCCAAATGAATCGCCGGAATATCCTGGAGTCGGCGAGTCGAGCGGGGCACACTCGCCGGGAGCGTCTGACTTCGATGGCGTCGAGGAACCACCAGGACACGAAGATGGTGGTGGTGGTGGTGGTGGTGGTGGTGGTGGTGGTGGTGGTAGTGGTGGTAGTGGTGGTAGTGGTAGTGGTAGTGGTAGTGGTAGTGGCAGTGGTGGTGATGGTGATCGTGGAGACGAATGAACAGAGGAATCGTCAGGATGTGGGCGTGGTAGCGAGGATGAGGTGGTATCACCAATACACGGAGGTAACGATGAGGAAGCAGAGGACAGGCTAACAGAACATACAGGTGGTGGCAAGGACGTGATGGAGTCACCACGACATATAGATGTCTGTGCGAATGGCGAAGAGGAGGATTCGCCAAGACAGGAGGGTGACGGTGGGGACGTGATGGCTTCACCATTACATGGATGTAGCGGTGGGGAGGATGGGGAAGATGATCCATGGGAACACTGTGGCGGTAGTGAGGAGGATGGGACTGAAGGGGGCGGTGAGGGGGATTCGCCGGAAAATGGGAGCGGTAAGGAGGACCGAGTTGGAGATTCTCCATGACACGAAGGTGACGGCGGCGATGGGATGGTGTCGTGGGCGGAGACGTCGGCGAGCCGTTCGGCCGTCGATGCGACGGCGGCGGCGGCGGCGGCCTGGTGCCCTGCGGACGTCTCCGTGCCGCCTACCTTCAGAGAACTGACTTCGACAAAGGCCACCGTGGCTTGACCGACACCAGTTCCGGACTCTTCCGCGGCCATGTCCTCCTCTGTGAACGAGCTGTCCTCGGCGAACGCCACCGTCGGCGAGTGCTGGCCATCGGCGGCGTCCGACGGCAGGTCTGTCTCGACCCCGCCGAGAGAACCCTCCAGCCAGCAGTGCTCCTCCGCACCCAGCCGGGCCCGGCACCTCTCGCTGGTCGATAAGTGATCCTTCAGTTGCCACATCTTGCCCTTGCTCCTCTGGAAGCTGCAGAACGGACAAGAGTACACCCTACCATGTTTGATCTTGCACGAGGCGGCGAACGCCATGTACGCCGCGTACGCGTGTTTGTGCACCGTCCGCTGATGGTTGAGCACGATGGCCTTGCGCTCAGAGAAGCCGCAGAAGTGGCAGGAAAACGTCGGCCTCTTGTTGCCACCAGCCAGCGGGTCGTCGTTGGCTGTGTCTGTCGTCAGCAGCAAACTATCTTTACCGGCAAAGTCGTTAGACACAACGGGTGCGATGCGTGGCGGGCGGGGTTGTTCCGGCAGCCAGGCGACAACTTTGGCCCCCAAATATCGACGGCAGCTCTGTTCGGCCCCGATGTGCTCCTTCAGCCGCCATATGTCGTTGCTAAAGCTGCACGCCGGGCATTGGTATGTGCCACTGCTGGTCCGACATGAGTTGGCGAACGAGACGAAAGCCGCGTGTGCCGTGACATGGGCAATCTTCTGGTGCCGTGCCACCCTCACGCTATCTCCCAAGTACGTGCAGTAGTGGCACTGGAAGCTCCGTCGCTTGTTGGCTGTGTCCATGACTAATGTAGCGCTCTCGGTCTCCACAGCAGTATGCACGGGGTGCGCACGGCCGAACACCAACTCGCCGTTGGCTACCGCGAGAGGGTCCCCGGCTGTCACATCAAGGGGATCCCCGCCTGCCATATCGAGAGGATCTTCAGACGTCACGGCAAGAGGGTCACCTTCGGCCACATTAACAGGGGTGCAATCTGTAAAACTGAAAGGGTCTCCTAGGGCCACCCTCAGTCGGTCAGGTCCGCCGACACTTGTGGACGAGCTTGCGCTAGCTCCCAACCAGCTGTCGGCCTCCGATCCTAATATGCGCTGGCAGGCGGCCGAAGTCTTCATGTGGTGCTTCAGCTGCCATTTGTGGGACTTGGTACGAGTGAAGGAGCAACTGGGGCACGACAGGACATCACCATCCGCGCTCCTGCACGAATCGACGAACGCCATGAACGCTGCGTGTGCTACACTATGCTTGTCGAACTGGTGGCGCCACACGTCTTTCTTGTTGGAGAGGAACTGGCAGTAGTGGCAGCGGTACCAGTGCTTCACGCTGTCACGTCTGGCTCCCGGTGACGGTTTTCTTGCGGGAGCAGCGCCGTCGCGCACCAAACTGCAGACGGTGGCGGTCGGCGCCGTAGGCGTCACGTGCTCGACGTGCACGAGGGAACGTGCGGCGGCCGCACCGTCGTCGACCCAACAGGCCGCCTCCGGTCCCAGATAGCTGCGACACGGCGCCGAGCCGGCCACATGTCGCTGCAGCTCCCACCGCTTGTCCTTGCCGGAGTTCCAGCCGCAGGACGGACACTTGTACACGCCGTCGGAGTTCCGGCAGAACGCGGCGAACGCCAAGTACGCCTCGTACGCATCCGTGTGCTTGGTGCGCTGGTGACGTAGCATGGTCTCCTTGGCGCCCGAGAATGAGCAAAAGTGGCACGAGAAGGAAAGCCGCTTGCCGCCGCCGGCCTGCCAGCGCTGCGTCACCGAACGCTTCCGCTTGCCCGGCCGCTGCTCGGCGGTCTGGTTGTCTGGTCTGAGATCTGCGGTCAGGTTGTCCGGTCTGAAGTCTGAGGCCAGGTTGTCTGGTATGACGTCTGAGGTCTGGTTGTCGCTCCGGCTGGGGCTGGCTCCCAGCCCTCCGACTGGTGGCGTGGCGGTCCACTCGTTCGTGGTAGCATCCCAGTCGTCGTCCTCTCCGAATAGGTAGTCGGTCGAGTCGGGCGGCGCAGCCACGTCCGCGTCTACAGACTCGATGGCATCACGCTCGACGTCCTTACACGCCGTCGGCGCCGTAGCGGCCTTGTCGGGGTCAGGCAAGACCGGAGGCTTTGGGCCAAGCCAAGCGGCCGCCTCGGGGCCCAGGTGAGCGCGACACGATGACGAGACCATCAGGTGGCGCCGCAGCTGCCACCTCTTGTTCCCACAGCGCAGGCGTTTGCAGAACGGGCACGAGAAACAACCGTCGTCCCCTCGACATGAGGATGCAAATTTGCTAAACGCTGCGTGTTCCTGCGAGTGTGCGTCCTTCTCGTGTTTTACCACCACTTCTTTACTTTCAGAGAGGAAACAGTAATGACAGCGAAACGTCTTTTTGCGTACGCCTGCAGTCGCTGGTTGCTCACTTTGTTGCTTCCATTGTGCACGCTGCAGCGTCCGCCTAGCGCCGCTCTCACGCGGACAAAGAACAGCCTTCACATCAGGGTCGTCGGGAGTCGCGTCAGCTGTACTTTCACCACCAGCAAGGTTGTCGTCTGGTGAGCATCCGCTGTTGGAAGTGCCGGCATTCTGAGATTCGTGATCGACGCTATCCAGCCAGCATTCGGCGTCCTTCCCTGCGCAGCTCCGACACCATGCAGTGCGCGACACGTGTCGTTTTAATTCCCAAATTTTGCTCCGATGCACACTCAGCTTACAGAACGGGCATATGTACGAACCGTTGTCGCCAATGCAGGATGTCGCAAAAGACATGAAACTGGCGAGCGCCCGGGCGTGCTCAATTTTTTGGTGTTTTTGCACGCATTCTTTTGCGGCCGAGTATGGACAAAAGTGGCAGCGAAACGACATCGTCCTGGAGTTGTAAGACTTCTCACGTTTGGCTGTCTTTAGCAGCGGACTGGGAGGGCGTGGCGCCAAGCCGTGCCCACTGGAGGGCAAACTGCCGTCAGCGGGTCCCAGCCACACGTCAGCGTCGACACTCAGCTGCCGCCGGCACGCCTCCACCGTGGACAGGTGCACCTTCAGCTCCCAGATCTTGGTTCTGCCACGGCGGAAGCTGCAGAACGGGCAGACCAGCACGCCACTGGACCCCCTGGACGATGCCACTACCTTCATGAATGCCCTATACGCCTCGGCGTGGAGGCTCCTCTCGTGACGCTGTACGACAAGCTTTGGCCCCGAGAGCGAGCAGAAGTGGCAGCCGAATTTCAGCTTCCGACCCAACTTATGGCGTGCCTGTTGCTTCAAACTCGTCCACTTTTTGGCTCGCTGCAGCACGACTTTCGCCCCGCTAATACTGGCGCCATGCCACAGTTTCAACTTCAATGGCTTGTTTGCGCAGCCCCCTCGGACCTCGGCGTCGACCATAAGATGGCCGGCTTCGTCCCGATCGGCGAGGGTACTGTCGTCGGCGGAGTCACGGGGGCAGCCGCCGGAACTGTTGCTAACATTGGTGTCGCCGGCTGACGGCTGCAATCGCTTTTTAGATGGAGCACTGGCACCCTTCAGCCAAGTCACCGACTCTGGTCCCAGACATTCGCGACACCACTTGGACGTAGCCAGGTGGTGACGGAACACCCAGATACGGTCCTTGCAGCGATTCCAGTTACAGAAGGGACATGTGTACACGTTCGCGGTGCCTCGGCACGTGGCGGAAAATTTGAGCCAACCAAAGTGCGCCTTCGCGTGAACGGAGCGCTCGTGTTCCTTTACGGCCACCTTCGTGTCCGAGAACGGGCAGTAATGGCAACTGAACGAAGGAAATCTCGCGTGCACGAAGCCACCCTTCTCCAGCTTCCGCATGTACTTACTGACCGGCTGGTCGGAGGATGATCGGGACTGGGGTCGTGTTACCAGCCCAGTGGGCGAAGTGGCTGCGAAAGCCTGGCCGCCAGCGGAAGCGCCCTTGACGGCAGCCGAGGCGCCCTTGACGGCAGCCGGGGCGCCCTTGACGGCAGCCGGGGCGCCCTTCACGGCAGTAGAGGCGCCCTTGACGGGCGATTTGCTAGGGACCTTCAGCCGCCAGCCGTGCTCGGATACCACGTGGTCGACCAGAGCGGCGAAAAGTAGGCGCTGGTCGCACGCCGGACATTCGTACGGCTGTGAGCGTGGCCCCGGCAGGCCGCGGATCGCCACTGAGTGGCACGACTGCATGTGGCGGGCGTTGTTGTGCACGGCACACGAACAGATGGCGTCCAGCGAGGACCCGCCGGTGCGGCGCGCACTCCGCCAGTGCACGCGCACCACGTGCTTGCGCAGCGACGACCTGAGCTTAAATGCAGCATCGCAGGATGTGCACTTCTGCGGCAAGGCTGCGTTCTTGTGGCAGATGGCCATGTGCAGTTTATTGCGTGGCAGGTAGCAGTAGGTGGCTGGGCAGACGAAGTGAGAACACTCGACCAAGCCTGAGTGGGCTATGTGACTGTGGGAAAACAGGTCGGCCTTGGTCTGATAGAACGCGTCGCAGAATGGACAAGCGAAGACGTTGGCTAGTTGGGTGGTGCCGCGCTCCTCCGACTGATTGCAATCTGACATAGTGCCCGCCTCCAGCTGCAGCTCGGACAGCGCGCCTGATTCGAACTCAAGCATGACAGCGTCGTCGTCGTCGTCGTCGTCGTCGTCGTCGTCACCGCCACCGCCACCTCCGCCGCCGCCGCCCCCAACCACCGAAATAGACTCCTGGAAGTTGCGGTTGTCGAGCCGGTTAGCTCCAAATGCCTCCGGGCCAGTCTCCTTGAGCTTCCAGCCATGGCTTCCTCTTCAGATGAGCCACCAGCGTGGGGAAGTCCATCTGCGACGGACACTTTGGGCAAGAGTAGGGCCGCGCACGCGGGCCTGGGTAGCTGCGCACCTGCACCGAGTGGTTCCGCACGCAGTGCGGCCAATCGCCCTCACCCTTGATATCGCACAGGCACTCGGCGCCGTCTCCCACCTGGACACCCATCTGCTGCTGCGAGCCGTGGTAGCTGAACATGTGCTGAGCGCACGCGATTTGCGTGCGGTACCAGCGGTCACAGTACGAACACCGGTGCACGCAGTCGTGCGCGCCCTTGTGGGCGTGCGTCACGTGCGCACGAGTTGTCATGCTCCAGCAGTACTTGAAGGCGCACGTGTCCAGCTTCATGCTGTCTTTGGAGTCCAGGCCAGAGTGTATCCGCTCCATGTGGTTGACGTACACCTTGCGCTGCAGAAAGAACATGTCGCAGAACGGGCAGTCGATGCGGTCTTGGTGGTTGGTCAAATGGTCGATGCTGGTGCTGCGGCGTGGCTTACCAGCGGTGCCGCCCACGCGCTCCATTTTGATGTTCTTCACGGCCACCTTGCTCTTTGCTCTCCCAGTCCCGTGTGCGGCACGTTCCGATTTGATATCCTCCACTGCCACTGTTGTCCCTTGTTTTGGATTGCCGACGCGCGGACGGGCAGCGACGGCCGATGTCTTTGTGGTGGGCAGACGCACCATCCACCCGACTGCTGCGTCGTCTAACGGGGCACCACCGCCGGAGCTTCCCGGCTCGGCATCCTCACAGTCATCGGCGGCACCAAACACGCTGGTGCCATGCTCCTTGGGCAGCCAACCGTGCTGGCTCTTGAGGTGCTGCACGAGCGGACCAAAGCGCAGCCGGACGCCGCACTCTGGGCACGTGTACGGCTGGGGCCGCGGCCCGGCCCGCTGGCGCGCCTGTCGGCCGTGGTACGTCCACAGGTGGGCGCGCGACACGCAGCCCGGCACGCAGCAGCGGCACGTGATGCGGCCCAGCAGGCGCACCGGCGGCTTCTGCTGCCGGTGCAGGCCGCCCATGTGACGCTGCAGGTGGAACTGGGACGGGAAGCCGGCGTCGCAGTTGTCGCATGCCACTCGCCGCTGCGACGGGTCCTTGTGCAGCGCGGCACGGTGCTTCGGCATCTGCTGCAGGTAGCAGTACTTGACCGGACATAGTGCCTTGGACTCGTCCACCTCGGCCAGGCCTGAGTGCGCCCTCCGCGCATGCATGGCGTATTCCATCTTGGCCTGGAAGAAGCCGTCGCAGAAAGGGCACTCGTAGAGGTCCGTGGTGACGCTGGTGGTGCCGTCGGCCGGTGCGAGTCGCGGAGATCTGGCTGCGACCACCTTCCGGGCTACGGCGCGCTTCACCAGCTTGCTGGCCTGGGACACGGCGAGAGCCGACCTCTTCTTGACCGCCTTGTTATCGCTTCTCGACTCGAGGAATACCCAGCCGTGCGCATTGCGGAAGTGATGAAATATGTTCGAGAAGGTCATAGTGCCGTGGCACAACGGGCAACCGAGCTCGGCCCGCCGCGGCTGCTGGCCTCCCACATCCATACCAGTCAGCTTCAGAATCCAGCTGTGCTCCTGTTGCAGGTGCTTCAACAGATCGGAGTAGTCGAGCAGTGTGTGGCAAGTTGGACAGCTGTACGGACGCTCACGCGGCCCGGGAACACCGCGCACCAGCACCGAGTGAGCCTGCAGCATGTGGGTTTTCGAAACACGCAGGAGCGCGCGCGAGTTGTCGGTGTGCGAACACCAGCAGTGGCCATCCTCGCGCACTCGGAACGCCGGCACCGACTCGTCCGCGTGCCTCAAGGCGGTGTGCTTCATCAGGTCCTCGGCAGTGCAGAAGGTACTGTCACACTGGCTGCAGCGCGCCGGTCGGCCCGGGCCAGTCTTGTGATACGTACGTTCGTGATTTTCTATCTTGTCCGTGACGAGGCAGCACAACTTGAAGCGGCACGAGGTGCCGAGCGCCTCGTGCTTGTCGCCGCCTACCAGATGGTGGCTCACCATGTGACGCTGGTACATGGCGTGAGAGTGGAAGAAGGCGTCGCAGAACGGACAGTCGTGCCGCTTGGTGTCGTCGCCGCACGCCATCAGGTAACTGACGGGTACCACGGTTCCTGTGACGGGGCCGCCGGCCGTCTCGCCGTCGCTGGCCGCCGAGCCGCCGTCGCTGTCGCCGGCTACCGTCAGCTGCGACGCCTCGTACCGACTGTCGGCAAAATGGCGGTGCCAGTGCGCATGCGCCGCCGCGTTGAACACGAGCCCGTTGCACTGGTCGCACGTCGACTGATGCGGCGTCGGGTCCGTCCGGTGAGTGTTCGTCAGGTGGACGCGCACTTTTTGCGCGTCGTCCGAGTAGAAGTTGCACAGCGGGCACCGCCATGGGTGAGCGCGCGCCAGGCGCTCGGACTCGGCGTCGTGCCAGTACATGTGGTGGCGGATGTTCGACTGCGATCCCTGTTTACCACAATGCTGACATCTTACAATGGT
Source organism: Imbricaverruca yamaguchii (assembly GCA_034440575.1). NCBI lineage: Eukaryota > Metazoa > Arthropoda > Thecostraca > Neoverrucidae > Imbricaverruca > Imbricaverruca yamaguchii. The sequence goes on from JAOTOL010001178.1 coordinate 244,966, forward strand.
GTTGTCCTTCCTGTCACGTTGGCTGAGAATCTCCGCCGGCCCGCTGGCACCTGGAGACCCCCGTTTGGTCTGGCTGGGTGCCGCAGCTACCCCACTGGCATCCAGCGATGTGTTCTTGGCAGGGCTTGACGCCGCATCCGTTCCAGTGGCGCTCAGGCAGCGGTGTCGGGTCAGTTCGAACGTGCTAATTTTGCATCGACAACACCTCACTTTGACCTGAGCTCCACGCACGCTGTGCACTCGCAACAGGTGTTTGTACGTGTCTTTGTAGGTGTTCGACCCGTAGAAACATTTTGGGCAGTGGTGACGCAGGCCACTGAACCTTCGCTCGGCGGAAGCCGAGTGAAGAAACACGTGTCGCGTGTACGTCATGGCGCTCTCCGACACTTTGCCACATTTCGGACATGTGAGCGAGGCAGTCCCGCTGGCGGAGGTGTCAGCAGTCGGCTGGACTGCCATGCTCGGCGACCATCCCGCCGATGGTTGCGCTCCAGGCGAGGGAACCACTGGGGCCTCCTCGCCATCAGCACAATTATGCCTCTGCAGGTTGTAGGTAATCGAGTAGCACGAGGTACACGTGCGCTTCAACTTGGCGCGCGCCATACCACGCACATGGTGCACGAACCGAATATGGTTGAATATTCTACCATGCGCGTTGGATGCATAGAAGCAGAACGGACAGTGATGCCTCAAGTGGCGCATCTTCCGGTCGGCCTCCTCCGTGTGGTAGTAGGCGTGTAGTCGGTGCTTGGTCATGTTGCGTGCCACCTTGCCGCAGTGGCGGCACTTGAGTGACGGGAGGACGACCGACGTCGACGGGGTGCCACCGGTGTCGACACGGGGCACCAGTGACTTGGCCTCACCAAGCGGCACCGGCACGGCCTCTCGGGCGCCGTCCGTCGACTCTGCGCGGGGTGTGCCACTAATGCAGTTGTGTCTGCCCAGATGGTAGGTGGTGAGCTGGCAGCTGGGACAAGTGACAGCGAAGCGCACACCCTTGGTATTGTGCACTATCTGCAGGTGGGTGTGAATCCTCTGCGGTCTGTCTGACGCGTAAAAGCATTTGGGACAGTGGTGAGAGAGGTGTTTCATCTTTTGCTGTGCCACGGATGTGTGGAAGTAGGCGTGCATGTTGTATTTGGCACGGGACACGGCAACCTTGCCGCAGTGGCGGCACCGGAGCCGGTCCTGATCATCAGAGGCGGCGGCGGCCGGCGGCGGAGCGGGCCGCTTCTGGGGCGAGGTGGTGAGCGTGACCGCCAGCCCCATCTCTGAGCCCACCTCCGAGAAGGCCGAGGCCGCCTCTAAGTCGGCTTCTGAGACAGGCATCCTCGGCTGACAGTTGTGTCGGCTCAAGTCGTAGGTGATCCCCTGGCAGCGAGTGCACCGGTGACGCAGCTTAGCAGCGTTCAGTCTGTGCACCACTCGCAGGTGAGCGTAAAGTCGCTTGGTGTCGTTGCACGCGTAGAAACACTGTGGACAGTGGTGGCAGAGATGGCTCATCTTCAGCTTAGCCTTTGCCGTGTGAAAATAGCAGTGGCGGCTGAAAGAGCTCTGGTCGACTGAAATCTTGCCACAATGTTCACACTGGCGCGACTGGTCACCAGCGGCAGATGTAGATGCAGATGCAGGAGCGGTCTCGAGCGCCGAAGCAGCTGGAGGCGGGACCGGCCTAGTTGGAGGTGGGACCGGCGAGGCAGATAGGGCTGAAGGCTCAGCAGGCGCGCGGTTGGTGGCGCCACCTAAACAGTTGTGTCGCGACAGTACATACGTCGATACTTTGCAGCGTGGACATACTTGGCTGAATGTGGCCCCCAACAGCCCATGAACCCCACGCAGGTGGCCGAAAGTCCGTTTCGGGTCATCAGACGCGAAGAAACACTTGGGACAATGGTGGCACAAGTGTTTCATCCTCCGTTTGGCTCTGGCGGTGTGGAAGAAAGCGTGCTTCTCGTAGCCACTACGATGTTTCGAAACTTTGCCGCAATGTGGGCAGGCGAGGCGCGAGTCAGCGGTCGGGTCAGCTGTCGGGTCAGCGGTCTGGTCAGAGGTCGGGTCAGCGGCCGGGTCGGCGGTCGGGTCGACAGCAGGAGGTGGCGGCGGCTCGACAGGCCCAGACGGGGCCGCCGCCGCCGAACTGGCAGACGCCACAGTCGCCGCTGTCGGCCCTCGCCGATGGTGCAGCTGCCGGTGGCGCGTCACCAGGTACTGGAAACTCGACCCGAAGTAACAGTCGGCACAGTGGTGACGCCGGTCGGCGAACTTCTCGCGGGCCTCGGCCGTGTGGAAGAACACGTGAGCAGCGACGGCCGTCTGCGTGCGCAGAACGCTGCCGCACTGGTCACACTCGTGCACGCTGGAGCTGACAGCGGCGCTGGGGGCGTCGCCGCCGCCGCCGGCTGGTAGCCGGCCCGGGCTGACGATGGACTTTATGTTGGCCATGATGCGACAGCCCTGGTCGAGAGTGATGCGCACGCCTCGCCGGCTCAGCAGCAGCCGTACCATGAGCGCCTGCGCGCGCGGAAACGAGCTGTCCACGTACTGCGCCCAGTCCTCGGCCGGCAGCTCGGGGTGGTGGTCGAGCACGTGGAATGAGCCCCACTGGCTGGTGCGCTCCTGACAGAGCCGGCAGTGGAAGAGCGCGTCGCCCGAGTGGCTCTGGTAGTGGTAGGTGAGCTCACTCAGGTGTCTGAAGTGCGCCTGACAGCAGGGACAGCGCAGCGTGGCAAGCGCGGCGCGCAGCTCGGCCACGGGCGGCAGGTCGGAGAGCGGCGCCGGCCGGTCGGGCCCCAGCTCGGCCGGCCGGTCGTTGCTGGCGGCCACGCGCGCCGCCCAGCGCGACGCCGGCTGGCGGTCCCGGCCGCGGCCGCTGGTCGACGCCGGCTGCCGCTCGCCACACTCGTAGTCGCAGTGGCCCCCCGTCTCCGGCGCCGCCTGCAACACAGCCAGAGCTCAGGGCTCGGAGCGCACCGCTACCGGTCGCGCCGGAGACGGGGGCCGCGCTCGCGCCGGTGTCGGCCAGACCGCGCGCCACACAGCCATCTGACGCAGCACCCGACCGCCGGCTGGTTCGCCATACCGGATCGGCTGTCACACGTGCACACGCTACCAAACTGCCACGCTGCCGCAATGTGGCGTCACATGTCGACACCTACCGCCACTAGCGCACCACGATCACAATCCGACAACAGGCGTATGCTATGGGTCGCCGATAATCCAGGCCTTAAGGATATTGATTCAGCTCAGTCGTTACCACGAATCGTCTTCACTCCGAGCATGGTGTACAGTAGAGTGTACAGTGCAGTGCAATTAGTACAGTGCATGGCTGTTGGTGAAGGCGTCGAAACGCAGGATGACGTCAACATAATTGGACAAAATGACAGGCAGAAGTTGCCAGGTGAACATTGCACGTGTTTGCAAAGTATGACAGCCATGCCAGGGATCGAGCCTGTCGAAAGGGGTGACAGTTGGACGTAGTCAAATTCCATCCACAGCAATTTAGTTAGTTATTTGGACTGTAGGGTGCTTCGACCAGTTTTGATCATTCGCGCCCACTACCCATGTATCCATCCACAGCAAGCCGGAAAATAGAAACCCTGTGCGCAAGAGGTCACCACAAGTTCCTGTTACATGTGTGCTTGTTTCCAGGTAAATTTATGAGAGGAGATAACATATTTCGTGGATAATGATCAATTGCCTACCAATTCATTGGATGTATAGTACTCAATGTCCGATTTATGAAAGGAACATGTTTCGACAATACGGTGAAAGGTACCTACAACCGCTCCGCGAAACTGGGCATGACTAACCCATGACGGCTGGTTAACCATGTGCTTTTCAACCATTCATGGACGTTAATGGAGATAACTTGGTTGGCCGGGGCGCATGCAAGGCATAGGTATACCGGCTCGGGCGCTAATACCTCACGACACCAGTGCGCGCCTTAATGGTTCACCCAACCAGTCTGCGACTTAATGGTTCACGCCGCCGTCTGCGAATTAATGTTTCACGCCATCCGTCTACGACTTAATGGTTCATGACGCAAACACGCGCCTGAATGGTTCATGGTACCAGCGCGGGTGCAAATGGCTGATACCAGTGCGCACTTTAATGGTTTATGCCACCAGCCTATAACTTAATGGTTCAATGCAAGTGCTCGCCTAAATAGTTCTCTTCACCAGTCTGCGACTTAATGGTTCACACCAGTGCGCACCTTAATGGTTCACATCACCAGTCTGTGACTTAGTGGTTTACGCGATAAGTCTGCGACTTAATGGTTCACGCCAACAATCTGCGACCTAACAGTTCATACCAGTGCGCGCATTAACACGCGCCGTCCCAGGGGGGGGGGGGGCGGGTCGAGCACGATGAAGTCTGCCTTGTGAATCTTCAACCGCGTGTGGCAAAGTTGACCACAAGGGTGTTCTGTTCCCGTGCACAAACATCCCATAGTAAAATAGAAGGGATTTTCCGAGAACATGGATATATAAAGAGGTATTTCGGGTTCAAACCAGTCTACTCCAGAAATTTGACAACATACTCCAATAGTAGGAGGTTCCGTCAAAATGTACCGCGACCGGGCATTAAAGGAGAGGTGCTTCGATGGTAGATGGGTGAACAGAGGTGAATATGCATTCGTATAATAGCTTCGAACGACAAAACACAACATGCATGTTACTTCCACTGTGCAATTTAACTGAATAAATAGCTGTCAAGAAAAAACAAAATGAGTAAGAGTCTAGGGTGTGTGACTATAGGGAACAATTGTGCCCAGTGAAAAAAAAAAAATGTGAAATACGATGGAATATACCACTTTCTAAACACCCAGTCGATATTCTTCTCCAAGAAGTATCGACATCCTGCTCCTTGATGCGTGCTTATTAAGTCTTCGTGTTTCCTTTCTAGCAGTATCTCGCTTAAAGTATCACGTTCACGCTCGTGGTAATAACGCAAATGTACACTTGCATGTGCTTTGCTTGCAAAACACACTCGCTTTGAAGGCGGCTGAAATGACTTCGATGGTCCGGCGTGCCTAAAAAATAACTCCCCCCGCTCTCAATAAGGAATGGTGATACACGAACATTTCGCAACGCAATTTCAGGTAAAATGATCAACTATAATGTGATAATATAGCTCTTCCTAAATATAGCTAAATATAGCTCTTCCTAAGTTAAATATCTCGCTATAAATTATTAAGGTACAGTCATAAGTACCTACTGACCATTGACTTAAATTAGAGTCTGAAAGGCATCAGAAGCATTTTATATGACACCAATTCCATGGTAAATATTTAGATCCTTCTGTGCTTATTTCGACATATCGCACATAACGAAAAGCCGTCATTTAACCGATTCCGCCCACCATGACAAATGATAGGCAAGAGCTTACGTGACTTTGAGGAACAACTTTGTCCATATTGCCGAATGTTGAATCAGAAAGCTAAACGTGTTTATTTCGTGCATTTGGGAGTACAAATGAATCGTGAGATACTATGGAGATATATCGATATTGGAAATGAAGACGTCACCACTTTTTCGTATTGGTATCGGAGCCCCGGCTAAAGTTATTATCTCCTGTCCGGATCGAGCTTCGTTTCAAGTTGTTAAACGCGCCAGCATTTACACAACTCGAGAGGGCAATTATCTATTATTCATGAAATAGATTGGAATATATCACTGAATCGATCCCTTGTTTGTTTGTTTAACTTCCAAAACTATGCTAAACAACACAGCTTGGAAGGATAATTTTGATATCATATTTTACTCGTTTCGACATCTCACACGTAACTAAAACTACTAGTTTAAAAGCGCAGCGAAAGAAGGAAAAGGCAAGTAAGAAAATTACCCACAAAATAACACGCGCACGTCCGGGGAGGGCGCACATATCTGCCCCCATGCGGTTTTTCATAATTTGCCGCCATACTAATCGAGTTAGCAATGCCAAACCTCGCAAACCGAAATTTGACATACTTTTTCCCACATCAATTTGGCATGTTGTGTAAAAATTTTGAAGTCTCTAGGGTCAACGAGTTAGTCAAGGTCAAGTGAGGTCACCTTCAAAAAAGTTCAATCAGTCGTCACGCTTTAACAGATAAAGATATTTCAATGAAACTTTCAGCGTTTGCTTATATTTAGAGATGCAACAAAACGCACCAGAGGAATTTTTCCTTTTTTTTGCCAGGTTTGGATTACTTACTAGTTTTATATATTTGCCAATTAGTTAAAATCAAAGGTCCCGGCTAAAGTAAGATTTTTTACGGGAGTAAGCTGGCTTCGAACAACATCTTTCGGTCCGCTCTACCCATTAGAACATAAAATCAAAGAAAACTTGAAAACTCAATGAGTTCAGGAAACCATGTGATGACCTTCATGTCAAAATAAATACTTCCAATATTACAAGGCATAGCTGTATAAAATATTTATGTGTATTTATTGACCAAGATGAAATTATATGGCATGGAAAAGCCATATAAATTATATCTCTTCAAAACTTAGCAGGAATATTGGAATTACAGGCAAGTCTAGGTACTTTTTATCAACTTGTGAATTGCTTCTTCTGTATAATTCTTTAATATTGTCATATCTAAATTATTGTGCTGTTGTCTGGGGAAGTACGTACCACTCTAAGATCGACAAGATAATTAAGCTGCAGAAGCATGTTATTAGGATTGTTGATAAGAAACCTCACTTATACCATACAAATGATTTGTTTATTAAACATAGAGTTCCAATGTTTCTGGACATAGTTGTTTGAGCAAGTATTTACATCCTGCTAGGTTTTCTAAATCCATCATTACCAGCACCTCGTTCTAATATGTTTCAACTTCATGAACAAGGTGGCCTCAGAGTTAGACAACACTTTCAAATACCCCTTTCTGATATCAATTATAGAATGTTTTCATTACCATTTATTGCACCAAAAGCCTGTAATAAAATCATCTGCTCTCACTTCCACAGGATTGACGATGTACCTAGGAGTAAAATTATCTTCAAGAAACACATCAGACAATACATTATTAGAAAATATGAACTTTTTCAATGAATGCTGGTAATGGTAATGTGCTATGCATGGTGATCTGTTATCAATTGGACATTTTTGTTTAAGAATCGTGTTTTCTTTTCTTTCTTCCTCTTCACACTTGGTTCGTCCTTTCTCCTTAGTGTAGTAGTAAGTTAGGAAATGCGTGTGCAAGATTATTATTTTTTATTATTTCCACATTAACACCCATAGCAGTTATTTTCCCGGAGCCCTCAAAGACGTTACTAGCATTGCTAATTGTCTGAGAGGGCTTCAGGAACATCTTTTACTAATATCTGGTGACGGGATCTGTCCAGCAAGAAACAGGAGCGGGGAGTGGTGTGACCTGCCTTGATTTGCTTACGACGACCTACCTCTCACCCTTGGAATTTAACGTAATTAGGTCGCACGGGTATGGAAGGGCACTCCTGCCTACCTATGAATGGGCAGGGGAATTAAAAAATAATAATTGAGCGATTGATTTTAAACTTATAACACGTCATGATCTCATCAGACCATAGTATGTATATCGGTTTTTTTTCGTAGCATTGACCTGAGGGCAGGTGGCGGCAACGGTTTCCCCATTATAGGGCTATGGTAAAATATACAAATGTTTCCTGGTTATATATTTGCTCTCGGAACGATCTCACAACGGTTGTGGCATGTAGTTGGAAGATATTGTTACCGCTGACATTTCTGCTCAGTGACCTCACCAAGGTCATTTGAGGTCACCTGAGATCGCTAGCACATTTATACGGATTATATCGCACTGCATTGAGCTGGAAGGCTGAAATTACGTCACTGCGCTTGCATCGCCAAGACGTGTCGATGGATACATTACATGCTCTCCCTAGACTACTTCATGAGCTTGACCTGAGGTCATAGTCTCCGTTCACCTGACCTTAAATCACACCACCTAGTGTCGATAGCACGTTTCAAGGACTGTTGAGTAGCGTTCGCCGTTTGTTTCTATCTGTTACAGGTCCTGAGATATGTGTCAACATCTGTGACACCCAGTGACCTGACTATTGACCTGAGCGACAAATGACCGAAACACTTTCGATAGAGCCTGTCACCAGCTATCCAATGCCGTTTGTCGCTAGCTAGCATAGTTCTAGAGATCTTAGGGGGCAGACATCTGTTCCCCCGGACATGTGAGTGTTAAGAGGCAACGACCCGGACTGAGACTACATGGTCTTTCACAAGAACAGCTGCTTCCAGCGGCGTAGAATAAAGGCGTACCATATAACAATTAGGAATGTCTGTTCATGGAAATTATTTGGGGAAGCATTGGATTGGTCCAGGAGGCGAAACAATTCATGAGGTCCCGATGTCAGCTACCATGTTAAGTCGTGAAAATATTGGGGAGCCCGTCAGATACACATTGACGCCTGCAAGGCATGACACACATGAGGGCATCTATCCTTCCTTTTCCCACCACAGAATATGATATTTTACAATACCCATGAAATTTGCATAACATCAAGGATGTTGGTATATATACTGGGGGGGGCAGGTGCCTCCCCCCAATGTTGGCTTTCCCCACATTTAACATGGGACCATATGGAGTATCCCCCAATCTATTTTGGACCGCACATTCCCTTCATGCATTGTGCCGTCCCTCCCCCAATATTTTTTTATTCGGAAGTCAACATCCGATTTAACTAGCATAAGATACAACTACCATACAACTAGCATAAGCTACGAGACCACCTGCGAGACAGCGAGGTGGTCGGTACGTACCACGTGGTTCTCCGACCAGAGTCGCATCTCGGCCTGGCGCTGGTCGGCGGCGGTGATGGCCGCCTCGGGAAGCAGCTCCAGCGGCTGGAACGTGACCGGTCGGCCGCCTGCCTCGCACGCAGACATCCGCGGCCCGGCCACGCGCCGAGTCTGTACCTGTCAACACGAGCACATCGAGTCTGTACCTGTCAACACGAGCACGCCGAGTCTGCACATATCAACCCAAGCACGCCGAGTCTGTGCCTGTACCTGTCAACCAAAGCACACTGAATCTGTACCTGTCAACACGAGCAAGCCGAGTCTGTATCTGTGAACCCAAGCAAGCCGCGTCTGTACCTATCAACACGAGCACGCCGAGTCTGTACCACGCTGAGTCCGTGCCTGTCAGCCCGAACACACGCTGCACAGACACCAAACACAGACGATACCATCTTCTCAGCCGCACTGCTAGCACAAATCTACTTCATCTGCATGCACTTGCATGCGTACATACTGCAAATGGCTACGAGACAAACCGACAGCATACTTAGCCAAGTTATTAAAAAGACATCCAATTTTAATCTTCTGGAGGAATAATCTGGAAATGCTACCCGAGTGGTGATCTGTAGTGAGGCAATGGGTTGAAACACACTAAGGCACGAGCCAGCGACGGTGAGGGGGCTGAGCGACGTCGTACCTTACCAACAGTCAGCGACGGTGAGGGGGCTGAGCGACGTCGTACCTTACCGACAGCCAGCGACAGTGAGGGGGCTGAGCGGCGTCGTACCTTACCGACAGCCAGCGACGGTGAGGGGGCTGAGCGACGTCGTACCTTACCAACAGTCAGCGACGGTGAGGGGGCTGAGCGACGTCGTACCTTACCGACAGCCAGCGACAGTGAGGGGGCTGAGCGGCGTCGTACCTTACCGACAGTCAGCGACGGTGAGGGGGCTGAGCGGAGTCGCGCCTTATCGATAGACTGCGACAGTGAGGGGGCTGAGCGACATCGTACCTTACAGACAGCCAGCGACGGTGAGGGGGCTGAGCGACGTCGTACCTTACCGACAGCCAGCGACGGTGAGGGGGCTGAGCGGCGTCGTACCTTACCGACAGTCAGCGACAGTGAGGGGGCTGAGCGGCGTCGTACCTTACCGACAGTCAGCGACAGTGAGGGGGCTGAGTGACATCGTACCTTACCGACAGTCAGCGACGGTGAGGGGGCTGAGTGACGTCGTACCTTACCGACAGCCAGCGACGGTGAGGGGGCTGAGCGACGTCGTACCTTACCGACAGCCAGCGACAGTGAGGCGGCTGAGCGGCGTAGCACCTTACCGACAGCCCCGACAGCGGGTTGATGGAGAATTTGATCAGTTGCTCGGGCTCGGCCAGCTGCGACAGCACGTGCTGCAGCGATAGCACGGTGGACAGGAATGGCCGACCGCTGGACGGACCCTCGCCTGCCTGCCGAGACACGTAGCACGACTTGACGGAGCTCATCAGCCCCTCAGACATCGTCAGCGTGCTACTCGAGTAGCAGCACACATAGCTAGCATTAGACACACATGACCCAGTAAGTCACCCTGGTTAACCACAAAAGGGAAACTATGCCGGCAACACACATCAATCCGAAAACCAGACGTGACGATAGGTTTTGAATACAGAAAAAGTCGCAACTACGCGAATGGTAGCCTCATCATGAATAAAAATACCAGATTTGTAGCCTAACTACAAGCAGACAACAGAAATAACAGAATAGCAGCCTAATCACAAACAAAAATCACAGAGGGTCCTCCACAGGGCGATAGTGTAACTAATCAAATACCATCTGACATGTTGACTGTCTTCAATATATGTGGCATTTACAGGGCAATGAGCAGTTAATTATTAGGGTTTATGGCGCATCCGACACTGAGAAGGAACACACAAAAGCACACTGTTCAGACGAATATCCTTCTCAGCACACGTTTCAAGAAGACGTCTCTGGGAGCACGGCCAGCGAGGCACATGCTTATGACTGGCAGCATTACCTATCTGATGCTGGATGCGGTATACACTTGTGGCCAGCAAGGGATACAACTGAATGCACAACTTCCCTGATGTTGGATGTCTTATACATATCATCTATAAGCTTGGCTATGCTGAGCGACCCAGTGTCCACAAATAGCATGCACACATACAGTTGTATTATTCACCAGGTCTTGAAAGAACATGGCCACGATGTTGGCGAATGAAGTCCTGGCTAGCGGTAACGAATAAAGACTCAATTATCCAAAAATATGGCGAGCAATGCAAAATGACCAGGAAACATTTACATCCATTGATACGTTGAATATGAAAATAAGGTGCATGCAAGATGACTGCAATAGGTGACATAGGCATAGCATTTTTAGGAAAATTTATTCATGGAAGGATGGGTATTGTGTGACGAATCAGGAGTACGTTTGGTTATGCTTAAAAACGCACGCATTAGTCGAATTAGAATAGACAGTGCTGTTGCTGTTGTTTTGTTGTTGTTGTTGATGATCATGATCATGATGACTTCATGTTTGGGCCACATCGACAGCAAAGTCATGTGCTCCTGACGGACAGTGTAATCTTAACAACATCCTTGGTTATGATGGAACATAATAGGATTGCACAGAGGAAAACAATGTCAATTGATGGTCCTGTCACCATCGCAGCCGGATGGTGGTGAACCTGCGGGACACCGAGATCAACATGTGACAACACATGTAGCTGGTACAATAATATGATGATGAATCAGGTGCTAGTTAGTTATTTGGGCTTTAGAGCGCCTCCACAGAAAGTGAGCATTCGCGCCCATAACTTTTATTCTAGTGCTTCACTGTTGGCGAGAGCTATTACCTGGGTGTGTACGTGGTTTGAAAGTCAACGGTCGACAAGTAACGGAACAAGTTTCCAGAATGCACAAGTTTTGAGTTATTTCCCAGGATGTCTTGGTATTTCAAATGATCTGTCTCTTCCATAAAACAATCAGCGCTCTGGTACACTTTATTGGCACGAGTGAAGTACATGACGCACAGTCAAGGTTTCTAGACATCGAGGGCACCGCGGTCGCTCCTCCCCACAAAGGAGGTAACGGTGGGTAGCGTAGATGTGCCCAATGCGCATCCTACAAAGTGTGACCTCCTCTTGTCTGGACCTGCGAGGGCACGACTCCCAAGGTCCTAGATGTGGTTTGATTGCATGTAGCTTATTGTTGCTTTCTCTGTCCCATGCTCTTTGCCACTTAGCAAGTATGAAATGTGTAATTCTTGAGAAGTGGCCCCTTCCAGGAAGTGGACATATACGTGAGCGGGGGTTCTGCGCTGCCCACTTCGCCGCAGTGTCCGCGCGCTCGTTTCCCCACAGTCCGTCATGGCTTGGGATCCAGCATAAGGAGACGGTTTTCACCTCCCTTTCTAACGTATTAATTCGTATGATAATGTCAAGTAGTAGAAGGTCCGAGGGATAAAATGCAGTCGGTGCCAAAAGGCTGTTAAGGGAGTCGGAGAGAATCACATATAGCGTGTCCTGAGAAACCTCTATAAAAGACAGTGCCTTTATGATCGCAAACAGTTCAGAGCTATAAACCGAGATATACACAGGAAAACTGAACGAGCGTACATCAGTACCGCATACAAAAGCACACCCTGCTCCTGTGGTACTCTTGGTTGGTTATTTGGGCTTACGGGCGCATCGACTGCGTTGGTCATACATCGCCCATTGTGGTACTCTTGGATCCATCAGTAAAAATCCTTGTGTTCTCAGTAAGAGTACAGGTGTTCAATCGTTTTCGACCGACACAACTCCGATGGGATGTCTCCCTTGTCCATGGTTGATAACGATATGTCAATTGGAGGTGAAACCAGGTTCCAGGGTGGTATACGGAGCTCTTACTTGTATCACTCGACGCACTCTCGTTTTACTATTTTTGAAAAGGGTCTGCATCCGCGTACAGAAAGGTAATGTCTTCGGATTCTGTTCATTGGAAAAAGCGTCAAGTTGCAGCGGGAGAAGACTGCGTTGTAGGTGGGGTACGTGGGGAATTACCGCAGCCTACAAGCATATCGCAGACCCGACATTTCACGCCTCAGTGCAAGCAGCGGCTCATTGGCCTCTGCAGTCAGGCTCGCACCTGGTGCGATTCTGAAGGCACCAGTGACAATATGCAGTGCAAGTGATGCACTGTATCCATGGTGCGCTTGTTGCTGGCGCAAGATCAATCGTACACATAGCACGAGTAGTACAGCTTGGACCGGATAAATTACTTGTAAAATATAATTAGAGTTTTATGGTCCGCGCCGTAAGACATTTCAGCAACACATTTCAATAGGTTGAGAGATTTACAACATTTTTCTCGAAGTGTCTTGATGTGGTGTTTGTACGTCAGGCGACTGTCAAATTGTACTCCCAGAAATTTCACGGTTGGTCTTACTGGGCTCACCGTACAGCTCAACGTCGAGTTCCTGAATACATCGCCGGCGACATAAATAGATTGCGGCTGTTTTGCCAGTTGAGAACCGGAACTCATTTTTGATGCTCCAGCTCTGGAGCTTGTTCACTGAAATCTGCAGCTGTCGTCTCAGTGTTGAAATATTTGAGGCAGAGGACCAGATTGCGAAGTCATCAAGACAAAGAGCGATCGTCCTATGTTCGGCGGCAATCTATCGTCACTGTCATTTATCATCATGGCGAACAAAGTCACACCGAGGACGCTGCCCTGTGGGACTCCATTGGTTTGTTCCAGCCGTTCCGACAGTTCGTGTCCTACTCGAACGCGGAAGAATCGTTCAGTTAAAAAGTTGCGAATAAAAGTGCCCAGTTAGCCGCGGTTTCCACACTTCCGAGCTTTCATCAAAATACTGTGGCGCCAGGTTGTATCATATGCTCCTAGATCGAAAAGGATGGTTCCAGTGTGTCGCTATTCTGTTTAAAAGCTACACGTAAAGCAGTGTCTAGTGTTTGGAGATGGTCTGTTGTTCCACGGTGCTTTCTAAGACCGCACTAGTAAAAAGGTCGTGTGTTTAAAAGCATGTAAGCTGCACATTGACCTTTTTTTCTAGTAATTTACAAAAGCACGAAGTCAGGGCGATGGGCCGGTAGTGTAGCGGATCAAACACACTCTTGCCTGGCTTTAGGATGGGGACTACTGTGGCTTCTCGCCATGCGGCCGGGAATTGACCTTCCTCCCACATCATGTTGAATGTCGCAAGTAGCGCCTTCATAACTCGTGAAGGGAGATGCTTTATCATCTCGTTGAGGATGCGGTCAGACCCCTCGCCACACTCTTCAGACTCCTTATTGCCGATCACAGTTCTGCTGCGGTGAATCGCTCATTATACAGAGTGTTCAGACGTGGAAATGTTTACCGCTCGTCTTTGCAAGCGAGCCTTCCTACGAAAAAAACCCAGGGGGGAGATTTTCTGCTTTGCTGAGTGTCACTATTGCTGGGCTAAATGCGTTTGTAACGCCGGCAGGACGATTAGCCTCTGCACCAGCTACTCTAAAACACTTTGAGTGGGATCGAATTAAATTTACCCGCGATGCGCTTCATACGAGACCACTTGTGTAATTCGAGTACATCGGTTTAGTGTTGTCAGATACTCTCTCCAAGATGTGCGTTTGGTCTCTCTAATTGTTCGTCGCGCGAAAGCTTGCGACTTCTGGAAGGCTATTAAGTTGGTCGAAGAGCAATTTAAAAAAATCCTTAAGGCTCGCCTGCGTTCTCGTATAGCATCCCGACATACCACAGACCTCCACAGAAATGGGGTGTGGCGAGGGGCCAGACGTCCGGGTAATGGAGGCATCGGCTGACTGCAACAGCAGCAGTGTAAAATAGTTCACCATATGGCCTGGAAATTCACAGTTAATGGAATTGTGCTATTTCATCCTTGTCTTAGGTTTTTACCATTTTGCCAGACGTGTGGGCAGTCATTATACACACGACTGCTAAATAATGTGAAATGCATGTGACTGAAGTGAAAGGCATTCCGCTTTTTTAATCCTTTAGTGACGATCCTTTATTTTCTTCCAATCTTTCTTCATCCACACAGTTAATGGTGAAGTAATTTTAGGACACTGAAGAGCAGGGAAGATAATTATTGTACTGAGTGGTGTTATCGTTGTCTCCAAAAGGTGCTTGCACACCTCTCTCGAACTTTTTCCGGTCAGCCTTGTTAAAATTCCACCTCTGAGGTCTCAGACCGAGCACAACCCGATCCTTATACTTAAAAAGTACCGGATAATTATCACTCTCCAGATAATCGTCATGGACTGTCCAGGTAAAACATTGCAGCAGACGTGGCCTTACGAGACTAAGGTCGATCACAGATTTAACACCAGAAGGGAGTGCAAAATGATTGGCAGCACCGGCATTTAAAAGGCAGAGGGATTCGTCGTGCGTAAAACTCTCCATAACGCGTCCTCGATGATTGGTATAGGGGCATCCCCAAGCTACGTGGTGTGCGTTAAAATATCCGAGAAGTAGAAGTGGAGGAGGCAGCTCCAGCATCAGCCGTCCTAGCTCGACGGAAGGGAACGGGATTCCCGGCGGCAGATAGACTGAGCATAGCGTACCTGTGTGGCGACTGAAACAAACTCTGGCAGCGACGGCTTGAAGAGGTGTGTTGAAGGGCAAGTTCTTGGGATGGAGCGTTATGGCTGATTGCGAGGATAATCCCTCCATGTGCAACTGTGTCTGAGGGAATGTTTTTAGTAAGCACAGAGTAACCTTTGATATAAAAAGAAGACTGCTGTGGCAGCTTTGTTTCTTGTGGACATACTGCAATTGGACATCTCTGATCCATAACTACATCGAGACCAGTCATGTTCGGGCGAGCCCTTCTGCAATTCCATTGTAAAAGTAGTTGAGTAATTAGTAATTAGTAATAATCAGGTTAATTAGTAATACGGGCTAAAGGAACAACAAAGCAAACAAACAAGTACTTAGGTGGACTAGATCTAGCGAGAGTGGATGTCTAAAAGTGGTTCTCAGCTCCTACCCTCGCACTACCGTTAGGACGCGGCTCAAGACGGACACCAGGGTCCAACCCCAGCGATGTCGTCCGCGGCCGCGACCTACGCGACACCCCACCCGGAGGCGACACTGCCCAGGGAGGGATACGTTTCTCGGTGCGTGCCGTTCTTCCCGGTGCTGGAGTTTAGGGGCGCATCGACTACATTGGCCATGCAGCTCAAGGTGCTGGAGCACAAGGGACACCGCTCCTTAGTTACTTGAGCTTGAGGGCGCTTCGACCAAAACGTGATCATTTAGCGCCCATAACTTCCAGTTGAGCATCAGTTAGTTAAGCAGGCAGGTGTTACGGGTGTGTGTAGATGGCGTGAAAGCCGATCGCTTCCAGAAAGCTGAATATGCTCCCAGAATGAACAATGTCCGAGTCATCAGCTAGCACATCACGATATGCGTTGAGCCATGTATTATTTCCATAGAACAACCCTCACTCTGTTCAGAACTGCTCGCACGAAAAAAAACACATGACGCACGGTCAGGTTTCCCGAACAGCAGGGACACTGAGGTCTCCCGTCGCCGCAGATGAGGTACTGGTGTGTAGCATGTGTGTGGCCGAGGCGTAGTCTGCACAGCGTCACTTCGTCACTTCTGGATCTGCGATAGCACGATGGCCAGTCTCTAAGGTGTGGTTTGATCTCGTGTAACTTATTGCTTGTCTGCGCGCTCCAGCTACTCTGCCACTTGGTGTTCATAAATGAGGATATCCCGGGAAGAAGATCCCTGGCCGGAAGTGGAAAAGCACGTGTCTGTGGTCTTCGGGCAGCCCATTTCGCTGCGGAATCGACACGTTCGTTTCCCGATACTCCCACATGGCTAAGTGCCCAACACAACCGCACAGTCTTCCCAAGCCGATGTATAGCAGTCAGACAAGTCAGAATATCCACGAGTAATGGGTCAGTTGGGTAAAAACCAGTCAGTGCCAAAAGGCTGCTTAGAGAATCGGATAGAATTACATATTCAACATCCTGCGAAATCTCAACGAAGGAAAGCGCTTTGAGTATTGCAACGAGCTCCGAACTGTACACAGAGGCTTACGTAGGTAAAGTAAAGCACCCGACAGAGGAATTGCACACAAACGCAGACCCAACTCCGCCGTCGCCCTTCAACCCATCTGTAAAAATGCGTGTCCAGCCTTCATACGTTTCCAAATGCTCCAAACTTTTCATCCGAAACACCTCAGTTGGAGCATCGCCCCATCGTCAGATCAACTGCAGGAGACACCAGATTCCACGCGGGTATCAATAAATGTTGCATGCACATCACTCTACGCACTCTCGTTCTGCTCTCCTGAAGGAGCTTCCGAATACGTATACGGAAAGGCAAGACTGCCCCACGTTGCTCACTGCGGAAGATTGTCAACGTGTGACGCGAGAACACCGCTGGGTACGTGGGGTGGGTGGGAAACTGACGTAACCTGCAGGCGTACCGCATGCTAAGCATTTCCCTTCTCAACGCCAGTGGTGGCTCGTTGGCTTCCGCCAGCAGGCTGACCATTGGTGAGGTTCGAAATGCTCCAGTAATGATACGTATTGTAGCATGGTGTATAGTGTCAATGACACGCTTATTGGTAGCGCATGCGCTGTCATACACATAGTCATACACGTAGTCCAGCTTGGACCGAATCAAGGACCTGTACAACATCATCAGTGTTTTACGATCCGCACCATACGAGGTTCGTGATATGCACTTCAGTACGTTTAGTGACTTAAAACACCTTTCTCTGTGTTTTAAAATGTTATTTGTAAGTCAAACGGCTATCGAATTGCACCCCGAGGAACTTCGCTGTTGGGCGAACAGGAATGGACGAGCCATACAACTTCGTATTCAGTTCTTGGGAACACCTACGACAGAAATGCATTGCAACAGCTTTGTCTGTGGAGAAGCGGAGCCCATTTGCAATGCCCCATCTTTCGGGGTGGCTCACTGCAAGCTGTAACTGTCGTGTTAGCGACGATGTGCTGGAGCCAGAAAACCATATGGCAACGTCGTCAACGAACAACGATCGTCCTATGCCACACGGCAGTGCATCCCCATATCATTTATGAAAACAGCAAACAAGGCCACACTCAGAACACTCCCCTGTGGAATTCCATTGACTTGGTGGAAGCAATGGGAAAGCTCATGTCCTACCCGGACACGGAAGGAGCGATCCTTCAGAAATTCCTGTAGAAAAACTCCCAAGTTCCCTCGGATTCCACAATTGCATGCTTTTAGCAAGACTCCATGTCGCCATGTTGCATCATAGGCCCCCTCTGTTTGAGATTAAGGGCGCATCGACTGCGACGGTCATGCAGCCCCCTCTGCGTCGAAGAAGATCGTTCCCACATGTTGTCGGCGTTTAAAAGCGACTTGGATGACGGTATCAAGTGCTAAAAGATGATTCGTTGTGCAACGATGCTTTCTAAAATCACACTGCGCGTTATCAAAAATCCTGTGCTTCTAGGAACCAGGTGAGTCGCACATTGACCCTCTTCTCCAGGAGCTTGCAAAGACACGAGGTCAGGGAAATTGGCCGATAGTGCAGTGGGTCTATATCACTCTTTCCTGCTTTCAGGACAGGGACCACTATGGCTTCCCGCCAAGAAGTCGGAAAGCAGCCCTCCTCCCATACTTTGTTCAACGACATCAAAAGTGTGTCAAGCACTCGCAAAGGTAGGTGTTTTAACATGTCATTATGAATTCCATCAGCGCCTTCTGCCACACTCTTTAGACATCCGATCGCGGAACGCAGCTCATGAATACTAAATGGTTCATTATAGCATAGATCATGCGTGGAAAAATCAATTGGCTTGGTTTCCGATTGAGTATTTTTGCGGAGAACTTCTGGATGATAATTTCTGTCTCCGCGACGGGCTGACAGAGCCCGGGCTATTTCCTCAACCACCTCAACAGGGCGGGTCACGTCCACTAGCCACACGTAGTACGGGAATGTGGACCGAATCATACTGGCCATTAATGCGTTTGATACGGGACCAAACTTAGGTCGTTGGGGTAAATCGATTAATAGAAGACATATTGTTTCCACGATCTTCGCTTAGCTTCTCGTACAATACGACGTGCTAAGGCTCTCGCCTTTTGAAATGCAATTAAATTCGCCTGGTCGTAATTGCTCGCTTACGTGCGCGTATAGCGTCACGGCATTCTGCCGACCACCACGGAACTGGAGAGCGCCGTGGAGCACCAGATGTTCATGGAATAGCAGAATCGGTGGACTGAATGAGTATCGATGTAAACTGCTCCACCGACAGACCATAGCCATCAGCAATACTTGAAAAACATGCTTCCACATTTTCCTCGAATTTTCGCCAATCCGCTTTCTTTATGTTCCACCGTTGAGATCTGAAGCCAAGCCTCACGCTGTCACTATATTTAATTTAAAAAAAGGAAAATGGTCGCTACCAAGTGGGTCGTCGGACACCGACCAGGTCATATATTGTGCCAGAGACGGTTTTACAAGGCTTCGGTCGATCGCAGGTTTAAAACCAGAAGGAAGAGCGAAGTGGGTGGCTGCACCCGTGTTGAAAATGCAGAGGGTTTCGTCCAGAATTAAACTATCCACAGTTCGACCGCGGGAGTTTACAGAGTCACATCCCCATAAGACGTAATGAGCGTTGAAGTCGCCGAGGAGCAAGACATGCTGGGCCAGTTGGAGCATCAAGCGACTGAGCTCCATGGACGGCAACGAATTCCCAGGAGGAAGATATACAGAACAAATTGTAATAGTATGACGAAGGAATTCGATGGTGGCAGCGACTGCTTGGATCAGGGTATCCAGCGTTACCTCCTGATAAGAAACACTATGATGTATGGCTAAGAGTACGCCCCTGTGCGCAATGGTCTCAGACGCCTTGTTTTTCGCAAGAACATAATAATTTTTTAGTCGGAGGGAAGAGTGTGGTGGCAACTTTGTCTCTTGGAGACATACAACCATCGGACAGTGCTGATTTAAAATTGACTCGAGGTCGGTCATGTTTGTTCGAACCCTTCTGCAGTTCATTGTAAAATGAGAGGCATTAAAATGCTAGTTAAGGGTTGGTTGGTTGTTGGTTTTTGCGACACATCGACCGTCGAGTGATGCAGCGTCGCCAATCTCTCACGCCGATTGGTCGCGGGCGAAGAGTAGCGACAGGCGAGACTCGAACTCACGACCTTTCGATTCTGAGACGAGCAGCTTACCCCTAGGCTACTCATCCCCTCCATTTTGGCTGAGTCTGACCCTGGGGCTGGAGAGTGTGATGGGCCCTCCACTCGCCTGCGCGGCGACGGAGTAGCTGCCCTTGGTTTGACACTTTGATCCGGTTTGCTGCTTGATTGTCGGTTTGCTTCTCGGGCCCTCTCAGCGACCGCGAGGCGCGCCCGCTTGGCGTCACGAGCGCGCCTTTCAGACTCCTGGCGCTCAAGGGCGACGTCTGATACAGGAACCGGCCCGGCTGCACTTGTATTTCCGGAAAAAGTCACGTGCCCAGCGGTTACAGGGCCCCTCCCAGTGGGAGACCCTGTGGTACAATTGGGTGAACAGAACGAGGGCTTCGCAAGCCTCTTGGCCCTCACAGCCTATGCCCACCCATCGTCAGCCTTCGTCGATGGTGGTAATGCCTTAATGCCCCTCAACCATGGTCGATGCGCCCTAAAACCACAATCACACACATGGTGGTAATGCCTCCGTCCTAGTTTGGGGTTCGGAGATAGATCTCGTCGATTCTGTCAAGGTAGGTGGCGTTGTAGTCAGATCGGTTGTTGCAGGTGCAGTCTCTTGGTTCTTTGGCTTTTTGTGGGGTCGCTTGGAGCGGCCACGCGTCTCATCGCCACGAAGGGAGATGTTAAGCCCCGCTCCAGCAAGGGGGCACAGTCGAGTCCGAATGATGACAGCAGGCTACGAAGTTGGGATAAAACCTGGGAAGCATTAGTGGGCTGCTGTTGTGGGGGAGCGGGTACTGTGATGCTCATCTTCGCCGCGTATATTTCCCGAGGTTGTCTGAAGGAAAGTTGCCTTGAACATTTCATAGCAATTACCTCTTTCTCCCTCACCTGCGCCGGGCATACTATTTCGTACAATGTGCGACACCTGGCCCTGGCCACAGTTCACGCACCACACATTTGTGGCGGCGCAGTCATTATTGACGTGTCCTGACAACCCACACCTACCACAGGTTGGTTGGTTGTTTGGGCTTAGGGGCGCATCGACTACCTACCACATGTCGGGCGGCTGCGGCAATACTGAGTTGTATGTCCGTATCTTTGACACTTAAAGAATCGCATAAGGCTAGGAACAAACTTGCGTACTTTCACCCTCACATAGCCAACGTATACTGCGGCGGGTAAGTCAGTCGAGTTAAAAGTCAGAACTACATTATTGGTCATTTGGAGTTCACCCCCTCGCCTCATCTTCATCTCACGAGCATCTACCACACCGTAATCAGACAAACCGTCAACGATTTCCGCCTCGACGACATCTCTAACATCGAAACATGTTATGACTCCTTTCGAGTGTTTTTTTTTTGTGTTGTGTGGCGTCACTGGGATTGGTATGAAGACCTCGCGCCTCCCAGCATTGTCACGAACGGAATACTTGAATTCACGAACTTCAAGTGCCCTTTTGGCGTCCTCAGCGTTGCGGAACTCAACTTCCACTGGGCGCTGTATGACCAACGCAGTCGATGCGCCCGAAAGCCCAAATAACCAACCAACTCAACTTCCACACCTCCGCCGCGTAGCTTCTCGCAGCGGACTATGTTCCCAAGACGGCCACAGCCACGTTTACGTTCGAACGGCGAGAGAAATGACAGATGTATCAGAATCACAAGATTTCAAAATAAGTATTCGTGGGGCGGGTAACCTTGCTTTTTTGTGGGCTCGCACTTTAGGAAACACTGCGTATTGATGCATTGTCAGAATCGTGCTTGGTGAAAATATCGTGAGGCTGGACTATCGCTGGGGCGGGGATGGTCGAGTGGTTAAGATGTTGAGCTCTGGGTACCAAAGGTCCCGGATACTGGGTACCAAACACTCGCCACTCAGGACATTTCTCAATCACGCGGACCACCAGCGACAGTGTGGGCGCCGCCATTGGCCGTGATCTTGAAAAAGTGCGTCGAGAACCACCTAACAAACAAATATACTATCGCTTAGATTTAACTCAGATTGTGCACAAAGATGATTCTCCCTGTAAGCGGTCTACAGCGCGATATATTGGGTGATGCCACTGTTCTCGCCTGCCTACCTCCTGGCTAGGTGTGGGGGCGTCCAATGAGTAACCGTGTGAGCGAGCGCTCGCGTCGTCCGGTGCGCTAGCAATCGGCTTGCCATTCGGACTTGACGTCTTGAAGCCGTCTCTGCTTCGCCAAATCCTATCGGCATGCTTGCGTGCCTGTGCTGAGCGCCCCTCCCCCCCGCCCCCAGTAATTGTACTCTGGTAACCACGAAAACCACGTATCGCTATGGTACCAACTTTAAATTCAGTCAACGCAAAACATCCTCTTTTATGGGAATCATGAGTTGCATTGCCAGCTCATAAACGCAAGTACACATAATTGTTATAAAAAAACATCGGTGTGTAGGTATCCGTCTACCTGGGTACTTACAAATGCAGGTACTTATATACTGCTTAAAGTATACACGCTTCGGTATCCAAAGCATTGGAACCGCGTACCGTTTCAATCACTTGCGATGATTTTCCATATCTTCACTCGGATTCAGCAGCTTACATTTCTCCAAAAAGTTCTAAGAATCAGGTCCGAAGTGAACTGAGCATACTACTGAATTTATAAGCTTACGTGATTTCCTCTTTTGAAGGCTTGTTCTTTGCCATACCTTCACTTCTTAATACCGATTGGAGCATGATATCAGAAAGCCTAGCTGCTCTAGTTCCTATACATAATTATTTTTTACATTTCGTCAAAAAAAATAAAGGTTGCGTTCTATAGCTCTAAGTTGTCAAGCAGTAATAATAAAATGCTAATAAAACCTGCTATTTCAATGTCACGTGACCGTCAAACTCGTTTCTTCCAATGGTGTTGAGCACTAGCATGTACACCGTGTGTGTATATATTTGTTTGCACCATTCACAAAGCAAATCGGCCATCACGTGTGCTGTGAGGTGTTGAACCTTGTGCAGAATTACAGTATGATGAGCTACTACTAGCCTGCCCAGAGACGGACCCGCCAGCAGCAGCACAACGGCTCGATGAGCTGCTGCTACTCCCTCCTCACCGAGACGGAGCCGTCGGCAGCAGCACTGCATCATGATAGGCTGCTGCTACCCTACTTTCACTAAGACGAAGGACAGACACACCGGCAACAGCAACCAGGTGAGCCGCTGCTACCCTCTGTCCACCGAGGTAGAGACAGACGGACCGTCAACAGCAGCGCAGCAGCATGAACCGCTCCTACCCTCCTTTCAACTAAGACGGAGGACATGTTAGCAGCAGAAGCACAGCAGCATGATGAGCTGCTGCCACACATTTCCTACAGAGACGGAGACTCATCCGTCAGCCGTAGTAAAGCGGCCAGATTAGTTGCTGTTCCCCTCGTCTTCGCTAAGACTGCACAGCTTATAGGACAGCACAGTCTATCCGAGGGACAGTACAGCCTATCCGCATTGAGGCGGAGACGGAGCGGTGAGCAGCAACACAACAGTATGATAAGCTGCTGCTACCATCCTTCCAACTGGGACAGATACGTGGGTTTTTGTGTGATTAGGGTTTTAGGGCGCATCGACCATGGTAGATCATTTAGCGCCAAAAAGCCGTGAATAGCAACACAGCAGCGGCGTCGGGGCGAAAGTACGCCCCCATTAGGGGATCTCAGATAGTGCAGTTCGCCAATGCTCACCTGCGATGCGTTGACGTGCCGCTCGACGAACTGTTTGAGTGAGCATTTGCCAGACTTGTTGGGCGGCTCCAGCGTGCACGAGGAACACACCCAGCGGGTGATGGAGGCTGGCAGGTCAGAGCAGGCCACGTGGGTGCCGGCCGACCCGCATGTTTCGCACACACACAACCGCCACGGCCTGTCAAAACAACACTCATCAGCGCCACTGGTGTAGTTACATCACACCTGTCAACCATACTGATCTGTAAACGCCACCCCTGCCAGTGTCACTGGTCAGGCAACAGCATACGTATGAACTCTACTGGTCCCCCAACATCACTGACCTGCCAACACCATGTCTGATAACACTAACGGCCTCGGCAACAACACGTTTTCCAGCACCACTAGCTGTCAAACGGCACCTGCCAACATGACTGGCTACCCCACCCAACCCTACCCTACCCCTTACATCAATACCCTTGCACCCTCCCCCACATACACCACTCATACCCTCCTCTTCAGCACATTCCATGCTCATCAGGGCACTGGACTCTGCCCAGATGCACATACCCCTCCAAGTCGCTGTCCTGGTGAGTCCTGCCCCGGCTGCAGAGGCAGTAGCGCACATCACACACGAAGTTCCTCTCGAGCAGCTCACCGAAGGCGTTCGGCACCATCTCCCAGCTGGCGTCCCTGACAACAGACAGTCTCCGTGACAGCTTTCGGCGCCATCTCCCAGCTGGCGTCCCTGGCAACCTAAGTCTCAGTAACAGGCCGGCCTGGCATTATGAAAGCGGAATATATAGATGTGATAGGATGAACGTAACTTGGGCGGTATGATTCTTGGAGAACCAGAACGTTTTATCCAACGACTAGTGCGGCTTTCGGAAAAATCGCAGCACAATATCCATGTTTTACGGCTTGACACAGAGCTTGGAATGGCTTTCGCGAAACGACATTTGGGAGGCGTGTTTTTCGATATTGTGAGCCCTTTTGACACAGCTTGGATATATGGTACTCTGCGGAAGATTCATCAGTATGAAATGCGTGGATCCCTGGGCACGTTTTTGAAAAACTTCATGACAAATCGAGTTTTGTGTGGGCGTCGGCAACCAGTTTCCAAGTTGGTCGCAGCAAGTTGAGGGAGTTCCTCAAGGCAGCGTCTTGAGTACGTCCCTATTTTCGCTTATAATAAACGACATCGGTCAGCACAAGCACAAGTACCATGTAACCGTGTGCTCCCACTTCCTGCTTGTGACCACTACCTAATTATTTTATAATTTCTTCTCAGACGGTGGCAGGACAGATGTGGCAAAGTGGAGTCCAACAAATTGAAGGAAATTAAGCCACACTTAGCGCTGTGGCCCTCGTCCTTCAGTCAGAGTAGAAGGGACGAAGTGGCCCTATATCGCTTTAGAATTGCACACACTATGTACACATATATATTTTTTTATGCGGGGATCAAGGGCCCAAATGTATGAGGTGTGAGGCAGTACTAACTGTGCGTCATGTGTTGCTATCTTGCCCGAACTACACAGAGGAACGCAGGCGCCATTTCGGACATAACTGAAACACTCGGAGGCTGGTGGACTTGCTCGGCGATAATTCTCGATTTGTCGAAAATAGAGCAGTGCTTTGCTTCTTTGCGGAGTTCGGTTTCCAAATCATATATACACCCGGGTAGGAGAGGAATCAGTGTCATATAAATATTGCTCTCCGGACGTGAAAACTAAATTAATCTTTTTATGTGTGCAAAATAACCCAATTGGGGTTGACGCATCCTAAAACCCTAATCAATCTATCAACTTTGGCTATATAAGGTTAGTTATTCCTCAAAAAGTCGATCGTATCGCAGCTCATCACGTCAGCGTACAACTCGCGAAGTCATTAGCGAGCAGCCAAGGCTATTAAAACATCAGGTTAAGCCATTCGATAACGTAGCTTCGGACAACGCCAGGTATTCAATCGCGCATGTTCTCACGACCTAGCCAGCGGAGAAAACAGACTGTCATTACGCCAGTAGACCAGAGAACCAAAAACCCTAAGTCGATAGATGCCATTATGACAATGGAGCAGTGTTCCCAGATGTCGATTATTACATATCGCCAAACACCACGCTGTCAAACTTTACCAAACACGACAGAAGGCCATTACCGAACTTTTCCCAAAACTGCCGATGGGGAGCCGGATGGCAGGAAGGGGATAGGGGAGGAGACATGCAATGAGGTCGATGAGTGGATCTGGGTGGAGTCCGAGTACATATCTAAAGTCGATCATTAAGCAATAACGTTCTTACACATGGTTTAAGTTAATCAACATAAACCGTTTAAAGGCTCTCAGAAATGCTTCCCAGACAACCAAGACACCCAAAGCGGTTTCGTCGGGTTAGGCTATGAGCGAGAAGGTGCTCTTTCTCTGAACAAAAGGAGTGTGCGTGGTGCGACATGATTCCCCTTATCAAAGGAGAACCATTCATGTCCTCTGTATCCCCATGGGATCACCACGGGAACGCCACGAAAACGAAACGTTTCGAACTAAAATAAAATATACGTACTATTTGCGCATCGCGTTCTCGCTTCTCTTCGTCTTTTTTTCCATTGTGTAGGGGTCGAACCAGTGTGCCGATTTTCACGTAGAAAGATACATCGGGAAAGTACGGAACGTGAGGCGTGTCGTGTCCAACTTGTGATCGGTGAGGGTCCACATGCATACAGACTAATAACCCACAAAATGAAAAGATGCACAGGCACCGGAGCGGCACAATTATATTAAAAACATATTGGGGAATTGCATAGGTTCTGCTTGCGTGGATTGCGCACCACGTGCGTCAAAGGGAGCTGCGTAAGAGCGTGGTTTTCATCCATATTAGTCAGCGTTTGCTCGGGACAACAGCCATGAACGACACATGGAATATAAATTACCGGACATCGCCGACATTTTATCGCGCGAATAAAATATTGGTCAGCTCTGGTTGGCTTAAACAGCTGTGGCTGTTTAAGCCAGAGCTGTTGATAATGATGGTTAAAACTAGCTTTAGCTGGACTTTTGTTCAACCCCGTTATAAACAAATGACTATGGTTTCCGCCAGTGCAACCAACAAGACAGTTGCACCCGGCCGCCAGCCTTACGATATAAAAATGTGTTGTTCACGTGCATTGTTCTGACCTCCGCTACCGACTGTTCAAACATGGTCATACTTCGATTGTGACTTCCGAAAGAGAACGGAGGATACGGCCCAAATATTCATCGTAGAATGCATTTATGAACGTCATCTTTCAAACTGCATCCACTTGATTAAACTTTGTACCTCTTCGGGATGAAGATGCCAAAATGGCGCATATGCTTCAAGAACCCGCTGACGTTGTCTTTATTCCTGCAGCCGGGGCAATAGAAGAAGTATCCGAAATGGTAGGCCATTCTCTGCGAACAGGAGAGCAAGTCAGAGGAGTGCCACACCACTTCTGTCCCTGCCTCAGTCGGAGTCTGTGGGCAGCCAGAGACGACGTCGCTCGCCGACACATTGCACAGCCAGCCATAGCCACTGAATATCGACAGTCCAGCATTCGTTCACACTAGTCATCGACAGTACACAAAGGTAGACTGGTTATAGCCATGCCAGGAAACATCCCCAGTAGACAGAACGTGACCGCAACATCCGAAGTCTACAAGCACATCTATCAAACCCACCATGTATCAACACACCTGCCAAACCTACTGTATGCCAACACATCTGACAAATACACTGGATACCAATATACCTGCAAAACCCGCTGTATAAGAACACAACTGCTAAACCCGCTGCATAAGAACAGAACTGCCAAACCTGTCGTATAACAACACAACTGCCAATCCTACTGTATACCAACCCACCTGCCAAACCCACTACATACCTGCATACCTGTCAGATCCACTGCATACCAACACACCTGGGAAATCCACTGTACACCAGCACACCTGCCAAACCCACTGTACACCGACATATATATATCTGCTAACTACGCTGTACGTCAGCATCACTATCACATCTCCAACTTACCTGGAGGCAGGCGCGGTGGAAGAAGTGTTTGCAGCATGGAGTCCAGAGAACATGGTGTTCGTTGTGTGGGTCGGTGGAGTCCAGACAGATGCCGCAGTTCTCGCCAGCTTCACCGCCGATCACGTTCTGCTGCGGTCGGTGTTCCTCGCAGAACGACCTGGCGACCACACACAGTGCAGCTTGAGCTGGGCGGGAGTAGAGGGGGTCGGCACCCGGTGGTGTCACGCCGCACAATGCGTACCGCTGATGAGTCGGTCGGTTTCTACGAGCTTCGCCTGTGATAGTTCGGGACACGGCAACTGGCTAGACCAGGAGTCGCGTCACATAAGTTCATGAGAACAGTATTTACCTTCCCCAACCACAAAAAGTTGGCATAGTCAAGATGCTGCGCACGCACGCACGCACGCACGCACGCCCTCCCACACACACATCGATGTCGACTGACGTTCACTGACTGACTGACTGAAGTTCACCTCATCAATATCAGATCAATGGCTATCATTAGTGTAGTTGCTCTAGCCAAATCTGAACAGGAGCGTGATCAGGCAAGTGTGACATATCGGGGAACTGACCGTCATCACCAGTTCACAACAGACCCACTGAGTGGACTACAAGCAGATAAAAGTATACCGTGCACCGTATCCATCAGAGGGAAGCCTACTACACGAAAATATCTTGTCACGCCTGAAAATATGTTCGAGACTGTGAATCCCAATCTTTGCTTAATCTTACGGAGAGGCGTTAATATTTGTATTCGCAAACGGCATCGGCAACAACATTCAAGGCGAATAACATAATGTTTGCACATGTTTCTGCTTACTTGAATTTTCCGAAGAATTGAAGCAGCCCATTAGCCTTCACGGCGCAGCCGACATGATACTTCCGGCTGCACTTCATGCTCATGCAGTGGCCTGATGCACCTCCCTTGTTGCAGACGTAGCAGGTCTGACCAACGGAGACACGATCATAATCGCCAAAACTGAGATTGCACATCAATATCATCCTGACTAAGAGGTAACACATCAGAACATTCATGACCACCAGAGAAAACACCAGCATCTGCTTTCTTCATGACGAAGGCGGTCACACCAAGCCTGCAATGAATTAACACTTGTCAGAGGGACAATTTCTGCGGCTTGACATCTACTTCATTCTACAAAGTTAGAAGTGCACACATCTATTTGATCCCGAAATCTTCAGTTTTCTCATAACATTGGTGCTAAATTCAGCTGCAATCAATAAAATTATCAACAACCCCTCAGAACAGCCTTCGTGTCATCCATAATTTAGTTGCAGCTTATAAATTTGGAATATGACATGCAAACATATCTGGGCTGAGTGTTTGTGTGTTTATTGGGATTTAGGGGCGCCTAGACTGCCGTGGGCATGCAGTGCCCATAGCAGTCACAAGGTATCGACTAAGCGAAGGCTAGTCGAGGCGACTTCATGTACACTACATTTCCAAACAAGTTCTGGACGGGACGTAAATTAGAACGCAATGGTCTTACTACACACCAGGCAGGGTATCAATGAGGTGCGTATACTGCATACAACTTTGTTTCTGAGAGGAAGTGAAATAGTTGTCCCGTTTGAATAAACGGCGGCTCGCCCCCCAGCAAGTCCCGTAACGAGACTGAAGTGCGTCCAAAACGTCGTCTTCGCTCCTGGGGAAGTCTGAGGTAGGAAAGCCCAGTCTAGTCTTCTCACACTGAGCGCGGTATCGAAGGAAATTTGAGTTATGGTTTCCTGAATTACCGCGGCGCGATAGCGTGCGGCAAATTTCATTTCCTACTTCAGATGGTTGAAAAATTGTGTCGCCGGCTATTCGCAAGCCGGGTAGTTGAGCGGGAGAGAATTTGCCAGAGATTCGTTTTATGCGTGTCCGTTGAGGGGGTGGATGAGGTGAGGTCTCCGACATAAATTTGCCATGAAGATCGCATAATCTCTCGCACTGTCCGGGGGAGGGGGGCAAAGGACCTAGCTTTCCTATATGCGATCAAGTTGGTCATTAAACTCTGGCGATCAAAGGCTCGGTAAGCTCGTTTCCTGGCACGAATAGCATCTTGGCACTGCGGGGTCAACCACGGGACTGGGGTACGACGGGGATCCCAGAGGTCATCGGGACACATGTGGCGGCCGTCTCAAGGACCAACGCTGTGAACGTACGCACCGAAGGTAGAGTGTTGTGGACAGGAGCAAGCCTTGCCTGCAATTTGGCCTCGAATTCACTCCAGTCAACCTTGCGGAAGTTCCACCTCCGAGGTCTCGTGCCCAGGAGAGCTCCAGGTCTATAGTCCAGCCATACCGGGAAGTGATCGCTTCCCAGTGAATCGTTGTCAGCCGACCATGTAAAACGCGGCGCTAGTTGTGGAGAACAGAGGCTCAAGTCTAAGACCGACGTTCCCCCGGAGGGTGAAATAAAATACGTGGGCGAGCCTGTACTTAACAAAATGACTCAGCGTGGATAAAACGCCCCAGGAAACGTCCCGCGTATTAGTCGTGCCACAGCCCCAAACTGTTTGGTGACAGTTACAATCCCCTAGAAGTAAAATCGGCGGAGGGAGCTCCAACATTACAAGTCCAAGCTCTGTCGAGGGGAGACGAAGTGCCGGCGGTAGGTATAGTGAGCAGAAGATTACTGGACGGCTACTGATGTTGGCACGGGCAGCAACCGCCTGCAGTGATGTGCGCAGTGATACCTCGTGCACAGGCACACTATCTACTGCCAGCATGGTTCCTCCATGGGCCACTGTTTCAGTAGGCACGTCCTTGCGGTATATTTATTATCCATTTATTGAGCAGTGGGCTCCAGTAGACAGTTTCGTCTCTTGCAGGCAAATAACTACGGGCTTCGTTGAGATAAAACGTCCTGAAGGTCTGTAAAATTAGCTCTAAGACCACGTATGTTCCACTGTAAAACTAAGGATGGCATTTCAATGGTGACCAGGGATGGCAAGATTCATGAATGACTAAAGAGAATGGATGACACAGTACGATGTTCAGTGGTGACTAGAATGGGGACCGTGCGTCTTTAAACTTGGTCTTGTGGTCCGTCCCAGGGAGGGCATCGCCGGTGTTTCAGACAGCGAGCCTCCACTCGGTCCAAGGGACTGAGTTCTGTGCCGAGTGTTCGGCGATTCTTGGCCCGATGGAGAGCCAGAAGGTGGCAAACCTTGTTTCTGTGCCCCCAGTCGGGGAGGAGACGGGAGGAGGCGGGGGAGGAGGCGGGGAGGAGGCGGAGGAGGGCCTGTGTCATGGGTAGCCCGGGCTACCGCTGGTCCCTCAATACGACTTCGTGGCGATGTGGTAGCCGGCCTTTGGGAAGGAGCCTTGTCAGGGACCTGGCGGCTCATAGTCCTAGCCCTCCCCATTTGAGCCAGGCGTGCCCTCCTCGCCTCGCGGGTGAGCCTCTCGGCCTACTGATGGCGAAGGTTGATGAAGGGTAATTGGATTGGTCGGGTGTTACGGGACGGGGATGCAGGTGCGGAAGTGGAAGTCGAGGGTGGTGGTGCGGTCTGGGTCACCGGAAGGGGAGAAGGACCTGGCAGGGAAGAGGTGGAGAGGATTTATTTGGAGGTGGTGGTGGGATGTGTGAGAGGCAGGGGTAGGTTGGAGGACGGATGGGGAGTGGGGAGTGGGATTTCGAGTGAGACGGGGAGGGTCTGGGATTGGGTGGAAAGGACCCGAGGAGGCATCTTTGATCGTTGGGCCACCATCCACGCTCCACTATCGGACGTTGACCTTGAGGGGGCCTCTTGGGGGCGGACGGCGTCACTCGCTGAGGGTGGGACCTCGGTCGCATCTGTGTGGTACTGGGTTGGGTGACCTTGCATCACCTGCGACGCAGGCGGAACTCCAAGGGAGCGAAGAATGGCCGTCAATTTGGCGATGAGCTCAGAGGCTCTGCCGAGCTGTGCGTGATGTGGAGTAGATGTGCTGTTTTTAACTTTTGATGCGTACGACATTCTGGGATCAGTACGAATAACGTTACATTATTATACTAGATTATTATACTATATATTATATTATACTTATAAGAACGTTAGTTAGAAGAACGTTAATCAATACGAGTAACAAGGGATAACGTCAGTTAGTTAGCTTTTGTGTGTTTGATAGCAATTACTAATTTCTCTCTGGAGTAGATCGGATAGTTCGGCTCAAGGAAGTGTGCGGAACCTGCCCTATGCGGATCCACAGTTCACACAAAACGGGGTTTCCGAGGTGCAGTTTTCCATATGTTCGAGGGATGCGCACTCGACACATGCAGGGCTATTCCGCCAGAATTGGTCAGTATGTCCGAACTTTTGGCACTTAAAACAACTCATTGGATTGGGGATATAAACACGGACCTTCACTCGAACGTAGCCCACACGTATTTAGGGGGGGGGGGAACATCGGTGGTGTTGAAAGCTAAAATCACGTTGTTTGTTGTAAGCAATTTTGAGCCTCTCCTCAACCTCATCTTCTTGGTCACCCCAAACTCGAACAAGCCGTCCACTACCTCCTCCTCCGGAACGTTCCTCAGGTCAAAGCAGTTAATAACGCCTCGTGAAGTTTTTTTGTGCGGTTCTACGGTGATGGGGGTATACTCGTCTACTTTGCTCTGATTCTTCCGAACACTGCATGCAAACTCGAATATTTGTAATCCGTTCTCGGCCTCTCCTGCCCGCGCAAATTCTATTTCCAAGGAACCATCCCTCAATTGTTCGCACCGTATAATCTTACCAAGTCGATCGCATCCATCTCGCCTCTGTAAGGGTGATAATGATGCAAAACACTTCGTTTCTCCTCGAAGAATAAGTATATGAGGGGCAGACAAGTATCTTGTCTGGTCTCTATGAGAGGCACCAGTAGTGTTTGTTTGTGCAGTGGATGTCAAGTACTGTATTTAAAAAAAAACAGCTTCGGCTCCTCGTAGCGCCCCATCCCATGGGGGGACGCCTGGATCCCGCAGACGGGTGGCCGCCAGGCGCCCAAGGAGCTATATGGGGTAGGCGGCGCCTTCGTCCGGTCCTGAGAGACTCACCACCCCGGGCGGGATCCAGCGCCGCCCACCCCTTGACCCCAGCCGCCCGGGCCGGCAGACACTGGGAGGAAATCCAGGCCCCCGGCCCGAGGCGACCAGCCACGTGACCCGTATGGGGCCCTACGGGCCCACCCGCCCCTCCGGGACATTAGGACCAAAGAGGCGTGTTGGTCCCCCGTCACAGCTAGCACCGTGCGACGGGGGACCTCAGCCTCCAGGACTCCGTCAACCCGGGGGGCGGGCCGAAGGGGCGAGACTACCCTGGTAAAACTGAGCTGGTGGGCAAGACCGGGTAGGTTGGCCTACCTGCTCTTGACCAGTTTAATGGCAACTGGTCATACGCTTACAACACTGCATCCGTCGTTAAATGCTATTTTTCCTCCCGGACATGCGTGCAACATTGAACACTGCTAGGTGAGCCGGCTAAAATAATCAGTGTGACAATGTTCACGATCTCACTACCAGATCCAGTGAACATCCATGTGATGCGTCACACGGGAAAAGGATCAAAATACCAAGAGACGCATGAACCATCATAATCGAGATACCACTGCTGAGCTGGACCAGGATTAACCTTTGAACCTGCAGTTATGTGGTGTCGTACTGAGATTGCTGAGATCAAGAATGCACGTGTAGTGATGCTGTGATGTAGTCGGTCCGGTGCTCACTGACCGTAGAGCTGGCGCGGACAAACTCTGCGCGGATGTCGGGCGCCAGGAAGCCTTCGGCGCCCTCGTCGTCCTTGCCATTCTGCGCTAGGTGAGGCGAGAACAGCTGAAACCAAAAATCCATACCGGCTGTCAGTAACACGGGAAGAATTTATGTACCTGGTACAATTATTACTCATATCTGCATTTTCATAACAGGCACATCTACTTATCGCAACGAAAAATGGGTCGAAATGAGACGCAATTGGCATTCGGCTTCGTTCAAAATTGAATAGTTCCTTAAAGATAGACACCATTGCCACATTACATGGCCAAGATGTGCACTACAAGCACACGTCGCCATGACTACACCAACACGGCATTAGCATGGCATTCACCAAACATAGGTAGATTGTCTTGTTCCTCATACATGGCACGTTTATTCACATGGAGAAAAATGTGCTCGATAGGCGCTACCAAGAACACTATGCACGCAAAGTTTTTACACATTTGTTCACCTACTTCTCCATCTGGTAGTGTTATCATATGAAAGCACCTTAAGTTCAGAAAAATAAAGCTGTTTATAAAGAGATGCATACAACTTGCAGCATAATACATCCTACATGGTGACTATGCAGACGGAAGGAAGACTTGGCGAACCCTAACTTAATAATGATAAACTAACAGGCAACACATCACATCTATTTTTCAGTTTTGAACAGAAGCTCACTGTTGCAAGACTGCCATGGGGCGGATAAGCCCACAGTTACACAACGGTTACGGGACGGTTACGGGACGGGGCCGGGCCTCACTGTTACACGACGGTCATAGGACGGGACCGGCCCTCACCGTTACACAACGGTTTTGGGACTGGGCCGGGCCTAACCGTTACACAACGGTCATAAGACGGGCCCGGGCCTCACCGTTACACAACGGTCATAGGACGGGGCCGGGCCTAACCATTACACAACGGTCATAAGACGGGCCCGGGCCTCACCGTTACACAACGGTCATAGGACGGGGCCGGGCCTCACCGTTACACAACGGTCATAGGACGGGGCCGGGCCTAACCGTTACACGACGGTCATGGAACAGGGCAGTTTACTATTACACAACGGCTATAGGGCGGAGCCGGGCCTTCGGCTCAGAAGCCGAGGCCAGTATAAAGGTCATAAGCCGTGCCCAGCACCGAAGTCAATGGTTGCAGCACCCAAAAACCGCACCTGAATCCCAAAGTTATGGACACTCCACATACCCGAAACATAATATTATACTGGAGAGTCCGGCTTCAGCAACGCTCTGAATCGGCTTACCAGGCAGAAATGGTGGACAGCCACATCATCGAGACGAAAAAGTGTCCCGAACCGAAGCTGGTCATCTTCTTGGACACTACACAGACAGCAGGACACGGGCTCAACCTCCTCGTCCATGGCAGCAGTGCTTGTCTAACCTGGAAACGCCAATCATTTTTGGTAAAATGGTAAAATCATCCCCAAAGCAGTAATTAATACACAAGCCCTTCGCTAGAAGTGTTCCGGAAACACTTGTGAAAGTAGATCACATTCAGCACACTGCCTCATGTACAGGCATTTATTTCTAAAAAGCAGTGGAACAGTGACAAGAAAGAGTGAAAGAGGGTGGAATACAACACTTATTGAACACTGCATCAACATCCTTCCCAAAGGAGTATCAACATCGTGCTGCTTGGCGCGTTCTTGTGAGGTTTCCATCGTTAGTTAGTTATTTGGGTTTTAGGACGCTTCGACCAGTTTTGATCATTCGCGCCCATAACATTGTATTATGCTTCACTGCTGATACTAACTATTAGGTCGGTGTATACGTGGTCTTAAATCCGATCGCTGAAAGGTAACTGAACAAGCTCCCCGAGTGTACTAGTTTTGAATAGTTCACTAGAATGTCTTCATATGTCAGGCAACTCAAGTTTCTTCCGTAAAATAATATCCGCTCGCGCACAAAGTAAGTGTTAAATTATTCGGGAAATAGGGTGGAATATACCACTTATTGAACACTCGATCAACATCCTTCTCAAAAAAGTATTGACATCCTGCTCCTTGATGCGGGCTTATGAAGTTTATATTATTAATGTCTCCTTTCTAACTGTATCTCACATGTATCGTGCCAATGCTCTTGATAAGGAATGGTAATACAAGAATATTTTGCAATGCAATTTCAGGGACAGGGATTATCTATGTGATATGGCAAACACTGCAAGTTTATAGCATAGGATTATTCTCCCTATACCGAATACAGCTCTTCCTAAATTATGAATCTCAGAAGAAATAATAAAGGTGCAGTCATAAGTACCTGCACCATTGGCTCAAATTTGAGTCTGAAAGACATCAAAAGCATTTTAAATGGGACTAATTCCATGGCAAATTTCGGCATCCTGTTGTGCTCGTTTCGACATCTCACACCTAACGAAAAACCATTACTTTAACCCTGTTTAGCAGACTACATTATATAAACTCTCTGCACCTGGAATTGTGTTATGAGATGCTTGTTTATTATCACAACCTATAATGGTGAGCGAAGTGATATGCTTATACACAAAATACTCTTAGAATTTAGTCATGGGCATTTCATAACCACACTTCAAGTACAATGTCCATACTTCCTCGGAAATTGTGTCTACTTCCTCGGAATTATGTCTATTAAGTGTTCAGAAAGTGGCATATTCCACCCTATTTCACAAATAATTTATCACTGCCAGAGATGGCAGGGTGCAAAGGTGGGTTGAAGAGGCAGGGGCAAAGGTGATTCTTCTGACATCTAAGTACACCATTCTTGGAGGTCCAAGTGTGTCAATCCCCCTAGGTTTTTCTGCCAGCAGTACCCAATGGAAGGAAAATGTGCCCATCCAAGCACATTTGCAGCTGCACCCCCCCCACACAAGTGCCCCCTCATGACAATACCTGGATTCACACCTGGTAAAACCCAACACTGTCAGCAAAGTACAATGAGCACATCAAATTTGAAATTGTTTGGGCTCATGGTAGTACATGCCATATTCCAACCCATGTCAGCCACTCTAGGCAATACATGTGGCTGAAGGGGTTCACAGACCCTCTGGACCACATTAGCTTGTCCTAACCTAAACCAACCTGGCCTAACTTGATATAACCCATCCTATCTTCCCACTATGATTTGCCATATGCCTCAAAGATATTGAGATAGTTTCAGGGCAGTATTAAAATAATGATTTCTTGTTATGTGCGAGATGTAGAAACCGTTACAGCAGGAAGTTGAAACTGCCATGGAAATAATGTTGTATAAAATCTTCCTTCAATAAAGCCCAGTTTTGGGACAATTGCATGCATGTAACTATTTGTGTTGCATGTTTTAGGAGGTACCAATTTTGGTGATACTGAGATCAATGATAATGATACAAATTATTATGCTACCAAACCAGGGTTAAAATATTGGTTTTTCATTAGGTGTGAGATGTCGAAATGAGCATAGCAGGATGTCGAAATTTGATATGTAATTAGTGTAATTTAAAATGTTTTTGATGTCTTTCAGACAAAAATTTGAGTTGATGGTGTAGGTGATTATGACTGGACCTTGATCATTTGTTTTAAGATTCATAATTTCAGAAAAGATGTAATTCAGGATAGGGAGAATAATAACTATGATGAACTGGTATTGTATCCCATATCACATAGGTGATCACTTTACCCGAAATTGCATTGCAAAATGTTTGTGTAATATCATTCCATATTGAGGGCATGCACATGCTATTTATAAACAAGGTACCGTTATAAAGGAGATATAAATACTTCATATCAAAGACCAGGATGCTGATACTTCTTGGAGAAAGATGTCGATTGAGTGTTCAGAAAGTGGTATATTCAGAAAGTGGTATATTCAGAAAGTGGAATAATTTATAACTGAGCAACTTTGATAAGCCTGCATATTGTATTCAGTGCAGGGCTTCATTGCTTGATGAATAAGGACTTAAGGAGTGTTGGATGATACCGGGTTTCAGGATACTGGGTAGACTATCTGAAACGGAAGAGGCTCTGTGATACGGTTTCAGGAAATTTCCTGATCAGAGGTCATTGGTGCACCCCAACTATGGCATATTTGAATTGTTGAAGGGCATCAGGATGTCTTCAGTTGAGTTCATGTTGCTTTCATAATCAGCAGCTAGTAAACAAGGATGTCACAAAAGCCATAGACAGGGAGGTCGATTGAGCTTTCATTAGGTGGTATTTTCCACCCATTTTCTTGAAAAATTTCACACTGTACCAAACTGGCATTGTATAGCATAGCACATCATAGGTAATCACTTTACCAGGGATGTCACCATGGGATGTTCGTATCACAATCCCTGATTCATTATGATGGACATTGGCATGACACTTATAGACTATATTCCATTAGAAATGAAAATTGAAGACTTAACAAGCAAACACCAAGGAGCACAATGTTGATACCTGTTTGAGATGTTGTTTCAGGGTTCAGTAAGTGAAAATATTCCATGATATTTCATGAATAACGTATCACCGTTCCTTGGTGCTGAGTGAAGATGTGTCATGCCTGTAAGCAATAAATTCAGTGTTTAAAGTTTCTTCCCTGGACCTGGCACTGAATTTAAAAAAGTTGAAACAGAATATATATATGTATACATGTGTGACATGCCTAACTGTCCAAAGAGGTTATTCAAGGCTTCATCAAGTATTTTGTATGAGTAGATATGTCCATGGGAAAGTCTCCCCTTTGACATTGAAGATGGCATCCTTTGACATCATACAAGATTGCAAAAAAAATCCACACATTTATGGCATGTTCAATCATTGTATGCATTTTTCATGGTTGATGAGTAGCTTTTACAATGAGAAATATCTAGAAGCCAAAAAAGAACTAAGTGAAGTAGGTGCAGAACATGAACAGGCTACATATAAAACTGGACAGGCCATTTACTTCTTAAGATGGAAATCTCCCCACCAAAACATTTTGTGAAAAACCATCAATGAAATTGAAAAGTCCCATAGATGCTTGGCTGGTGCAAAGTTGAAATTCAGAACTTTTAGCTCATCCCTTTCTACTGGAAGTCTTCCTGACAGTTGGAAAACTTCACAAGTAATCCAAATCTTTAAAAAGGGCTTGAGGCATGATCCACTAAATTATCGCACGGTGAGTCTTCCTTCCCATTCTGGAAATAAAAATAACCATTACCTCCCACACCCACACAAAAACAAAATGCAAGAAAAAATTGATGCTGGTTGAAAAATAATGGCACCCAGCCATGAAGTACAGCCACAAGCACTTTCACCCTAAAAAGCATGGAAATACCTGAAAAAATATGCATATAATCTAGCCACATGCCCCCTGATAAAACAGTATTGTACTGGAGACAGGACGCAGATCTGCATACACTATGAAGCAAGAAATTCAGTCAATCAGCAGCTACCAATCTGAACATATAATGCTATTTAGGACACAAAACACACAGCACTGGTCATCTGGCAACTGATGATTGGCTGATTCAAGTTGTGGTCAGATAGCTGTTGGCTGAACTAGAGGTGAGTCCAGTTGGTTTTTTGCAACACATGTTAGATGTTATTTTAGTAGTATATTATATATAAAAAGAATAAAGCATATATGCTATGCAATAATTGCTTTATCTCTTCATAGGTTTCCTTTTGTTTCATTATAAAAAAATCAATTTCTTATTTGAAACTGATATCATTGGAACTACTATTTATTTCTATCACCTACTTAGCTTTTTTTAAACTAATTTACCTTGAAAATGCTTAATTTCCTTATAAATACCTTGAAACACAAATTTAACTTGAAAATGCATAATTTTCACCTCTGCCACATAGATGGCACACCACCATCATTACAAAATAACTCTGAAAGAAACTGAACAGGCTGCACAGTCTGGGATGGTAACCTACAGGTGTTGCCACAATAAATATTGTGGTTGGTTGGTTATTTGGGCTTTTGGGCGCATCAACTGTGTTGGTCATACAGCGCCCATAAATATTGTGGTTGTTTTTAAATTAAAATACATTACATTAGTTTATATTAGGCTTACATTAGTTTAGATGAGAGTAGATTATATTATGTTAGATTAGGTTTTCCTATTTAATTATTAATTCTCAAAGTATTTGTTGGATGTCTTGAGGCAAGACAGGATGCAGCAGAAGCTGTCTCATCAATATAACTTCCACATCTGCTCACTGGTGCAAAGATGGATTCAGTGTGTGCTGGTTGTGACCCAGTCCATACCACATAATTAAACTTTGTTACCAGGATAACGAGGCAAGTTTAGACATTTTAGATGCAGCAGAGTTCTCCCACCCAGAGTTCACTATCCTAAATGTGCCAAAGCCTGCAGCTTGCAGCAGAGGGAACTCATTAAGGTATGTTG
This sequence comes from Imbricaverruca yamaguchii, assembly GCA_034440575.1. NCBI lineage: Eukaryota > Metazoa > Arthropoda > Thecostraca > Neoverrucidae > Imbricaverruca > Imbricaverruca yamaguchii. The sequence continues at coordinate 284,656 of JAOTOL010001178.1, forward strand.
CTTGCAGCATTAGCCAATCAAAGCCTCAGTGCTATACCTATGGCATCACCACACCAAACTTAAAATATCTTTAGTGAATCTTAATTGTATACCCAACAAAATTATGTATACATCCACTTTCCTCAGATAATTTTTTTTTGACATACTGGCAGTTAACGAAACTTGGTTGTAACCATCAGTTCCTGGCTCATTTTTGTATATAGCAGGTCATGAGATAGTGAGAACTGACACAATTGGTCCTAGTCCCAAGCATGGTGTTTGTCTTTATGTGAAGCATGGCATTAAGTTTCAATCAATCAAGGTCTCCACTCCCCATGATCATGTTAATTTTCTGAAGGATTTTTGCATTCACATAGTGTGTGTTTACCACCCTCCATCAAACTCTGAGGGCCAGAACCAGGCACTTGTAACTTTTTTTAACTGATTTGGGAGATTTTAGTTTATCATCAGTGCATTGGTTTTATTTATTTAGTTTATTTAGTTAGTTAGCTTGGGAGATTTTAATTTATCATCAGTGCATTGGTCTGATGGTGCTACAGACACAGTGAGCATTACTCCCACACATAGATCTTTCATTGACTGTTTTCAGATGCTTGGTCTAACTCAGTGGATTCATCAGCCTACCTCTCTAATTTCTGGAAACACACTGGATTTAATTTTAACTTCTGAAGTAGATATGATTTGGGTGGTATAAATATTGCCCCCCCCCCCCTTGTCCCCAATGCCAACACTATCCTGCTTTAATTGACTATTATTTTCAGACAAGAAAATTTACTACATCTAGCAATACCATACTGAAAAGATCTTGGCACAGAGGAAACTAGAGCCATTAAGGAATGTCTGGCTGAATATGACTGGAGCATTGAGTTTCAGTATTTAGACAGTAGTGGAAAGTACAATGGGTTCCCAGAAATATTATCAGCTGTTGTAAACTTGCATGTACCCATTGTTGTACCAAGGGCAAACTAGACCTTCCCAAAGTTTACTAAGCAAGAGAAAGGATGCATGGACAAAGTACAAACAGGACAGAGACCAATTTGGGAGACAGTTGCATAGGCAGATTGTTCACGGAGATCTTTCCAAGATTTAAATAAACAGTATAGAAATTTTAGTATTCACTCCCAGAATAAGTATGAATTGTCATTAATTCACCAACTATCTTCCAAGGAATTTCACTCTTACATACAACATCAGAAAATTGGCAAAACATCCCTTGGGCCATTGTGGGGGAAATATGGAATCACAAGTGACTGCCAGGAAATGGCTAAAATATTTTCAGGGTTTTTTTTCTCAGTATATTGCACAAGTAGACTAGCAAACCCAGCCCCACACCAAACCACTGAAGCAGTGCTGTAGAGCATCAATATTTCTGAAGCTGATGTGCTACAAATTTTGAGTGAGGTAGATGGGTCCTCCAGCATGGGCTCTGATGGGTCCACCTTCAATTAATTGTATCCTGCCATTAGGAGCTTGTAAAACAATTGTTCAGAATATTTAGCTCATCCCTTTCTACTGGAAGTCTTCCTGACAGTTGGAAAACTTCACAAGTAATCCAAATCTTTAAAAAGGGCTTGAGGCATGATCCATATATTGAACAGGACTAACTATGGTAATATACTAATCTAACTTGTAGAGTAGCTTCACTTCTCTATACTTCAGCTTTCCTAGCTTCCATGAGAAATATTTTCTGACTACAACATATTAGCAGATGTGGCTACTCTAAGCATACAATTTCTGCTTAGGGTGCACTTTCCAGTTCCTGTGTCTTGACCTGTCCATCTGATAACCATACTTTTCTTTAGTCTAGGGGACTGGCATACCTGCAGATATGGGCTCCCCTTAATCGGTCACAGAACTCATCTCTGGGTGAGTGATGCTCAAGAATTTGTGGAGCCAACCAGGTGAGATAATCAGGTGAGAGAACCATACCAACATCATCACACCATACCAATGAGACTATGACATCATTGAAATGGAAAATTAAGCATCTCCAGTTAGTTATTTGGGATTTCGGGCACTTCAACTACTCTGGTCATATTGCAATCTCCAGAGAAAATGAGTGGTTGCATCTTTCTAGTCACATTCATAAATATTGTATTCGGATAAAAAAATCCAAAAAGTCCCAAAACAACTTTTCAGACAAATTTACTGTTATTTGTTCTACTACCTACCTACATGTTGACAGTTGAGTAATATGGCATCACCAATCTCACTCCAATTGGTTGCAGATGAAGAATAGCAACAGGCAAGGCTCAAACCCACAATCTTGACTGCGAGATGGACAACTTACCCCTAGACTCCTCATACCCAGACTGAGTCAGCACTTGCAGTTGACAATTCAGACATCACTTCGAATGGTATATGTATAGCACAGAACACTCGCTTCATGTACTCACAAAAAATTCGATAAAATCCCACGAGGGACCTCTCCAATTACAATATACTGCAGCTCACCATCAACATTAAATCGAAAGGCCCTTCCAAATTTGACGAGACACCAAGACGGCTTTCGACGGCAGCTCATTTACCGCAAGGTTATACCATATGCTGTTACACATAAAAAATTGCAAAATATTATTGAATTCATGCATTGAGATACTCACCCATCATTCACACATTATCTGTCCGCCTGAAAGCACGCCCCAGCTAATTCACCGAGATACCACATCCCCATCTTCACGAACCACAGAGGCGAGGGCCGCACAGAACACGCACGGATACCAGTGTGGAACGGGCGGCACGGGTATGGGCAGATTTGTAGACGTATGTAGCGCATAATACATTAAAACTATCGACCATCAAAAAGAAATATAAGGTCGCGCGCCACAATGTTCCAGAGCGACGCCAGAAAGCGCACGAAGCCGAAGAAGCCCAAGATACACCTGCATCTTGGGTCACAGACAAAGGGAACTAGAAACAAGATAAAAATAAGAAGGAAAAGCAAGATGAAGGCAAGCAACAAGAGCCTCAGGCACCCTTGGCGGCACCTCTTGCGACTCGAGAAGTAAATTTACCCGCACCAAATCCCCAACTGCTTTCTGTCTGGCAGCCAGTGGCGAGGATAGGATTTGGTCCAGGGGATAACATCTGAACAGCCTACTGAGGGCCCTCCACTTTTACGAAACTCCCCGGACTTTGGTCACATTATTTTCGGAGGGCCCTACACACACACACGCACGCACGCACGCACGCCCCCCCCCCCCCCCCCCCCCACCCACCCACCCACCCCCCCACCCCACCCCCCCCCCCCACGCACGCACGCACGCACGCACGCACGCACGCACGCACGCACGCACGCACGCACGCACGCACGCACGCACGCACGCACGCACGCACGCACGCACGCACACACACACACACACACACACACACAGAGATATATATATATCCCGGATCACCGTTCCGGATATACACTCCGGCAACAGTAAGGGCATCATAATTTCGGGCGCTATCATTCTCAGGTTCTCTGGGCCAGGCCGGCATGGTCGGATCGCCGAGACCAGACAAATCACCTACGTGACGGATGACGCAGACAAGCTCTTCCTCAGCCGCGAAGCCTGTGTTGCTCTGGGCGTCTTCTTCCAGAACTTCCCAACTGTATGCGAAGCCCAGGAATCCCCGTGGGACGTCTCGAAGGACAAGAATCCGACGGCTGGCGCTAATGCTCTGGACGACCTCGACTCCCAGATGCCATGCCGCCCCTGTCGCCAACGTCCGCCACGTCCGCTCTCTCGTTTCCTGCCACGGATGATGCCACACCAGGCTGGTACAGTACGTTCTGGACTACTACTGCTCCAGCAAGTTCAACTGATATGATTGCCAACTTCTTCCGCTGAATGAGAAACCCCCATGAGGCTGATGGTGGATGCCCGTTGCGCACCACATTCCTAGTGCAGGTGCCGCTCGACTGGCACGACGAAGTCAATGCCGGTCTTGACCGTGCCGTCTAGCTTGGTATGCTGGAACCAGTTCCAATCGGTGAACCCGTCACACGGTGCCATATAATGGTGGTATACGCCAAGAGAGGTGGCAGACCCCCGCCGCTCAACCGGCACGCCACTCGGGAGACAACACACCCCTCGCCGTTCCATCAGGCCCTCTCTGTACCACCGGTCACGAAGAAGACTGTTCGATGCCTGGAACGGGTATCACAGCGTCCCCATTCATCGGGAAGACCACCATCTAACAACCTTCATCGCCCCATGGGGTCACTGTCGGAGAAAAACATCTCCACGTGGCTACATTTCCTCGGGCTATTTGACTCAGCGATACTACGAAATCGTGTCCCACGTCCCATGCAAGACAAAGTGCATTGCCGATGTTCTTCTGTGATCCGAGTCAGTGGGGGAGTTTCAATCGGGCCGGCCGTGCAGTGGATATACATCTGTGGGCACCACGACATTGTCTTGAACCCGGACAAGCCCGTCTTCGTCCAGGATGCCGTGGGGTTCGTTGACTACGAGATCACGCCCGATTGCGTCCGACCATGCGGACGCTACCTGCAGGCCATCCGAAACTTCTCACCACCGCGCACATGGTTTGGCCTCGTCAACCAAGTGTCCTACGCCTTCAACATGGGCGAGAGGAGACTTCCATTCCGCCAGCTATTGAAACAAGACACACCATTTCGTTGGGATACGTAATTCAACACCGTCTTCGAGTAGACAGAATCATCATCACCAGCGAAATCTAGAGGGCGTCAAGATTTTCGACCCTCGCAAGCCGATCTGCCCAGCCACGGACTGGTCGAAGTCAGGCATCGGCTTTGATTCTTCCAAAACCATTGTCCATACCCCAGGGCAGCCCCATTCATTCTGCTATAGTGTGGGGTGGCAGATGACAGTCGGCAGCCGATTCACGCATCCTGCCGAGTCGAGATACGCGCCCGTGGAAGGCGAAGCGCTCGCTGTTTCTGATGCCTTCGACAAAACGAGCTATCTCGTCTTGGGCTGCAGGTAGCTGATCGTCGCGGCCGACCACAAGCCTCTCCTTAAGATGTTGGGGACAGTTCCCTCGAAGATATCCCTATCACCCGTCTCAGAAACCTGAAAGACAAACCCTCCGCTACCGTTGCCGCATGGTCCATGCCCCGGGAGTGGAACACAAAACTGCCGACGGCGTCTTTCATCACCCAACTGAACTTCCCGTGAAGATGTGCCTGGACGACAAAGTAGCAGCCGTTTACCAGGACGGTTCCCCCGCTATGCTGCCGTTGCCTTCCGTCCCAAACGGTACGCGCATGGCGGTATCAGCTGCGAACTGCACAAGATAATGCATTGTCGCCGGCGTGACTCCGCCATCGCCTCTCTCGCGATCAAGCCGGTGACATAGGAGAGGGTTAATTATTTTGGCCTTAGGATCCTTCGACAAGAATTGGTCATTCGCGAGAGAGAGGGTGCGCATCGTTACAGCCAGCGACCCTGTCTTGCACTCCCTGACAACCCTCGTCAAGTCCGACATCTCGACAGCCCGCAGACCCTTCCGGTACCCCTCCGCGAGTACCATCTGTTCCGTCACGAGCTTCGCACTATCCATAGCGTCGTGCTATTCGAAACTTGTACCGTCGTCTCACCATCCGTGAGGCAGGAAGTGCTGGATGCTCCACTCACCCCATCAAGGTATTACCTCCGTGCCGTCGATAGCAGAGGACTCCGTCTTCTGGCCCAGCATTGCCCGGGACAATGCAACGAAAGTAACGGCCGACGATGAGGTAGCGAACCCGGGCCTTTGTAATGGCTACAACTACCTCGGCACATGCATTGGAAAGGATGCTTGGGGAACACCAACGGAACGGGCGGAGCACTAGGCTGAGATGAAGCAATGCGGTTGCAGTGGCCGCATTCCTCCGTGCGTGCGGAATGTGGCCGCATTGCTTCATCTTAGCCCAGTGCTTCACCCATTCCGCTGGTGCACCCATCATGCATCCTTTCCAATGCATGTGCCGACTTCTCCCATTACAAAGGCTACAACTGCCTTATTCTCGTCGGCGGTTACTCCAACTGACCCATTGTTGAGCGTTCGTCCTCTGGCGCAGCTGGAGTCGTGACCTGTCTCCGACGCACATTCGTCACTTTCGACATTCCCGACGAGGTAGCCACTGATGGAGGCACAGAGTTCACTTCAATCACCACCCGGAAATTCATCCGGAACTGGGACGTCCACCACCGGCTCTCTTCGGTGGAATTCCCACACAACAATTGCCGTGCCGAAGTTGGCCTCAAGACTGTAAAACGGCTTATCACTGACAACATCGCCGTCAATGGCGACCTGGACACCGTTGTCTTCCAACGTGCGATGCTTGCTCCAATACCGGAATACGTCTGGCAGGGACACCAAGCTGTCCCCGGCGATGTGCGTATTCGGCAGACCCATCCTGAATTTACTCCCCATCACTCCCGGGCGCTATCAGTCACATGACATCTGGCGCGATACACTGACATCCCGAGAAGACGCTCTGCTGGGCAGACATGTGCGGAACGCGGGGCGCTGGTCGCAGCACACCCGGCGCCTCCCTCCGCTTGCGGTCGGCGACCGCGTCCGACTGCGAAACCCAATCGGTTGCGAACCATTCAAACTGGCCTAGAAATATGTCAGACAACACGCTCAGTTCGCCATACGAGTCGACGGTTCCAGCCGCGTCACACCGAGGAACAAAAAAATCCTTCGCAAGTCTATCCCCGCCATGATACCGCACACACGTTTATACTTGGATCAAGACCTGCGACACAGAGTCTCTGCTCATATCCTCATCGACGACAACGCCGCCTGCAATCGGCATCTGACCTCGCCACCATCGCGATACCGCCCCGGCACCCCCACCCACATGTGCCGCTTCTGCTGATGTTGGCTCTGTTGCATCCACATTACGACACTCCGGCTGGCCCCGCCCGCGAATCTTCGAGTCTACCAACGCCGAGCAATCTCTCACGATAGCGCACGGCATCTACACCGAAAGCTCACCCTGTTTCAGCGCCGGTCTTGCCATTCACCCCGCCAGCACCTGGACCGCCTCCTGCGCCACCGGCAACTGTTCGACTCGTACCTCCCGCCGGCCGGTCTGGTATCGCGACTTTTAGATATAATCAGTTCACCGGTTATTTAACGTATGCCATTGCAGTTTCTGAAAGACTGTGATTTAAGCTCATCTCGTTCCGTACTGACCACCATCCATAACGATCTCATTTATCCGTGCAGTTTCTTCGGATACGTGTGTTTTTCGAAACCGCGCCTGTGCCAGCATCTATGTTGGTATCTAGCCGTCCCGCGAATTGTGTCCTTAGGCGCACGTTGGAACTTCACATTACATTTGATCTGTCGACGGCTAGCATGTCCATTACCCGCTCGCTGACTGGAGTAGATGACAATCATGCGTGTTAGTAACGCCACCCCTATTGCCTGTTCCAGGTATGTGTGTGAACATCATCAATAAATAGTTAAATAGACAAACAGTGTTCTCATCCACCATCGATGGCCCCTCCGATGGCACTGGAACTAGTGACGTCGGCCAGTTCACTCTGGTGACCTGTCACTCAAGACGGTTGTTTCCAGGCGAATGACCGCCACCGTTAACGTCACAAATACACCCTGAAGTGTAGCCAGCGTGCTGGTGCTCCGAGACACTGCGCCGACTGGCACCGTCTGCGTTGCTGAATATCATGCCACCATTTCCGACACTAGACCTGAAGCCGAGGCTTCCAAGAATCTGTCAGAATCCGTGGCAAGTTGGCCCAGTTAAGCTTTCTCTGACGGCAGCAATAATGCTGCCCAAGCTGCCTGCAGCAGCACTTGAAGAAAGTCTTCAACAACTTACGCACGTCGGGCATTTCATGGGGCATTTCCTGTTGCATCCAGTACTCAACAGTTCAGCAGTTCCTGTATCCACAGGAGCAGCTGAAACGGCTTCTGATCTCTGAGCTGCTGGCGGAGCATTAGGGCTTCTAGGACCGCTCACGATTGCGCCAACCTACGCCAACCGCCAATAGGTGCCACGAGGGGGGGGGGGGCATCTCAGCCGTGATAATATCGATCCGCACCCGCATGTGATGGACACAGAAGGACTTGCTAGCAATAGGTCGAACTTGGTGATGCCTTTTTGGTGGTGGTGGATTGGAGTTTAGGAGCGCGTCGACATCTAGGGTCATTTTGCGCCCATAACTGAATTGTAATCAATTTACGGTGCTGCTATCATAGCTTGCGATCCATCCTCACGGGTGGGGGTATATCACGTCAAGGCGGGCTTGTCGAATGAAGATAAAAATATTCCCAGACGCTACGACCTCAGAGTTTTCCCTATTAGTATACGTAAAGAAGAGTCGGTGTTCCACCGTCCTAGGATCTGGCGTCGTAGGGGATCGAGCAGTGTACAGCAAATTAAAGCATGGTACACGGTAAGCGGGTTAGGGCAGCGCGGACATAGGGGACGGTCATCACCGGTAAGCATATAACCATGTGTTGCAAAAGTATGGCCTATCCTCAATCGGCAGAGTATTACCTCTACCCGGCGTTTGGTTCGGTGAGAGGACAGCCACTTTCCTAGCGTCGGTTTTAAAACCCTGAGCTTACTACACTTCGAATTCCAGATTTGTTGCCATTCTGACCGTATATTTGACAATATAGTGGGGTACAGATCCCTTGGAGGGAATCGCAGATGTACCACACGGCCGTTACAAATGGCTTGTTTGGCGGTGATGTCCGCTGCTTCGTTTCCCGCGAGTCCAACATGGCTAGGAATCCAGCAGAACACGATATTTCTGCCGATGTCATGCAGGGATTTTACGACTTTGATATTCCTCCGAACAAGTCGACTATCCTGGTTAAAGGTGTTCAGTGCCTGGAGACTACTCAAAGAGTCTGTGGAAACCACGTACTTGGTGGACCGGCCTTTCTGTATAAAATAGAGGGCTTGCAAAATGGCATACAGTTCGGCAGTAAAAACCGATGCTTGTGTAGGTAAACAAAAAGATCGAACACCTTGTCGACTGACGTAAGCACACCCAACACCAGAGACTGACTTTGAGCCATCTGTGTAAATGCGTGAAAAGTCTTTATATTATTTTTTTTTCAACGCACATATGCGAAGTTCCTCCGGGTTTACGTGTCCTTTCGGTGAGCAGGACAAAGTAACATAAGTTGTCACTGGAACAACATGCCAAGGGGGAGTGCTCGGCGTGATGACACGTGCTACAGAACGCGGCCTGATATTACATTCTCGAAGGATCGAGGCCATACGAATAGAAAACGATAGTCCACGCTGGGTCTTGTGACGTGCCCTTAATGTCCTGGAGAATATCCACCGATAGACTGGGTGGTTCCGGTTTTGGGCAACATTGCACGCGTATCTCGCGCCCAATAACTTACGGCGTAGCGCAAGAGGTGGCTCGTCAACTTCTACCATTACACTAGCAGCCGGTGAAGTGCGAAACGCTCCAGTAACGATGCGAAGGGCTGAATTGTGGATCACATCAAGACAGTGCTTGGATGTGGTACTCGTTCAGTCATAAATAAAAGATCCATAGTCAATTTTAGAACTCACAAGCGATCGGTACATGATAATAAAATTGATCTGTCAGCTCCATATTGACACCTAGAAACGGTACTCATTACCTGAAGACCTTTTGTACATTTGTTGACAAGGTCGGTGATGTGAGTTTTACATGTAACATGGCGATCCATCCACACCCCTAGAAACTTGACTGCAGATCTGAAAGGTATGAGGTGACCGTTCATCCTTATCGTTGGGTCTGTGCAACGGCGTTTGCGACAGAAATGAACAGCGTTAGTCTTTGAGGTGGAAAAAGAGAAACCAGTTCTGTCACACCACTCCATCAATTTCACTACAGTTAATTGCAGCTGTCTTTCCAACGTTCGCACCGTACGAGAGGAGGGCCACACTGTAAAATCATCCACGAATAGCGCTCGTCCTACCGATGTTGGCAGTGCATCACCCACATAATTTATGGCAATGGCGAACAGAGTCACACTCAATATAATTCCCCGCGGAACCCCATCAATCTGTTGAAAGGTGTCAGAGAGGTAGCCACCTATTCTGACCCGAAATGTCCTTTTTTTTAATCGGCAAGAAAAACCACATCGGGCCTCTTATGCCTATTTGGTGCAACTTCATGAGGATGCCATGGCGCCATGCAGTATCATAAACGCCGTCAACATCGAAAAATATGGCAGCGGTATGACACTGTTTCATGAAACTCTGGCGTACAACGGAATGAAGAGCTAAAATATGGTCAAATGTGCTACGGTGTCTACGGAAGCCACTCTGTATCGAGGTCAGTACGTGGTTGCGTTCTAAAAACCACATGAGTCGCAAGTTCACCATTTTTTTCAAACAATTTGCAAAGAGAACAGATCAATGATATGGGTCGATAATGTAGTGGGTCCTTTCCCGTTTTGTTTGGCTTGCAGTTAGGGACGACAAGCGCCCTCCGCCATCTCAGTGGAAATGTTCCCCGTTCCCACATTTCGTTGAACACTTGCAGAAGTGTGTTTAAAGCTGTTATCGGCAGGTGTTTAATAATGTCATTGTGTAAGGTGTCGGTTCCTTCTGCTACGTTCTTAAGGGTGCTTATAGCAGCAGTCAGTTCGGAAATAGAAAATGGACCGTTATAATGGGTAGAAACTGTTGTTGTGAAATCATGGGGTAGTGCTTCGCACCGGGCTTTGTATTCCGAGAAACGTCGACTGTTTTTATTTTTAGATCGCTCGGAGAATGCCCGTCCAATCTCGTCGGCGACATCCTTCGGATTAATAATATCTTGTCCATTTATGTGCAGTGTGGGAAGTGGGGTACACGTAAGTTTGCCGGAGATACGTTTAATGCGAGATCACACCGATGACAGCGAGGTGGAACGGTTCAACGTGTTGACGTACGCTTTCCACGATTGTCGTTTGGAATAGGCAATTGTGCGACTCGCGTGTGCCCTTGCCTTGCGAAAAGCTACGAGATTCACCATGCACTTGGGGGGACGTCGACCAGCCTCCACACCATCAATGAAGCGGGTCCAAATGGGAAAATGGTCACTCTGTAGTGAAGGTCCTTCTTCTTGGGTCGTGAACAGTCTAGGGTCTTGACCAGCGCGCCGCAATAACTCCGAAGGTAAAAATGAAATGTTCTCTGCACGATTTATTGTGCAGAAAGAATAGTGAATATATAGAGACACTCGCAATAATGTTCCAGGCCGACAGCAATCACTTTCAGTTCTCAATTTGGAGGCCGAAATACAATTATTAATTTACGCACGCGGCCGACAGCGACAGGTCCGCGCGGCTCGACAGTCCAGATACGTCTCCGCGCGGGGGTCTGGCCACAGCCCTGGCTCAGACACGGCCGGAAGGCCGGTACAGGTCACAGGAGCCGGGCGTCGGCCCGTAAATGCTGACTCGGTTCCGACGAGGGCCGGTGACCGCGTCGCCGGCGCCGGACGGACATGTACGGGCGTGACATGTGCCGGGCATGGTAGGTCGGCTGATTTACGGGGTCACAACACCCACAGTTAAATATTATATGATTAAAACAGTACGTATCTAGCAACTCTGTTACAACACAACATTGAGGCCGAAAAGGTCGAAGTCAATTTACAGATGAATTCTGAACTCCACTTAGACAAATCACGGCCGTTTACATCACACACGAATAAAGAAACATACATAATACCGCAACAAATTACAAACGGGTTCCTTTGATCGACTGAAGGTCCTACGCGGGTTAGTCTAGGGGTCTTTAAGGGGTACCCATGGCCCTGGTCCATGTTAGTACACCTGATACCAATTACAATTATTTCACTTATAAGTCCTGAATCACTATTCGCGTGCGCAATCACTATGTTCACGTTGTCGGTGTCCTGCCAATGTTCAGTCCGGTTCGGGGCGTTGGAACGTGGGTGACCGCCCCACGCTTCCAACGCCCGGCATCTGTGATCCTTCGGTAGTTTATTCTTTGGGTTGACTCGCTCCGCCCTCCTTGCGCTGGCGATACTCCAGCAGCAGACGTCGGATCACTGCCACACGAGTCTCTCGCGAAGATGTTGTAGGGGTGCTCGTCACAGCCGCGGTGACGTTTTCAGTGGCGGCGCTAGCGTCGGCAGTGGTGATGCTAGCGTCGCCCGCGACGACGCTCTCGTCTGGAGATGCGGCGCCCGTATCGGCAGCGGCGACGCTCCCGTCCGTGGAGGCGGCGCCCGTACCGGCAGCAGCGACGCTCCCGTCCGTGGAGGCGGCGCCCGAGCACAGTTGCCGGCCGTTGTCATCTGCGGAGACGACACTGGCGTCCGCAGCGGTGGCGCTCGGCCACAGGCCACCCGAGTGTCGGTCCGAGGCCAACAGGTCGCCGCAAGTGGCACACCTGCGGTCCAGGTGGCGATAAGTTGGCGGCTTCATCAGCCGCGGGCCGGGCCGTCCTTGCGGCCCGTAGCGGTCCATGGGCAGCTGATAATCGGAGGCCACTATGCGGGCCAGAAGGGTGTCTGGGAGGTGATTAGACACCTCCCAGGTCGCCTGGGATGGGGCGAATCCATCCCACTCAAGGAGGTACTCTGCATTGCCCTCGCAGTCCCATCGGACGGCGAGGACACGCGATATTTCAAAATTCATGACGGCTTGAAGGCTGGTGGCTTGAAGAGCGAAGTTGAAGAGCGACTCGATCGGTGATCCTGCGGCAACTGGCATGACGGACTCGTCACGCCCGATTGTCAGGTCGTGTTGACGCTGGCTCATTGCCAGCGCGGATGACGATGATGTCTTCACCGAGCGGGAGGGGTTGGAGGGTTGAAGGTTGTGTTGCGGGACAGGCGGGAACAGAACTCTGTTTTCGTTTCAGAAGACAATACACGATAACACCTGTTGCAGCTACTAGCACCAATACCACGGGAATGATCAAGGCCGCATGTCCTAATGCTACATGATAGCGGAGTCCACGTTTTGTCTGCAGTTGATAACTGAGGCGAGAGACCGGAATGTCGAGGTCGGGTAACATCAACAGGGCTGCCGTCTCGGGGCCGCTGTCGAGGCTAGGTAGCATCTAAATTTATCCTAAGTGTTTTCAAGTGATCGGTCAGCTGGGATTGAATATAACACACCGCATGGCAAAAACAGAGTTCCGTAAGTGGTTTTAAGTACAAGGAAGAGTAGGATAAGAATGATTTCGACCACCGACATTTTATAAAATCAACGACCTGTATCACACTAGACATCAGGATAGGTGACGTCACAACGTCACATCAACATCATTATGCCCATAAGGGGTTCCTTCATGGTGGTGCTACACGCATCACATTAATGGCACCGGCTATCATGCCTGAGGATGACGTACTCACGTCACCTGACGTGGCGTCACTGCGCCAACAATACAATTACACAATCACTAGAGGCGACTCACAGGTACACTTCAACAATTCAACATTTCGGCTTTCTACTTAAGCAATGACTGGAACATCATCATCTGTGATTTCATTTGCTTCATCATTGATTCATTTTGCATCTCCATAAAGGTCATTTGTATTTTCATCTGCTTCATCATTGATTCATTTTGTATCTCCACAAAGCTCGCAAAGGCGCTAGCTTTATTAGGCGTGACGTCGACACGGTCGACATCAGCTTCGTAATCGGTGGAAGTAGCAGAGTCATCGTGAATTTGAAGTTTGCACGGAGGACGATCATCATCATCAGATGATTCCACCAAAGGTCGCTTTTCCGGGACTGGCCTCACTGGGTCTCCAGTCGAATCCTGCAAGCGTTTTGCTAATTCTGAAAGCGGAATTTCATCTTCCGAGTCGCTGATCGGGGGCTTCGAACGTTTTGTTAATTGCGACTGCGAATTTTCAGGGTCTGAATCACTAGACGTGGGCAGTGGTCGTTTTAGGCGTTCTGCTAACTCTGATAGGGGTAGATTGTCTTCGGAATCGCTCGAAGAGGGGAGTGGTCTTTTGTTTCGTTGAACTAATTCCGAAAGTGGGGCATCGTCGTCAGACTCACTGGTCGACGGCAACGGCCTTTTGTTCCTCTGAACTGGTTCAGACAAAGGAATGTCCGGCTCAGTATCACTTGATACCGGTGTTTGCTCAGCTGCATCCGCTGGCCAGGTGAGAGGTGCTCTTTCCGGCAGGTCAGACTCGACCGGAGGTGGTTGCACTGAACCCGGCATGGGCTCTGTGAACTCAGCGGTTTCATCATCCTTTGTTCTCGGCGGACTGCATACGTCCATGGGACAATCCTCACAGGGACTGTAATCGGGGCCGGCCTCGGCCCGTTTGGCTGACCTAGAAGGCTGCACTCGTTCAGGGGCTGTACGGTCTGACTTTGACGTTTTCTCCAGATATTTATGGTTCACTGGCTCGTCTGAATCCTTGGTAGTTTCCCAGGCTGTGTTCGGGTCCGCTGGTCGCAGTTTCTGGACATGTACCAGTCGGGTATTACCGGTGATCTGATTCCTAATTACATAATTTACTGGGCTAGTCTGCTTGATAATCCGAAAGTAAGGTTTCCAGGGGAGCGAGAATTTTGGCGACGTGCCAGACTGTACGGTTGTGTCATAATAATATACGGGATCTCCAATCTTGAAGTTTCGTGGTTTGGCTTTTCGGTCAGCGTACTCTCGGTTCCTCTCATGGCTCTCGACAATGTGCATTTTCACGTGGCTGTAAGCTTGATGCAAATTGTTCAGCATTTTTGGGACATAGTCCTCCCCATAATATTTTACTTTTGGCTGGAGCAAATTGTCCAAAGGGAGAACGGGGTCTCTGCCATACAGTGTGAAGAAAGGTGAAATGGTTCCGGAGCTTCCAATATTTGCCGTTCGGTAGGCAGCCAGAGTTGCAGGTATTTTCGTATCCCAGTCATCTTGATTTTGGTTAATTGTTTTTGCCAATATGTCATTTTGGCACCGGTGATAACGTTCGCAACGCCCGTTAGATTGCGGTCTATACGCACTAGTTGTGATATGGCGAATGTTTAAGCACGTTTCCAATTCATCAACAACGGCATTTCTGAATTCGGATCCTAAGTCAGAGAGGATGACTCGTGGACATGAATGGCGTGGAATGATTTCTTCCATGAGGATTTTTGCGACGGTGTGAGCGTCCTTTCGTGCTGTGCAAAAACTTTCAGGCCATGAAGAAAACAAGTCGATAATCGTTATGACGTAGCGGTTACCTTTTTGCGTTTCTGGGTACGGTCCGCAAGTGTCAATAGCAATCATTTCAAAGGGATAGTGAGGTACTGGCATCTCCTGCATCGGGGCGGGTGCTGCCTTGGCCCTGCGTCCAGTGCAAGGCACGCAAGCCTTGAGGTAGGCCACTGTGTCTCTCCACATTCCGTTCCAGTAATATCTAAATTTAAGCCTTTCGTAAGTTTTTGCGAGTCCCATGTGCCCTGCAAAGAAACCTTCGTGCATCTCCTTCAATACTTCCTGTCTCATACATTTGGGCACACATAGTTGTAAGCCTGGAAATGGTCCACAGCGAGGTCCGTCGCTGACTTTGTAGATGAGTCTGTCCAACTCCATATGATGCAAAACGATGTCTCGATAATCTGCGTTATTTTTGTCATTCATGATTTTTCGAATATTTGCTATGTCCTCATCAACCCTTTGAAGCTCGTCTATGTTTTCCCATTTCACCATTACATCCTTAAACTTTTCCTCTCTACTCAATTCTTCCTCGGGTTTTCTGAATTCGGTGTTCCTAAAGTCGCCTATTGGAACATGATCAGTGTCGATTACGTTTACTTTTTGTTCGGTTTCACTCATTCTGCTAAGATGATCTGCTACTACGTTTTTGGTTCCTTTGATATATACCACTTCACAGTTGTGCTCCGAAAGCATGATCGCCCACCTCTGAACTATTGGGTTCTTCATTTCTGACAGGTTCAGGAACGTCAACGGACGGTGGTCAGTCAAAATGGTGAATTTCGATCCTAACAAATATTGTCGCAATTTCTGAACAGACCAGACCGTTGCGAAGGCCTCGCGGAGGATCACTGGCCACTTTTGTTGAGTTTCGTTCAACTGTTTCGATAAGTACTGTATCACTCGTTCGTTTCCATCATGTTCCTGTACCAAAACTGCTCCAACAGCTGTCTGTGAGGCGTCCGTATATAATTTGTAGTCTTTCGTGATGTTAGGGTACGCCAGCACTGGCGCAGACGCTAGTTTTTGTTTTAATGTTGCAAACGCATTTTCGCAATCATCTGTCCAGGCGAATATGGCATGTTTCTTTGTCAGGTTAATCAATGGCGCTGCAATTTGGCTAAATCCTGGAATGAAGCGTCGGTAGTATGAACACATACCGATGAATGAGCGGACTCCCTTGACATTAATCGGGGCTGCCATATGCTGAATGGCTTCAACTTTCTCAGGGTTTGGCTCGATGCCAGAAGCGGACACTACGTGTCCCAAGTACTGCACTTTTTCTTTCAAGAAGTCGCATTTAGAAAGCTTCGACTTCAGCTTTGCTTTGCGTAGTCGGCGAAAAACTTCTTCGAGATGGGCCAAATGTTCGCCAAACGTTTTTGAGTATACTATGATGTCATCGATGTAGGCAGTTGCAAACTGACTTTGAATTCCAGACAACACCTTGTTCATTAATTCCATGAACTTGGATGGGGCGTTACAGATGCCAAATGGCATTTTGCGAAAGTTCCACAGGCCTAGAAAACACGTGAATGCTGTTTTGGGGATGCTCTCCTCTGACATCGGAATTTGCCAATAACCAGCTTTCAAGTCCAAAGACGAAAAGAACTTCGCACCTCCCAAAGAGGCAAGGATGTCCTCAATGAGGGGGAGTGGGTAGCTGTTCTTCTTGGTCACCTTGTTTAATTTTCTGAAGTCTATTGCGAAACGGTTGCTTCCATCTTTTTTGTGAACAATTACTATCGGAGCCGCCCATGGGCTGTCTGATTCTTCAATGATACCGGCTTCTAGCATTACTTTAATTTGATCTTCAACATATTTTCGCTGAGAGAATGGCGTTTTGTAAGGAGCTTGTCGGATCGGTGGGTTATCTCCAGTGTCAATGTCCATTTTGATGACATCAGTCGTTCCCAAATCTGCGTCAGTCGCGGCAAATAAGTCAGTGTTAGCACGTAGCAGCTGTTCCAGTCTGTCTTTGTCAGTGCCAGTCAGGTGAGTCAGTTTGGCTTGCTCGAGTGGGTCAGAGGGTGCGGTTGGCGGTGTCAAATCAATGTCTTGGGACAAGTCAACAAGGTTTTCCAAATCCGAGCCGGCTATAGTCTCAGCGAATGCTATTACCTGCTCTGGGTACAAGGTAAAGTCTCTCGTAGTGGTATTCACAATTCGTATCGGTAGGCGTTTATGTCGGTCCGGTTTGGCTACCACTTCGGCTATGAACAAGCCGGGCTCCTCAGAAATTAGTGGGATGTTGTCCAGTGACCGCACATAACAAGTCTGTTCCACTAATTGCACTCTGTTCACAGCTGCCGGACACTCCACGACCGTGTTGGCCGGGATATGTATGCGTCCTTTGATTCTGACCAGTGAGCTCGCCTGCTCACTGGTCTGTCGCTGTGGTCTCAGTGGCACCATGTTGCCTTCAATGCACAAAGCCTTTTTCTCAAAGTCCAATTTTGCTCCAAACTTCGTCAAAAAATCATTTCCCAACATGCATTCCTGTTTCAGGTCCTCCACAATCTGAAATTCGAACGGTTTCCGGAATTTGCTCATCTCAACCATGAAGGTTCCGACTCCAATGTTTTTGAGGCGATGTCCACTGGCGGATATCAGTGGAATACAGTCTCGTCGGTCGTCTGAAAATTTCACGATGTTTTTCTCGGCGATTTTGTCAAAGAACTTTCTCGAAATCAATGATATATCGGCCCCAGTGTCCACTAGCGTATAAGCTTTTTGGTTGCCTATGCGTAGCCACGCCATAGGTGTATTCACCTTGATGCGAACTTGTTGGACACGGGCCAGTTTTTGTTTACGTTTTTCTGGATCTCGTTTCCATCTGATATTTTTCCTTTCCTTCCTCTGTGGTTCCTGTTTTTGTTTCTGCTTATTTTCAGCTCCATTGTGGTGGTCATTCACAACGGAGCTTTTTAGTTTCCCGCCTGTCTAGGGGGATTTGGGCCGGAGCGGCACTGCCGACCTATGTGACCAATTTGGTCGCACCGCACACAAATGGGTCTGCCGTCGGAAGTCCAACGGTAGGCTGGGTTTGGTGGTGCTCTCCACATGCTAGGTCCCATGGGGGGTCGTGGCCTAGGGGGGTCCATAGTGGGGTCCAGAGGGGTAGTTTCGCGGCGGTCGGGAGAAATGTTGTGATGGGCTAAATACTCGGGGTCCAGGCTGAGGATGGCTGTTACTGGAATGTTTCACTGTCTCTGGTTCTTTCGCTAATTTTTCCACTGATTGGCCTATCGCCAACACAAGTTTCTCCAATTTGTCTATCCTGTCGTCTCCTTTTTCCACATGGCTCTCATCAACTTCCATTGGTTCCTCTTTCTGGACACCTCTACACAACTCAATAACCCTGTTTACTTTCTGCTCCCTTACTGCAAATTGGATGGCATCCTCCAGAGTTCGGAACTGTTGCCTGTATAGTTTATTTGCTAACGAGCTACTATGCACGCCTCTATTGAAAACGTCTATCAAAATGTCCTGAGTGGTTGGATTTGCCAAGTCCGTGTACGCTTCACGTGCCAGGGCGAGCAGTCTCTCTCCAAAATTTTGCACCAGTTCGCCATGATGTTGTTTCATCTTTCTCAGACTCTCCTGAGAATATTTTTGGTCCGAAAGGTCCGAGTATCTCTCTCGCATCATCTGTTTAATTTGTGCCCACGTCATAGTTCGTTGTTGACTAAGTACGCGTTGCATGAATTCGGCTGCAGGACCAGAAAGCGTTTTCATGCAAATAATTTGCATATATTCTTCATCCATACTAAAACTGATGCGGTCCAATTGGCGAATCCAATCGCACAGTTTATTATGACTCTCCCCAGAAAAAGGTTTGATATTTTGCGTCATGCCTTGTGCCCTCATTTCCAACCGAATTTTGTTGAAGCTGTCCGCCAGGCTGTCAAAGGTGATTTCAGTCATGTTTAATTACGTTACGTTTTATTTTTATTTTTCAAAAAATTTTTACTCCCAAAATTTCGAGATTTTCGCTCACCTTGTGCAGAATTAAATGTTTCAAGTTTAGTTCCAAGTTCACACGCTAAATCACACGTACAATATTCGGCACACAGCAGGTATACGACACGATTATGCAATTTTTTACAGTTCTATTCGTGGTCGAAAATCGGAGGCGGTATTTTTGGAAGGATTTTGGGATATTGCTCGGACTTACTTAATGGTGCGGAAGACTTATTCCCTTCCCCGTCCGTGCTGAATGGCGCGTTGAAGTTCTGCGTTGTTGACGAAGTCCACCAGTTGAATCCGCAGTCACCAGTCGAATCCGGGTCACTCAGGTACCAGTTGTAGTGAAGGTCCTTCTTCTTGGCTCGTGAACAGTCTAGGGTCTTGACCAGCGCGCCGCAATAACTCCGAAGGTAAAAATGAAATGTTCTCTGCACGATTTATTGTGCAGAAAGAATAGTGAATATATAGAGACACGCGCAATAATGTTCCAGGCCGACAGCAATCACTTTCAGTTCTCAATTTGGAGGCCGAAATACAATTATTAATTTACGCACGCGGCCGACAGCGACAGGTCCGCGCGGCTCGACAGTCCAGACACGTCTCCGCGCGGGGGTCTGGCCACAGCCCTGGCTCAGACACGGCCGGAAGGCCGGTACAGGTCACAGGAGCCGGGCGTCGGCCCGTAAATGCTGACTCGGTTCCGACGAGGGCCGGTGACCGCGTCGCCGGCGCCGGACGGACATGTACGGGCGTGACATGTGCCGGGCATGGTAGGTCGGCTGATTTACGGGGTCACAACACCCACAGTTAAATATTATATGATTAAAACAGTACGTATCTAGCAACTCTGTTACAACTCGTACCTGAATCATCATCCACCGACCACTCTAAACAGGGGGAAAGTTCAGGGCTGCAAAGCGTCAGGTCCAGCACAGAGGTCTGTCCTGTTTGCGGTGTAAAATGTGTCGGAGTTCCAGTGTTAAGAATACTAAGGGGGAAATTTCGGATAATTTGCTCCAAAGCACGTCCACGATCAGTACTATTTGCTGAGCCCCAAACTTCGTGATGTGCGATAAAGTCACCACATACAATCAGCGGGGGAGTGAGCTGGTTTACCACTTGTAGCAGTTCAGCAAGTGGAAATATTCTGAGCATATGGTGGCAACATGGCGATTTATTATTATCCGAGCAGCGATAGCCTGAATGTTTGATCTCAGGTGTACTTGTTGGAAGGGGACTGAGTGGTGGACGGCAAGAAGTACACCACCATGTGCCACCGTGTGGGTGACGACGTCCTTGCGCAAAACAGAGTAGCTTCTTAAATAAAAGGAAGCACCAGGAGATAGTTTGGTCTCCTGTAGGCATACTACGGCCGGTGTACGACGGTGTAAAATGTGTTGTAATTCGTTATTGCTAGTTCTCACACCTCTACAGTTCCACTCTAAAATATTACTCATTTGTTAGTAAGTGAAAGAGGAAGTCCTAAGCTAAGAGCGTAAAAGGCCAAGAGTGACTAAGTCATGGTCTTGTAGTCGGGGGTCTTGGCTTCGCATGCGTGAGCGCAGGCTCCCAAACTCGCTTGGCGACACAGCGCCGGGAAGAGCACGCTTCATAGCACGATTGGGGATGGGGAGGATATTGGGGGGGGGTGCAGGGTTCGACAAGAAGGTGTCTCCGGCGGTCCCATGGCTGCTGCGGGTAATGGTGTATAGTGAGGAGCCGTCAATGGGCGCTGGCTCTCAGACTTGGAGATCGAGGAGGGTGGGATATGTCGGGCGGTGAGACCCTGTGCTCCTAAATCTGGGGCTCCAGGGCGCACCTGAACCATAGGATGCCCAAGCTTTAGATCTGAGACGGTTGGTGGTGGTGGGGGTGGGGGAGTTGGCGTGGTTCTGGAAGGCTGGATAAGAGTGGGTTCGGTGGGTATGGCGGGTAAAGATTCGAGGATAGTGGATGTCTTGGGGGGGGCTTCTTAGTCCGCTGGACACGACGCCATTCTTCTGGAGCTCGCTCTGTAACGGGTGGGATAACTGTGACTTCCTGGGCCCTTGGCAACGAAACAACGCGCTCCCGTGTCGGTTGTGTCATGCGCAGGCTTTTGCTCACTTATGGTGGGTGGGGTTTCGGTGCTCTCAGCGCAGTCTTGGGGTTAGCTGCCTGTTCCTTGGTATCGCCAGGGGCACTCCAAAGGAACGAAATAGGGCTATAATTTGAGTGATGAGCTCAGAAACCTTGTCGGGCTGGGTATGTTGTGGGATCACGATATGTCTTTTGGCTTTTGATGCGTAGGTGATTCTGGGGTGTGGGTTAAGGTGTGTCGCCTGAACGGTTTTTCTTATGCATAGTGAAATTATCGTGCAGATCACCTAAAAAAACCTGTGGTCGAAACCAAATCGAAATCAAACAATAAACAAAATATGCGACAGGCCGATAAAGAAACAAATTTCCCGGGCGCCCGGCGTTGAAGTCTCCAGTGATGGCGCTCCGTTGCGATTGGCATCTAACACCACGCGTCGGCCGCCGTCGGAGCGCCGCCGCGGCGCTGTGACGAAAAAGGCGGCAGTCGGTGCTGTGGATGACTTATTAATGGATTCTGGTAATTAAAAAATAGATCAGGGGAGCCGGGATATATCTGATTGTAAAGATTAAATTTCACTGAAAGACTGATCGCTCCACTTTCCTTTGTCTGTGCTCCACCTTTCACAGTGCTATGAATCATCATTCGAATAAATTGCGTACGCACTAACGACACAAAATAGCTTCGCATGCCATACATCCCTGTTTTATTAGTCAATACAAGTCTCCTGTTCCTTTTAGTTACTCAAGTTTCAAGGGAAACTTGGATTATCAGCAGTAGGGACAACCTATTAACGAGGGCGACACGAGCCGGCGGCGATCGTCGCATGGCGCGGGGGATGGGCTGGGATGGGGCGGGAGACAGCCGGCGCACGGTGAGGATAGAGAACACAAAGAGCGAGACAGGGCAGGGGAGACAGGGGAGGGGAGGGCCGCCGAGACAAGGCAGTCGGCGGCGGAGACCCGGCGGGACGGTCCGAAAAAGAGTGGTTTGGTGTCTGCAAGTTGTGCCCACTGCCTGTGAAGTGTGATATTACCTGCGTCGGTGTGATCGGGGTAAGAGTTCGAACATGAAGACCCGCGCTTCCACCAAAGGGCTTTTGGTTCCTTCTGAACTAAAAACAAACCGACTGCCCACGATAATTGACGTTCTGAATTACTTGAGTAAAGTGAATAGAGACTCATGCGTTGCGAACAAAAGGTTGAAAGAGAGGCTAGCACCCCATATAAAGTTTGGCGCGGAAAGTGTGATGAAAATGTGGTGCTGCAAAGGAATACCAATTGTTGGGAGGGCCCGAGTCGAACATATGGTTCGAGAATGCCGCGATCGCTACTTGCGCTACATGAAAACTGCTGGAAAGAAGTCGGCATCACCAGGTGTACGTCCGTCCGGTGATGAGTGGTTTGGAAAATTGTTTGATGTAGCACGCTGCAAATGTGCTGATATCGATAGCTGCAAATGTGCGATGGCCGACAAAGTGCCACGAATGGAGTTCCTCTTTGTCCAAGACCAGAGAGGACCTCGCCAAATGCAAATCGGCACCGCAGATATCCGTGAAACCACTCGTCGATGCGCCATGGACGAAAGGCGGCGTCTGACCGCCGAGAATCACATCACCATAACCGGGACCTTCTGGAATGGCCCAACTATATTCTAATTCAGACCAAGATTCCGCCACATATTCATCATCGCTCACATCTGTAGTCAATGAGTCAGAGTATATGGTGAACAGTAACACAAACGAACCGCTAAATACGGCTCTAGCAGCAGATCGGTACGGAGTGTCTAATCGTGCGTGTGCTGCGATCATAAACGGTTTCCAAGTGGACATTGGTCGGATCACTTCTGACGATATGGACTGCATAGTGGATAGCAAAAAAAGTATGGCGAGCAAGGGATCGGATTAGAAGAGAGGTAGTAGCCCAGAACCGTGAGGACCATGCAGGTCGTGTATCTGGTCTCTACTTCGACGGTAGAAAAGACGACACGCTTATGACAGCCAGTTCAAAGAAGACGGAAGAGCACATTGTGGTTGTATCCGAGCCAGACAGTGCATATTTAGGACATTTTACCCCACAGACTGGGAAAGCGGAGGACATTTTTCAGGACCTGAACGCCGTGGCATATGAGTTTGGTGCGGATATTTCTGTGCTTAGCTGTGACGGCACGAGAGTTAATACTGGCCAAAAAGGTGGTGTTATCCGTTTGTTTGAGCTCGGACAAAAACGCCCCGTCCACTGATTTGTGTGCCAACTTCATGCAAATGAACTTAATCTTCGTGCAGTATTTAGCCAGTTAGATGGAGTCACAACAGGACCTAAGTCGTTTAGTGGGCTGATTGGCCGGGCTGCTGCAGGCGCAGTAGAAACCTTGCCAGTGGTCGATTTTGAGCCAATCGATGGCGGAAATGTTTCAGAAATGACGCAGGAGATTCTCAGTGACCTAAGTTCAGATCAGGCTATTCTGTACAGTCTGGCGCGTAGTGTCCAGTATCTCAGATAGAACTGCGAAAATGAAGATCGGTCCACTAAACCACTCCAGGTGGCTGACTCTGGCGGCGCGAATTCTCCGGCTCTACATATCAACCGAACAGCCATCAGACAGTCTGAGAATGCTAGCGGAGTTCATCGTGTGCCACTATACTCCCATGGGTTCTGCATCAAGAAGAACTGGAAATGTTCTGACGGTCCTGGCAATGCGCTGCACAGCGTGCAACTCCTCAAAAGTTTGCGACCTGAGATAGCGGCCATGGTGCAGCCGGTAATACAGCGCAACAGCCACTGGTGTCACCCTGAGGCAGTACTGCTAGCAATGGCAGCGGGCCAAGATCAAGCCACACGAGAAAGGGCGGCCACTCAAATCCAGCAGTGTCGCAGAACTCAAGTCGACAGTGATACTGACGAAGTGCGGAAGTTCAAGCTTCCAAAAGTGAATATGGGGAAAACAGCATCATGGAGCTGATTGATTGGTGTAATGAGGCGATAACCGAGCCGCCCTTGACGCAACAACTGTCCGATGATGACTTACTAGACATCATCGCGAGTCCTCTCGAAGTACCACCATACCCCGTGCACAGTCAGACGGTGGAACGGATGGTGAAAGTGGTGACCGAGGCGTCTTTGAAGGTAATTGGTGAAGAGGCCCGCCACGGTTACATTGTGGCGAAGTTGAAACACAGGTCAGCAATGCCAGTGCTCAGCAGCAAAAAGGATTTCATGTCGGGTTTTTTGTCCAGAATGTAGACAAGTAGTACAGTTATAAAATGATAGTTCGTACAAAAAATGTGGCCGCTCGTACAAAAGGTGACGTCGCTGTATGCCCGTCTCCTTCGGTTGTAGTGGAACGGAGCATGATGCCGATTTCGCCTGGTCTATTTGTCATAACAATAAGATATCAAGTGTCTCAGAATGATTTAATTGGTCTTCGATGTAAACAGACGAGGAATTTTGAAGATGTTCAAGCTTTCAAAAGTGAAAATATTAGCATTATACGCCGATAGATCTACTGATTGAAAATGGAACGAACAAGCGACGTAAAGTGAACCTTTCTTTCATGCGTCAGATATCCAGGCAACCTACTGGTGCTTATCAAAAGCCTTTTACCCCACTAAACACTTTCATTGAGTTTTATTAATGAGCTTCATCACCAGAATCCACCAGAATTTCAGCCTCTGGCTGAAAAATTCGATGGTGATGCACGCACCACCATCGAAGCTCGAGCGCGCTGGAGCTTCCTCCGAGTTGAACATTCTCCCGGCCGAAGGGGCGCTAATTTACATGGGGGCACATGCCTTTAATAACAAGCCTGCCTCGAAGTGCATTCGCAGTGGCGCCTCTACGGAAGAAATAGCGCCCCTTCAGAGAAGTGCCCCCACGACAATTCCTAAATCCACCTATAGCAGAAGTCCCCGGCGCCGGCAAGGCCGTCGCGCCGCGGACGTTAAAATGTTGGGTGCTGAAAATTACCTTTTTGCACATCCTCGTCTTTTCCCAGGGACTACAGCTAGTGCATGACCCGTCACCCGATGCCCAATCATCATAAAGGGGAATAATTATGTTCCGATATACCTTTGGCTACGTGTGGCAAAATACCTTCTTTTATATTATCCGTGAATTGTACTATAACGATTACTTTGCCTATTTCGCAGGCATGTACCTACGTGGGAAGTGGCGACGCGAACGTACTTTACCATGTCAGATACATAAGACATACAAGTTGGGGAGATATGAGAACTGGATACTGTTTAGAACAGCTACGGAGGCCCGCAAAATGCTACAGCAGTAAAATATTATACATACAATTAATTTAGGACATGATAAATTAAAACAATCTTAATTTTCTGATATCAACTAATCAGACATGCAAACAGTGGGGCACATTTGATGCCTTGCACTGTACCTACCTACTCTTACCGTTTTTTTTCTTGTTTGTCCGCTTGTTCACATGTGGCCAGGTTTTGTTCCCAGCATTTAATTTCATCTTGCCGATGTACACCAGCTTCTTTTCCTAGATAGTTGTGCAATCTCACACCCCTAGTACGACTTCAAGATTCATAGTCCACGTAGCAGGTGTGCGTCAGTGGTAATACAGACACAAGTATATATATGCAAGGTTTTCGTTTGGCGTTGTTGACGAGAGGCCCAATTCAGTATCGGAAACATTTGTTCTGCTTCTTGAGTTTAGAAACGCTACGAGACATGAATCCGGATCCCCTTTACATCGCTCACGACAACTGCCTCATTCCACCCCATGCATATTCTAACAAGTAAGGCACTGGTACTGGTAACGGGGCTTAGGTTACAGGGATAGTGATATGGTCACACACATGCAACTTGCAATTTCGCAACAGCCATCACACCTCAATATGTGTATGACAAGTCACCACATAATGTGAAGGTCAGAAAGGGCCCGATTTAATTTAGCCTGCAAGATACAACCATACATAGCATGTATTCGTCCACAGACGTTTCCCAGGCAGCGTTCACCTTACAAGATTACACTGACACTAAGCGAGGGTTCCGAGCCAACGCAATGATGCAAATTGCAAAACACACTCGGTCTTGCTTGCTTTATCTTGAGGATAAATTAAACTCTGCCTCTTTTCAGGTGATATTGGTATGAGATGAGCTGACGCGATGGCGGCGCGCCAGGAAAATTCAACTGGCAACTGCGCTTGATAAGGTTAAATTAAGTATTGCCATTTCCCACAATCAAGAAAGAACAGATAAATATGACTTCAAATCCATTAAAAAGCTACGTATAAGAACTCCGCAACCCCCTCTAAAATCCAAACTAAACATCGCACGAAAACGAAAGAGGTGTCATCGGAAAGCGCTCGACGAGTAGGGTCCCGGTCGACCCCCCCAAAAGGGACGTCACCAGGGGTGCTAGATTTTCACTTTTCACGGCTCTGGGGCTTTTGGCTCTGGGGAGTTCATTTTGGGATATATGAATTTTTAAATTTGGAATGAGAAAAGGACAGCGAAATCGACCGTGGCCATAATTCCCCCCCCCCCAAAAAAAAATGTTTTTGTTTTGAAATTTCAAAACTTTGAGTTTTCAAGTTTTCTTTTATTTTCCTTTTCCATTGGGTGGAGCAGACCGAAAAACGTTGTTGGAAGTCAAATAGCCCTAATAAAAATGCTTACTTTAGCCAGAATCTTCTATTTGAACTGCAAATGGCAAATACGCAAAATGTATATGTAGTCAAAAACGGAAAAAATGGAAAATTCCATTCGTACGTTTTGTTTTGTTGCATCCCCGAAGCTAAGCACACGCTGAAAGTTTCATCAAAATATCTGTATCCGTTAAACCGTGACGGCTTTTTGGAGGTGACGTTACTTGACCTCGACTAACTCGTTGACCCTAGATGACTTGACTTCAAAATTTTGAAACAGCATGCCAAATTGATGTGGAAAAAGGTATGCCAAATTTGGGCGCGCTGCCGCGCGCCGTTCTTACACTATCTGCGAAAGACCTGAGCGGGGAGGGGGCCGTTGAAGACCACCTCCCAGAGACGGGACGGGTTAATTGCATTCGCTGTTGTTGTTTTTTCGGGCTTACAATTGAGTCGGATAATTCTATACCACTTATACTGGTACACTACCTGGTACATGGCGGGTGTTACTGGGTGTCAAACAAAATTTTCAGCACTTGTCTGATGATGTAGTCGATGCGCCCTTAAGCCCTAATAACTAACGATAAAGGGATGAATTGTATTAGCTCGATCAAAAATACGAGCGCTGATCTCCATGGACACAATTGTTTCTGTTATCCACTACGCTCAGACATAGTTTAATAGGGAGGGTGTTCTTCATTTGGTCTCATACTAGGTGGACTAGCGTGTGTAGAACGTCAAAAATGCTCTCCGTCGGGACCGAAGCATGTGCAACTCGAAATGTTACCGTTCGAATACAAATCCGAGGGTTTGTGTTCAACTGGTCATTCTACGTTCATCAACATCAACAGAACAGAATTGAAAAAAAGTTATACAAATTTTGGGAAGTTTTTACTGCCAGTTTCAAAATTTTCCTTCACACAAGTTATACCCATTCATTTCTGAACAAAAATGGTATAGTGTTAAAACTATTTGGGATCACCATTAAATTCCGAGTCTAATTCCATCCTCTCCGTAGCATTATCACCATATCAAAAATAATCAAGAAAAATTTCTTCAATTTTTCAAAAGAATTTTTTTTCTGATTGGAAGTTAAAGTCACAAGAGTTCCGCCGGAGTAACTTTGGATCCATCAAACATTCACCCCTCAACGGATTTTAAATTTTAAATCAAGAAACACGACGGAATATGCAGTTATGGGCGATAACACCCAGCGAAGAGGATCGAACTCAAAATGGATTTTTGATGCACACAAACATGCTGCCGTGAGTGCTGCACATCTGGCTATTCTCAAAAGTGAAGAAGACGTGCCATATTGAAAGATCGTGACTCGTCGAAACATACCCATGTTAAAAACATCGTTAACTTCAAGAAAACGTTTTCAACAAAGGAATAGGAAAACAAACAAAACAAAACAATAGCAAAGTTAGACAAAAGATGCGCCATGCCGAGCACCTTCAATAGGTATTTTTGGATAATTTTATTAATATTTACTGTGGGAAAACGCTGTTTCCGACGCCCACCAATCCAAATCGCCAGTTTTGGTTACCAGCTTTGGTGCTAAAACATGCGTTAAACTCAGTCGGAATGCAAGAAAATATCGTCAAAACACCGTTTTCACTTGATCCGCGGAACTGTATTTTTCGCAAAAATAATCAACAAACTTTAATAATTCATGTCAAACGACCACCGATTCCATTTTGTCCAAAATACTTCGGGGCAGTTATTTTTAGAACACCACTCAGAATTGCCCAGTTGGAGAATATTTGACAGTCGCTCCTAATCCCCCATTTTGATTAGTCTAACAAAATTGTTGATTGAACACTCGATCCAAGCGTGTACTACTCGGGATCAAGGGAATATGGCTAGACAGGTAGGTAGGTAGATAGGTACTGGTGGGTGTGTAACGATGTCAGTGGATAATTTCTTTGGAATGTAGGATGCGGGATTGGTTGGTGTTGTATACCTCATTGTCCAGGAATATAGTATTTTCATTTAACCGGCTTAACCCAGATGAGCCCACGTGGCTCGTTTTAAGTCTGAACACGTTATGACCTTATTGACATTGCATTCCTTTTTACTAATCAATGCAAATGCGTCGTGAACGCTGTAGCTGCGCTAGGCTACCTGACTGTGCTTAAACTTGACATTTCATGCATATTTTCATAAAAACAGGATGGGTGGGCGGATTCCCCCTCCGGTGCACGTGTGCTATAACCAACTTAACCACAACAGCACATACTGTCTTTATTGCTTGCTTAGCAGCATAATATGTTCAACCACATGGCGTAAGGAAAACCCGCTGCACACAGAACATCACGGCTATCATAGCAGGCTCAATGACCGCTTCCAATGTGCGAAGAACTTGGTTTGCACAAGGACTGTATTATTGGGATTATGAACTTGCATCATGGCTCGCAATTTACACGGCGGGGTATCCGTGTGTCGGCAGTAGGGCACGAGACCCCCAAAGCTTGGGCACATGCGTGGTGACCAGTGCCCAACAAATGCAAAATCATAGAAGCACCTTATATCAGGAAGAGGCTTGAAATAGCAAGAATCCCGACAGATGTGCCCTGTTGCTGCTACAGAACCACTGCCTGGCTCTTCGTCCTGATCCACCGGGCCGGAACACATCCGAGGACCATCTGCCCATCCTCGGAGGGAAGATCAAACACCAGGCGGAGCATGGCGGCCATCCGCCGGTGTAGCTAGCGTCGCCAACCTCTCACGCCGATTGGTCGCGGGTGGACCCTGTACATTCTGTCGATTGTGAGATTCGAACCCACAATCTTGCGATCAAGAGGCCGACGCTCTACCAACTGAGGTACCGCGGCCACCGGTGCAGCCGCCTAGCAGCCAACAGCAACAAGCCGGCGGAATCGGAAACTACCTGCCGCCAGAACGCATTGAGAATGTACAGGCGGCCTGCAAGTGAGCTCCTCGCGCGCGCGCGGCCACACAAGCTGGAACATCACTGACAAATGTCCCAGATGCGGGCGCGGACTGCACCTGCGGCATTCACGTCTTGCAGTTGGCGGCGGCGCCGCCGCAGCCGTGGCCCTTGTGCGAGTCGGCCGCGCCGGCGGAGCTGGCCGCCGCCACCTGTTGCCGCTTAGGCCACGACACGTCGCTGGACGCGTCCGAGTCCGAGTCGGACGAGTCGGTGTAGACGCCGACGCCAGGCAGCACGCCGACACAGCGCAGCGCCGACGGTAGCGTCACGCCGCCGGCCAGCCGCCGCTCCGGCTCTGCGGACAGCACCGGCAACGTCGGCACTCGGTCAGCTAACCAACGTCTAGAGTTCGCGAGCAAACGGCGCGATGTGCGCCGTGCATGGGTAGTCCGGTTTGTGCCTTGTCGCAATTACGATCGTTGCATCTTTGGTTAATGACACATCTGTTGGTGCGTAGAACTCCACATCATTTGTGTGCACGGCACACTTTCCAGAAGACTGGGGAAACATTCTTTCAGTGACCCAAGTAAGTCCAAACCAATACCCATGGTATGAAATCACTAACTAAACGCCCGCCCCCTTGACAATGAAACATAATACGATATTAAAAGACCTGCGATGAATATGTCACTTTCTCTACTTTAATCAAATATTAACGCAGCATAAACACTAGTGTTGATCACTCCTAGCAATGTCGACTCTGGAACGCCAGTGAAAGGGAAATCTACTCGAGCGATCAACAAAAGAGCCTGGTACTCTGGACCAATGACACGACAGCCTCACCCTCTGTGCACCCAGGCCCAGTTAACAAAACAGTCCGGTACTCAGCACCCTTGAGAGATAGCATCAGGCACTGTGCACCAAGGTCCAGTTAACATGACAGCATGGTACTCGGCACCCGTGAGACATCTTCACCCTCTGTGCACCTTGGTTAAGTTACAAGACGTCCGGTGCTCAGCACCTGCGAGAGATAGCCTCACTCTCTATGCACCTTGGTCCAATCAGCGAGACAGTTTAGTGCTCGATGCCTGTGAAAGAGTCGGCCTATTGTCCAGCACTGGTTATCGAGACCGCATGGTACGGCGCACACAGACACAAACACCGCGCAGTACCGGGGCTGGTGTCCCGTCTGGCTTTCTTCTCGGCAGTGCGTTCAGCGGCTGGCTCCCGCGACTTGCGCTTCACGACTCTGGCCACCAGTTGGCTCTGGGTGGGCCGAGCCGAGGCTGGCCGCGCCGCAGCCGCCGCCGGCGCACGCTGCACCTCCGCCTGGAGGCGCCGCTCCTCAGCCTGCTCTTCCGCCGACGCCTGCGCCTTCCTGCCGAAATTGCCGCCATCAGTGGCTAGGTGGTCTGTGGCGCTGGACAATGCGGTGATGGCAATACTGAGTCTGTGGCGTCGGACAGTGCGGTGATGGCAGTACCGGACCTGTGGCGCTGGACAATGCGGTGATGGCAGTACCGGACCTGTGGCGCCGGACAGTGCGGTGATGGCAGTACCGGACCTGTGGCGCTGGACAATGCGGTGATGGCAATACCGCTGCAGCGGTGATGGAGTACGGACCTGTGGCGCCGGACAGTGGGGCGGACCTGTGGCGCCGGACGGTGGTGTGGCGTCCGCCTGTGGCGCTGGACTGGGTGATGGTTGAGTCTGTGGCGCCAGACAATGCGGTGATGACGGTACTGAGTGTGCGGCGCCGGACAGTGCGGTGATGACAGTACCAGACATGTGGGGCTGGACAATGCGGTGATGACGGTACTGAGTCTGTAGCGCCGGACAGTGCGGTGATGGCAGTATCGGACCTGTGGGGCTGGACAATGCGGTGATGACGGTACTGAGTGTGCGGCGCCGGACAGTGTGATGATGGTTGTATTGGGCCTTTGGCGCCGGACAGTGCGGTGATGACAGTACTGGGTCTGTGGCGCCAGACAATGCGGTGATGACGGTACTGAGTCTGCGGCGTCAGACAGTGCGATGATGGTTGCACTGGATCTGTGGCGCCAGACAGTGTGGTGGTGGCAGCACTGGGTCTGTGGCGCCAGACAGACCCTATTTCACGATAAAATATTCGTGAAATAGGGTGGAATATACCACTTTCTGAATTCTCAATTGACATCCTTCTCCAAGAAGTACCAACATCCCACTCCTTGGTGCATTCTTATGAAACCTTCGTATCTCCTTTCTAACAGTATCTCGTTTATAATTAGCATTTGCATGCTCTCGATAAGGAAGGGTGATATACGACCATTTCGCAACTTAAATTTCAATTAACGGGATTACCTATAATGTGATCTGCCATACAATACCAGTGTGTAACATAGTTATTATTATATCTATATGGTATATAGGTCTTAAATTATGCATCTCAAAACAAATAATAAATGTACAGTCATGAGTACCTACACCATTAGCTCAAATTTGAATCCGAGACATCAAAAACATTTTAAATGATACTAATTCCATGGCGAATTTCAACATCCTACCGTGCTCGTTTCGACATCTCACACCGAACGAAAAACCAATAGTTTAACCCTGCAGCACAGTCAGACACAGGTAGAATAGAGGACACTTGCGGTGGTCCGGAATATTCTTGCAAAACAATATAAATGTTGAAAACAGACCATGGTTACGACACCTTCAAAATTAATCCTATCAGCACTTATACAAAAATAACCATTAACACAATACAACCGAAATATTGTTCAAGCCTTACCGAAATTCTTCCAATTCCTTGTTGTCATCATTCCGAATTTTCTGCTGTTGGTCTGTTTTTGTCTTGTCTACCAGGTCCAGAAAACTGCATTCATCTTCGTCAAGATTTTTTATCTGGTTTTCTGAAACGACAGAGGGCGTTTGCGTGTTAACATTCGTTCTACTGGAGCCCGTGAACGGGAAGAGACCTTCTCGATCTTGAACTACGTGTTTGTTGCAACATAAACCTTGATTTTCAGGTTTCCGACAAGATTAACTTATGGCCGGCAAATGAAAAAAAAATCAGTTAACTGGCACCATTTTTACCGCTAACACAACCACACAGGTAGCCGTTCGCGTATTTCGCTTCAGACATGCAACAGCACCGTCATAGTTGTTTCCTCTGTGGAAAGGCCATACCCGTTTCCTCCATAAACCCCATATTTGTACCGTTTATGGTCGCTGCCACGCCGCCATATCTTCTTCCTCTGTGTGACATATGTTCGTTTACGGTCGCTGTCGCGCCACTAGTTATTTTATCTGCATGACACACATTGGACATGCTTCTTTACAGAAAATTGGCCATGCTCTTCATAATCGTTCCTTATTACCAACATGCACCGAGTAATTTTTATCAAGCACCCAAAGGAATGATGTGGCCCACATATCTCACACCAGGTCGCAGTGCGACAGCGCAGATCAGATGCCGATGCCACCGCATCACGCCACCCAGGGTAATCACGACGGTGCCGGCACTATTTTCCGCCAACAGAGGTATGGTACCCGGGACACGTGTTCGCGGCACGGGATCGCTATGGCCCACCCACTATACTCACTAGCTCACCACTTCTGACGCTGGACGCTGGTTTCTGACAACACTGAAAACGAAAATACTCTTTTCACTCACTGAATTTTCTGGACTCATCCCATTCCTCTTGTTTCTTGTCCTTTTGTTCCTGCAGTCTGTCAAACAAGGTTCTGCCATCGTGCGGCTCTGGCTCCGGAGCCTCTGAAAGGAAAGCCAACACATGTGTTCGGAGTGGAAAGCACCATAAGGTAGATGATCTGCCACACGTAACTACATTAGCTGCTGCACATGCATGCCATGGAATGTAACTATTAAAGAAAGGTGCAGGGTGTGCAGATGATCCATGCATACTTTGGAAATAGCTCAGAATGTGCCTGCAAGGCATATCCTGCAGTTGGTTGGTTGGTTATTGGTTTTACGACACACCGCCCGTTGAGTCATGTACGTCGCCAATCTCTCACGCCGATTGGCCGTGGGCGAATAGTAGCGATAGGCGAAACTCGAATCCACAACCTTCCGATTGTGAGACGAGCAACTTACCCCTAGGCTACTCGTCCCCCTTATTCTGCACGGATCTTGTATGAAACATTCACAAATCTCCATGCATAGCAGTGTACAAAAGTAGTCATGATGACCAGAGATGACCATCATCTGATATTCATAGAATGGCACAGTAACACATTTTGAGTGGTACATCAGTTTCCTGCTTAACCGGCCAAACAGTAATAAATGACTTTGAGCTCACAAAGTCTATATTTGACTACATCACACATATGGACAGTGTGACTCTGCTGTATACTTGCACACCCCATGCAGAGTATGTGCATATCACAGATACCTAGTGGTTGATCCTC
This sequence comes from Imbricaverruca yamaguchii, assembly GCA_034440575.1. Taxonomy (NCBI): domain Eukaryota; kingdom Metazoa; phylum Arthropoda; class Thecostraca; family Neoverrucidae; genus Imbricaverruca; species Imbricaverruca yamaguchii. The sequence goes on from JAOTOL010001178.1 coordinate 318,761, forward strand.
TGTCCGGACTTTATCCCATTCCTTCTGGTGCACTTCACGTTTTGCTTGGATCTCCGACTCACTGATGAACCCGCTGCTCATTATTTTGATTTTGCTGCAGAATTGAAGAAATTAGTTATATTCCTAGATGAACATATATAAAAAGTAGTTTTTATGTGCAATCAGCATGCTAATTATAGCACACAAGTTGATGAGGCCATTTACTCACATGGAAGACTCACACAAAAGTGCACCAAGAGGGAAAACATCTGAGATTATGTTGAGAGAACCAGCCTACCTGTACCAAAACAAAAAACATACAAGACACATCTAAACATTTTTCTCTGTAAATTATACCAATACAGCTTGGTATATGGTGAATGGATACCAAAACATAAAACAAGTAAATTTTGATCAAAAACGTCCATGATGAAAATGAATAGAAACAAATGGGGTGATGAAAAACGCATCAGCAGAGGTATAAAACATAATGTGAAGGAAATGGATGAAATCCAAAATGACAATAATTACAGAGAACACATGTAAGCCCACACAGAGACAAATAATTATCAAGATGATCACCAAACACTTCTACCAGAAGCTCTACATGCTTATAAAGATGTAAATCTTACTCATATCATGGCCTGTGGCAAAAGACAAAATGTCTACATAATGCAAATAAAAATGTGATGTGAAAAACAATTGCCATAAGGTATGGGTATCCACTGACTTATTAAAATTTCAGGGCACTGCATGGGACCCTATGTGGTAAGCCCCCACCCAACATATTTAGGCCTGCCCATTGCCTTCATGAAATGTGCCCCCCCCCCAATCACTTTCAGAAACCTACACCCATGAGTGCTATAGAAAATGATAACTGGCAGTGCTCTGTTGTTTAATTCATGATATAAATAGCATCAATGGATTGCAAAAATATAATTTTCATCTTCATTTAACAAAAGAAAATTATACAGTAACACCATGTGGCACACATAACATATCCATTTTTGGCCATGATCATAAACTTATGCACATGAACACAAATCAGTTTTAGGACCATGGCAAAGCCCTGCATGTGACAAAAGTATGACACCACTGCTTATATATCTCTTGAAGCAACAATCAAAATGTCTAATCCTCTGATATGTTGCTAACACTCAGCAAAGCATACAATCAGCAGCATAATGGTACTGATGCCTATAGCAGCATATACATACCCATAGCAACATGTGCATGGCCCTGATAAAACATACCATAGCACAGCTAGAATATTTAGTGGCACTGCTCGATCCAACAAGTGATTGTAATAGGGCAATGCCTCACTAGAAGAGGCCAATTTGTAACCTAAATGTCCTTATCTCAGAATTTAATAACATTTTGTTGCATACATATTGTCCTAAACAGACCCAACAGCTATTAGCTGTTCAGATCATATTTCCTATTCAATTGGAAACAATTTTTTTTTTCAACTCCACAACTCAGGTGAGAAGTATGCATATAGTGTTGCCTGTCTCTCACCCCAGCAAGAATGGCAAGCACTTCAGGGAATCAATTTCTGTACCTCTCACTTTGGAAAAAACTGAATACATTTGATATTTCCCACCAACCTGTGGCATCAGAATCCACCATGTACTTTCCAATGAATCTTTTACTTTGCCACAGAGCAGTTCACTCTTGAAGAACACCATTCAAAATCTAAATAAGAAAATGAGAACACAATCAATGTAAGCATTCCTTCCACAAAAGCAGCAATGACAAAGCACACATGTGTGAAGTGCAATGGCAATAGCAACAGTGCAAATTGATCATTGGGTTTTATGGTGTGTCAACCCTGCTGCACAACAGTGGAAAACAAGTTGGAAAAATGAGCACTGGAAACAGGAGCAACACTCTGAATAAAAGACATATAAGATGTCTCCAGCCATGTAGTGGTGATAGCTGGCACCAGTAAAAACTTAATGATGGTGGGGTGAGTTGGAAGAGATGGAAGGAAGGCTTTACATGACCTAGAAAGTTGATTACAAGTTGACAAGTACTCCCAAAGGCCATTGGAACAATAGTTTCAGCATGACAGCAAAACACTGGATACTGACATGAGTGACTGGAAACTTCATGATGTATAAGACTTGCATTCAAGTCACTAAATGGCACTACCAATGCAGGGTTTGGGCACACAGGTCAGGCATCGTAAGGTTCAACATCACCAATGTGTGATATGTACTGATTGAAATGGTGCCAGTGGACTCAGAAGGCACAGATGGTGGTGGAGTCTGTGGTGGAGTCTGTGGTACATGCATGTTAGGTATGTTCATTTTTCAAAATGTGCAAAAAGATATAACTTCAACAGGCTTATCTCATTGAAGCCATATTGAGTCTATTGGCAAAAGCATGCAACAAGTTATAATTGCATATGGGTTATGCATGAAGGCTAAGCATGTCAACTTTTAGACACCAGGCTAATTTGTATCTTGAGAATTAATCATGACAATGAGATCAAACCACACCTTTTCTGAACAATATTGATGAGCAACATCACATAAGGGCAAAATTGGACAATGTATGATCCATGGTTTAAATGTTGTGATCAATTTGAACATGTTGGCCTTCCTCAGATTATTGGCATGAACACACATTAATCCTATAATCCATTTCATAAGGATGCTGACATAAAAAGTCAATCTTACAATGTCATGCAAACTAATACATATGCCATAAGGCAGTGTTATGATATTCTCAGAAAATGAAGACAAAAACATGGTATTCATGCATAATTTGAAGTTTTTCTTCAGATTTGGCTAACTATGTGGATGTCAACCACAGTCCTGCATACCTGCATTTTCTGTGCCAGTTAGGTTTTGCATATGTAATGTACCCAAAACATATTAGCAATGAATGCCACCTTTTCTGTAAATAACTTATTATTGGTCATGGGCACTACATGATCATCATGATCTGTGTATTATAAAGCCAAAGTAGGTAACAAAACAACCAACGGAGTTATCAGAATAGTCTTGGATAGAATTTGTAGCTTTCAGCGTTTTAGACAAAATGTTTTAAACTTTCTTTTTTTTGGTTCAATAATTGTCTTTCCTGCATAGACTGTTTGGCTAGGTTAGGGTAAGTAATTTTCCTTGATTTTAACATTACTTTTGATGCCATAAACTATTTTTCCATAAACTATTTTTCATTCAGACTGAAATGCATGCATTTGCAAAGGAAATGAGTCATTGCATCATTTTAGGTCGACCCAAATAAAAGATCAGTATTTCCTACATTTGACTTCTGGACCACATGATCCTGCGACTTTGTAACATCCCATGACAACTAGCACATCAACCTACATTCATGAACACCACACTGGAGAAAGAAATCCAAAGATGCCCACAATTACTTTAAACTGCAAATTTTATAAATGTCTATGCTATATACTACTCTCCCTACTCTCTACTATACTACTCTCCCCTTTTCCCTCTTTCCCCAAAAGATACTTTTTGGTGCTATTTTGCTCTCCACCTGAAGTAAGCAATTGCAGAGGAAACGATTGGTCGCATCGTCTTTACCACGTTCATCACCATAAACATTTAATCACATTCATAAACATTGTATTGGAAAGGTTACACAAATTATCAAACACGTTCAACCACGAAATTACCTTGTATCTAGCGGTTATCTGCCAATGTTCCTGCGGAACTACGCTCTCACCACCTTGCATCGGGTCGTACTAGAAACTGGATAGCCTTGCGTAAAGCAAGATAACTAGAGACAACAGGTACTCCAAAGTTGGCTGTTCTAGTATAGTTAGTTTAAACTAGACAAAACCTACGCCAAGTGACGTCATATACCAGAAGCGCTTTTTTATTCCAGAATACTGCTGAATTATATTCTAGTTGTGGACTATACCAAAAAATCTACTAAATATGGTGCTTTCATTTTAGCACAATTATGGCGCGTTTCTCACGATTAGTTTCCCCGTTCCTTGTAAAGCATATCAGTCATTCATTGAAGCTTGAATGTTCTATCTTATTTTGCTAGCGTGCCGGTGCCTTTGAACCGAAAGGCACCATTCACAGAAATAATTTATCCATGGCGTGGTTGATATTGAGAATACACACTTCAGACAATTTATGCGAATTACGGCCTTATACCCACAATGTCAACTTGGTCAGCATGTCATTGATGCAATATGGTGATTAATGTTACCATGTGCGTTGGTCCCCTGTCAGTTATCATATTGTTCCTGTGTCCTATATGTAATCATGCCATACTGTGCCATTCACCAACTTGCGGACAATTTGGTAATTGCTTGCCCATTGCATCATGGCTGGGCAGTAGTGGCGTAAAGGGCCTTGCTGGATAGAATCCGTGACGTCCGTGGTGATCTTACCTCGTGTGTGACGTTTGCCTGAAATGTTGGCAGGAGAGAGGGTAGGCTCACGAACAGGATTTGTTGATAAGAAAAGTTGCGCTTATGCCGCAGCTCAGACAACAAACACCGCTGTTTGTTGTTATCTTTGATGTAGCATAGGTTGAATTATTAAGTAGGTAGGTAAGGATAAATTTGTCCTGTTTATTGATAGGAGGCAGGCTGCCTGTGCTTGCATTTTTGTTCATTGGATTGTGTTGGATTTACATATCATCATTTTAGAGAACTTTCACATTCTGGCTTGTGTGTGCTTAGCATGCTGATTCCGTTTGCATCATTTGTATGTTAAAATGCTTGATTTTGATGTGAAATTGATACTTTTATTTTATTACTGATCTGGGTCTGTACAGGAAATTGCTTTAATGTTGAAGACCTTCCTTGCCCTGGTTCAGAAAGTGCATTGAAACACTGGTGTACTGTTGAATCAATAAATAATTAATACAGTAATATATATGATGTTTGATTGCATCACATCTACCGGTGTTTTATTTTGTACGCATAACATGCTTCAAGATCCTGCTAGTTTTCTTCATTTTTGGAAATGATTATTGAGAACTTCTATAGAAATTGCATATTCAATTTATATTCCTTTAATAATTTGCCAGACTGCAAAATGCTGTATGACCGAAGCAGTCGATGCGCCCCTAAATCCAGACTGCAAAGTATGACACTTTCAACAAGATCTTCTTGGGGCAGAGCAGGATGCCAGAAGTGTGGCTGGTGCAGCAATTGGTGTAGAAACAGGTACCTGGTGTGGGTGGACTGATAATCCATTGACAGTTCTCACATGACTTCAAGGTTTGCAAGAAGAAGAAAACCAGAACAATCAGAGAAAACCTTCAAAATGTGGTAAACTGAACTTTAAAACAAACTTAAAAATTCACGATGTGTTTATGTAGAAAAGATACTTGCTATAAGCCCCTTGTTTGTATTATGTCATGCTCATTATCTGCGTTTGGTGGTGCATTCAATCTCCCTGGTGGATATTTTTGTTCACGGCTGCTGTGCCCTGTGAGCCATTTGTCATACTTTGCAATATCGATGTTTAGTGGCATTCCTTGGTTTGCCTCCAGCATTTCCACTTTGAAATTGGTGTTTGTGTGACAATGTATGATTGTACAATGATGACGATGCGTGATTGTATAATCCAGATATTTAATCCTACCATATATTTATATGCAGAAACCTTCCTAAGTGGTTTGATTATGTGATGGTGTGTCATGTCAGATGGGGCCAGCTGGAGGTGTGCTCCTTTTCATGGTGATAGGGAATGTGCCACCAGCAGACATATGCGGCCAGCCTTGTCATGGTCTCGGTCAGGGCTAAGTCCAGAGTTGGGATTCTGTGTGCAAGAAATGCATATCTGTCAGCACAATTCAAAGTGTCCGATCTGCCAGCCCAAATACAATGACCTGTATCCGTTTCGGAGAATGGGGAGCATACTTAGTAACAAAGCCTAATCATAGTTTGTGCCTTCAGCATCTGCCGCATCAGCACCTTGCAGCATCAGCATCTGTGGGCGTGCAAGTGGCGCCAACTGGGTGGTCGACATTAGCTGCTGCCCGACACACACATTCCGACCACAGTGATACATCAAGTGGTGATGGGACAGCGGTGTCATTTTGTGCACCAATGAAGACAGGGCTCACTATATGGATTATAGCCTGTGACAGTCCACTTCATGACAAACGTAAACTAGCATGTCTTTGGGAGGCGTTATTATGACATTTGATGTTCTTCATGTGCTGGGACTGCCAGGACCCAGGCCTAGCATATGTTGTAAGTTCTTCGTTCCAGCTGCAGGGTCAATGATGGCTTGTGCTGCACACTTTTAATAGTTTTGGGTATAGATGTCTTTCATGGAAAGCATCAAAACGGGCGTGAAACATTTCTCCTTTCACTTAAGAGTCGTCCGATTTTCTCTTTTCTGAGATTATTACAAGTTGATGCAAATAGGCACTCGTAAGAACCAAATTAATTTTGAATCCAGATAGCTGTTGGGAGACTTTTCGACAACTTCGCATCTTCATTCCAATGTTTATGTTACGGAGGAGGGCAAGGTAAGACGCCTCTCACCAAACATTTTATTACTTTATTTGATTTGATTTCAGGCTTGTTATTATTGTCTGCCGTTGAATTGTGGATCCGGAACAGGGATGTGGAATTTGTTTTTGGGTGTGGAGAGTGGAGGATATGCAGGAACATCTTAGGGCATTTCTGTCCTGGGATACATTTTGCTGAACATTTCGATGACGGGTGGCGAGATGGTGGCATTTGGCGGATTGAAGTTTGTATGAATGTTCCATCGCGATGCGCCACGTTTCTCGGTTATATGAAAATTTTCGTTCGCTGATCATGGCCCAGCACGGGATCATCCAGTGCACGCCCGCCTCCGGATCCGCCAGTGTATGAGTGTGCTCCGATGTGTTCTGTTTGCTTCTTTTACCTTTTGTGTCTGTAAATGCTTGCATCCTGTGGAATATATTTTGACGAAGAGGAATTTTTTTTCTGCGTCTGTTACACTGGTCGCATTTCGGTGGAGACCGAGCAACGTCCTTCTCTTGAAAAATTGAATTTCCGCGTTCTCGTCCTCCAGAGATAAGCGATTATGTTTTTTTTTGTGGAAAATTACGATGGAGGCATATCACATTCATTTGATCAAACTTGTAGTTCAATCCAGCATTGAAAGATTTGCCTATGCTACCCGAGGAAACGTCTATTGGTGTGGTGAGGTGAGTTGGAACACGTTTCTAATTTTTCACCCTAAACACTCGGTGGTCTTCAACATTGCGGCGGTCATAATTCAATTGATACGGATTTCCTTTCAAATGTACGTAAGACAACGCCAATGGAGCTTGTATCACCAGCTTTGCGAGATCTTAGAGGTTGCGCTGCAAATACGTTTGAGTGTATTTTTGTACGTTATTGGGAGGATGCTTGCCTCCTCTCCAATATTTGTTTTGTCCTCCAATAATTTCAACTTTTAACATGGGACTTTCGTGCAAGTTAACTTCAGTTGTACGGTTATGAAGGTTATCTTCTGCCATTGCCCAGTTCTGCGCAACTTTCCCGCATAATTTTCCAAAATCGTTCTGGTTTTGAAGTAATCCCCTTTTTTACATTTGTGTTTATCCATTATTCTGACAAGGCATGCCTTCATCAAACTGTATCAAGCTACCCGAGAACGAATGCAGAGGGGCCCTAGGGGACGACCGCCCTCCTCCATCACCTCATAACCGGGAAAGTGCCCCGACAGAGATGGTCGCTCCTCCAGGTGACAAAGTCACTTCTGTGGAGGTTGAGTGCACCCCCAGTCCCACTGGACGATTCTTCAGCTCACGGTACCTTTCCGGGTAAAAAAATGTGTCCCTAAAAATACGCCTGCACCCCGCAACGATATCTAGACTATTCGGTGCAGCTAGCATAAATTGTGTCTGTCGTGTCTGTAGCCATACCTATATTGTTTCAGATGATTTTGAATCTAAAGTATATTATAGTAACCATAGATGGTATACTGGCATATTGAAAAACATAATTATAAATATATAGTGAAACTTCTCAATTTTATATATAGAAGAGTCGTCATGATTCAAGTAGATGCCGATATTATTCGCAATTAATTTTCTCGAAAGAAAACTGTATCCAGATTGGAGATATAGAGAAGACACATTAATGTGATATGCCGAGTTTGGCGGTAACCTGCAGAAAGATGTGTATTGCGATATTAGTAGTCTACAATTACATATGTATTCCACTGTCAACTTAACACAACAAAAGTATGTAATTACAGACCGCTGCGCGAATTGTGATTTCATAATGATACACATTTCCACCACTAGATAGTACAGCAAACGCATGTTTGGTTGTTGTTGTTTATTGCTTGGTTCACGACACACTTTATGCACATTCACGGCTAATGGCGTCGCCCACACTGTTTCGCCGGTGGGCCGCGGGATTGGGAAATGTCCTGAGTGGTGCTAGAGTCGAACCCGGGACCTTTGGTACCCATATCCCGACACCTTCACCACTCGACCATCCCCGCCCCAAACGCATGTTTGGTATCGTGCGTGCGAAAACGTTTCGAAACCACCCCTTTACGTCATAAGTAGTGAGCGTATGTAGTGACCAAAATGAAAAACGTCCGTATACCGGGACCCGGGTATTGCCAGAGCCGACAGCAGACTGCCCGGGAACACGATGCGCGGCCGCCGGCGCCGGCTTTCCCCGCCCCCTCACTCGACTCAGCCGGAACTCGCGGGCGTTGCGGACGCTCATTGGGCCACATCGGCCGCCCACGCGGCCGTCAGCTGAGCGTCCCGAGCCCCTTCCGCGACTGCGCCGCCTTACTACTCCTACACCACCCCCTAATCCTACCGGATTAAACACAAACAAAACAGCCAAAACACCCATACGCGAATTAGCAAAACTCCACACAAAAGCCCACTAATCATCCTCATCGACTCACTCATACGGATCCACCGGCGGCGGCGCCAAACGTTCGCTACGGCGCGGCACCGCTCGCCATCGCTCGTCATGAGACACCGCCCCGTCCGGCACAAAGTCATCGTCCGATTCATTATCAACAGTGGTGTCCGGGTCCGACAGCGTCCAGTCCGGCTCGTACGACGCACGCCCTTCGTCAGGCGGTTCATGTGGCGTACGCTCCCTGGCCGCCTCCTCGGGCGGCGACTCAGGTCGCACCTCGACCGACGCCAGCCTCAGCTCGGCGGCTGCCTGGTCGAGTGCGGTAGCATCCTCTGCCGCGTCGCCAGCTGGCGGTCGCGCATCCGGTGCGTCCGGCGCGGCCGCCACCCCCAGGTCATCATCTTCGGCGGCATCGGGCGGCTCCTCTGCTGGAACGATGGGACCGCGCGTCGGGTACCGGCGGCGTATGTTCCGCCGGTGCCACGGGTCACCGTCCACCTCCACCAACGGTTCCGGCAGTACGCGCGTCACCACCCCACGTCGAGACGCCACCATACATGGCGTCTTTCCCCGGCGACGGATCCACACAAGCTCCCCCACCCGCAGCGGGCCGGTCCGCAGGCGCGACACCCGCCGCTGGTCGGGCGTCGGGACAGTTTCCACGGGCAGTTCTCGCCCCGGTGTCCGCAGCAAGCCGGCGACGGGAGCGGTCATCAAGTGAGGAGCATCCAACGGCGTGGTGTTATACCGATGCACGGCCTCAGACACCGAACACCCACGCCGTGCCACCATGACTTTCACAGTCCGGTGGTGCCGCTCTACGATACCGTTCCCGCCGGGCTCATAAGCGCCACGGAAATGCAGTCGGACGCCCCAACGCGCCGCGAACGCCGCAAAACGACGGCCGCGGAACGCGGTCGCGTTGTCCAACAGCATTTCCGCAGGCGCTCCGTGCTCTAGGAACACCGGGTCAAGCGCCTCCACCACAGACACACTGTCCTCCCGCGACAAAGGCCGCCACAATGCATATCGGGACGGCCCGCAGTCGATGATTGTCAGGAATGGACCGCCCCGGACGTGTGTCACATCGATCGCCAGGCGTTCCCACCCCCGGGGCACTGCCAAGTGGCCGTGCCGCCATCGGGCGGGAGCCGGATCAATTGACTGGCACACGTCACATGCCAGTACCACATCCCTCACCGCGGCGCAGCCCACTTTCCCATCACAGGTCCGTCGCACGTGCCAGAGCGTTCGTCGGACACCCTGGTGCCCAACAGACTCATGCACGGCGCGGATCTGGGCAAGGGCAACAACGGCCGCCACCACCGCCTCTGGCAATGGCGGCGGCTGGGCCGCGCCCCAGTTTCATCAACCGCCGGCTCGTCCCACGCCGCCGACTCGACCGCAGTCGCCGCATCCCGCAGCCGCGCCTGGGGCACACGAGTTAGTTGATCCGCCGGGTTGGCCGCCGACCGAACCAGGCCAACGCTCAACGCCAGCTGGGACTCCTGCACCAGCTGACAGATCACGTCGACCCGCCGGCGGATCAGTAACTCGCTGTGCGCCTTCGTGCGCAACCGAGAGCGGCCACTCAGGGCATCACTGAGCCACTTGTGAACCATAGCGGAGTCAGTGCGGAGGTCGATGGTCTTCACACCCCACACGATCGCCAGGTTCACACCGCTGAGTGCTGCGTCGAGCTCGGCCATATTGATGTGCATAGCCGCCTTTGCCTCGGGTCGCAGCCAGCTGGCGTCCTCTTCCACCCCACCGGCCGCATCAGCCAGCACGACCCCCGCCGCGATAGAACTGGCATCAGTCCAGACCGTGAGGGCGTCGCCCCGCAGACACCACGGGCCCCGTGCCGGGTCGGCGGCGTTCAGCCGGTCGGCTACGTGGCTCACCTGCTTTCGCAACGTCGTGTCAGTGATCGAGTCATCCCAACCGGCTGACAAGGCGTTAGCGCGCCGCTTGAACCAAGCGCCCGCCGGGCGCAGCCAGCCTGCCACCGGGAGATGCGACACGAGCTGCCCGCACCAAGCGAACACAGCCCGTCTCGTCAGCACCTCCGGCGGCGGCGCTAGCGCCCCATCCCGGCACCACCGCAGCGCCCCGTCATCACCAGCGTCCACCCGCAGGCCGAGGAGACGGGCCCCTTCGGCCGCCCGCACCGGCGGCTTGCATTCGAGGCCGCACCGCGCGAAGTGCTCCACTACGCGTTCGGCACTGATGATGGACTCGTCCACCAACAGGTCGTCCACGTAGGGCAACACTCCACGCTCCAGGGCGGGGTCGCGGTCCAGTATGGCGCGGATCACGGCCTTCATGATCAATGGGGCGATATTGAGCCCAAAACCGACACGCGTCAAACAGAACCGCTGACCCCGCACCTGCACTATCTGGTACGACCACAGCCGTTCGGCTACACGGAGTTGGAGGTAGGCTCACCGCAAGTCCACCACTGCCACGCAGCGTCCGTGTCGCCGCCAGCGTCGCAGCTGGTCCGCACACACGTCTGCGTCTGCAGTGTGGGCCGCGACATAGCCGTTCAATTCCCTGTAGTCGAGCACAGGACGAACCTTGTGCTTGCACGGCTGCTGCACCGCCATCAACGGGATCAAGCCACGGGCCGGTCCGTCCGTCTCCTCGTCCCACGGGCGGAGCCAGCCTTCAGCGATCCATAAGTCCAGTTCGGCGTCATACGCATCCTGTGCTGCTGCTGGCACCGCGTACTACGCCGTCCTGTTCTCCAGTCTCGCCGGACCGACCCCATCTGCCCATTTCCACGCCGCAGTCCACATCCTCTCTCGCCCATCGAACTGCACCACAAAATCCGTCGTCTCCACATGCACGTCCTGAGGCGCCGGTTCGCCTCCCGCGGTCGCGCCACCGCACACAGCAACATCCGCGGCGGTCCGCACCGTGACCCCGCCCAACGCTTCCACCCCCGTCATACCCAGGAGCATATCCACCCCCAACGGCCGACACGGCACCACCAAGGCGCTGACCACCACCTGTTTCCCGTGAAACCGAACCGTCACGTCTGCGGTTCCCACACACCGCATGGACCCACCGTCCACCAGCCGAACCCACGATGAACACGGCACCCAGTCCGTGCAACACCCCGTGAATACCAACACACTGGTACAGCCGGTGTCCACTAGCACGTGCCGTGCAACACCCTCCACCTCCATGACAACCACTGGCAACGCGCTCACGTCGCGGGAGACGACGCTGGCGCTGACAGCACGCCTCCCGCGTCGTTTCCCGCCCGTCGCGGGCAGGCAGCCGCCAGGTGAGTCGTCGCGCCGCACGTCCAGCAGCGTCGGACGGCCGAGCGGGCCGTACGGGGGGCCGGCACCGGACTTCGTGGGTCCGGTTTGGCACGCACGCCCGCGGCCTGCGCTGGCTCGTCGGTCACGTCGGTCACGACGCTGCGGGTTCGCTCCACGATGCTCCGCAGATCCAGCCGCTCGCGCGCGCGCCCGCGCGAACCAGTTGACGAACGGCCGCCGGTAGTCCGTCGACGAAGGCGCACGTCAGCAACGCCTCATCGCCTGCGCTCCCGATTAGGGTCAGAAGACGACGCAGTGACGCCAGGTAGACGTCCACGGACTCGCCCGGCTTCAGACGTCGGTCCTTGAGCGTCTTGTACGCTGTTTGACGATCCATCGCGAAGGCGTGGTACAGCGCGTCACGAACTGCCGTCGCCGACCGCCGCGCCTCCACCGCCAGCTCCGCCCACACCTCAAACGCGCCACCAGTCAGCCGCGTCGGGGCCACAGCGGTGACGTCCACCCCGCGCATTTCGCACAGCAGCTCCATGCGCGTCCACCACTCCACCACGTTCGGCGCTCCGTCGTACTCCGCAACGCACCGAGCGTCGAAGTGCCGGAATCCACTTGCACCTGCACCACTGGACGACGCCTCAACTGCCGCGTCGTCCACCACAGCGTCCACCTCGGGTCCTGGCATCGTAAGACAGAAAGCAAAAAGGCCGAAATAGCTTGTAGTGACCAAAATGAAAAACGTCCGTATGCCGGGACCCGGGTATTGCCAGAGCCGACAGCAGACTGCCCGGGAACACGATGCGCGGCCGCCGGCGCCGGCTTTCCCCGCCCCCTCACTCGACTCAGCCGGAACTCGCGGGCGTGGCGGACGCTCATTGGGCCACGTCGGCCGCCCACGCGGCCGTCAGCTGAGCGTCCCGAGCCCCTTCCGCGACTGCGCCGCCTTACTACTCCTACAGCATACTAGCACCCTCAACGGGAAATACGCGGGTTTTATCCAGTTTCTAGTACGACTCCTTGTATCTAGGGTTTATCTGCAAGCGTTATCGCCTAAAGCTTTTGATATCAATATTATTCGGTTTTACAGCACCAGTTTGCTCTCCCGTCCAGTCGTTTTTGATCCTTCCAAGTCATTCCTTCCTTCAACTAAACATTCCAGACATGAACTATAAAGATACATCGAAGGGCATTCAGTATTAACAAGAATTGGTTTAGTCAATTATTCTACTTTTTTAATGGACAAGTTTCTTGGTGGTGAGAATAAGATGATTTTAGACAAATCGTTTTGGTATAATTTTCCTTAATCCATTATATATAGGCGGCGAGTGGCAAATCAGTCGGTGCACGAAATTCCTACTCATGCTCTTTGTTGTGATTATTTGTTACTTATGCGGTGCGAGCATGTCAGGAGGGTCAGATATGAATTCATAAACTTTGTTGACATCGATTGAGTATATGCTTTTGTTACTATTTTATAAGTTGGCTTATAACCGTATCCTTCGCTAATTTATTCATAGCACCGATTTGTTATCTGGTAGTCATTCATTGGCTGCCAGATACATAAAAACATAAAGACATAAAATATTAGTGCAACTATGAGACACAAGGGCCCTTCTTGGCTGCACTCTGTACACTGAACCAGTTTCCCACCAAATCTGTCAATCAGCCCTCCCTGTAATACTGAAAAGCAAGCCCTCTATTCTTATAATGATTGTCTATGCTGTTTTTAAAGATGGTCAATGTGCTGCTACTGAAAATGTTTTCTGGCAGCTGGTTCCAGTGTTCCACTGCCCTGTTGGTGAAGAAGGTCTGCCTTAACCTTGTTCTGCTGTGGTTAACTTTAACTTTGAATTTATGACCCTTAATTGCATCATTTCTGTTCAATTCAAACATTTCCACAAGAGATCCCCTCTCCAGACCATGGGCAAATGTAAAGACCGCGATGAGATCTCCTCTCAGCCTTCTATATCTAAGTGAAAACATATTCAATTTCTTCAATCTTTCCTCACATGCCAGGTTGCTTATGCCATTAACCACTTTTGTAGCCCTCTTTTGTACTCTCTCTAAAAGCCAACAATCTTTTTCATAGCTAGGATACCAAGCTTGGATGCAGTATTCCAAATGTGGCATGACATATGCACAGTAAAGCTTCCTGATGACTTCCTCACTTCTGTATGATACATTCCTATTTATTGCCCCTAGCATTCTCAGTGCCTTCTTCCTGGCTTCCTTGGTCTGTTCTGGTGCCCCCAATTTTGTGTTTAGAATAACACCTAAATCCTTCTCCTGTTGAGTCACGGATAGCACTTCGCCACACATCAAGTATGGAGCCTTCATATGCTGCTTACCTACATGCATGATTTTGCACTTATCAAAATTAAATTTCATTTGCCATTCTTCGGACCACTTGACAAGTTCGTCTAAGTCCTTTTTGCAGCGAGATATGCTCATCTGACCTGTTATTGCCCTTAAGACCTTCAAATCATCCGCAAATTTCAAAACTTTACTGCTTAGGCCACTTTCAATGTTATTTACAAATATAATGAACAGTAGTGGCCCCAATGCTGACCCCTGGGGGACTCCGCTAAGAACATTTTGCCATGATGACTTTGTACCATTTAGCATCACTCTTTGCTGTCTATCTGAAAGCCACAACTCTATCCATTTTAAGATGCTACCTGCAATACCATGGGACAGAAGCTGTATCATTAATCGTTTATGGGGTACCTTGTCAAAGGCCTTACTAAAGTCAAGATATGCTACATCAACCTGATTTCCTGATCAAATTGTTCTGTGGCGAAGTTAAAAAAGTCCAAGAGATTTGTGAGACACGATCGTCATTTTCTAAACCCATGTTGAGTATTTTGAATCAATCTGCTACCTTCCAGATAACTAATTATTCTATCCTTGATAATTGGATTCGAGTACCTTGCAGACTAGGGATGTGAGACTTACTGGCTTATAGTTTACAACCTTTTCATCTTTCTTCTTTCTTGAAAATAGGATCTACATTTACCCTTTTCCAATCGGTTGGAATTTCATTTTGTGAAACTGATCTACAAAATATTATACTAAGTGGAAACGCCAGCTCCTTTTCAGTTTCCCGCAACACCCTAGCATAAATTTCATCAGGTCCTGCTGCCTTGCTTGGCTTTATTTTCCTGATATGATTGTAAACAGCATCACTATCAATGAAATCAACATCATTTATCATATCACATATCACTGAACTATGGTGTACGGTCGGCAGATTGGTCATATCTTCCAATGTAAACACTGATTTAAACTGCTTGCTCAGATCCTCAACCATCTCACTATCCTCACCGAATGTAGTCCCGTTTACTTCCAGTGGACCAATTGTGCTAGAAACCTTATCCTCAGCTCGTAGAAACTAAAGAACTTTTACTGTCCCCATTACAGTTCCTAGCTAAATCCAGTTCTTTTGCTCGCTTTGCTGCTCTGTTTTTTTTTTGCTTTACTGTGTCTCTAGCTTTTCGATACGCCTTTTAGATTAACGACATTTCCAGCTTCTTTTAAGGAGTCTAAATGCAGTTCTGTTAGCTTTAATTGCTTTTATCAAGTCTGGTGTAAGCCATACTGGCTTTCCTACCCTTCTTTTGCGTCTTTGTTTCGGGGGACATAGCCTAATCTGAATTTCCTTCAAGTAAGATTTGAACTTTTCCCACAAATATACCATAGAGCTGAATGCAGTCCGCACCCAAATCCAGAAAGCGTATTGCAATTTGCAAACTTCAGAATAACGCAGTCGACTGGGCACCCACAGGAACGGACCTTGATGCCCATCAGATGAAGTGTTTCCGGGTGGGTCATAAATGGAAAGATGGCAATGGTGCGAAAAGAAAGTGAAGGAGGAGATTGAAGAACAGATTTTGAGTCGGAACAAAGGACGCCATTGTGCGTGGGGTGACAAATTGAACGGTTGCGGACACATCAGACGGCAGTGAAAATAGCGTGTAATTCGGCGATGAAAATGGAGGTCGCGTTTGGCAAGCGATAGTAGTTTTGTATATGGCCTGAAATAGTGGCATTTCCTGTGTGATTTGCATCCTTTGACCCGTCGGCGAAAACAAAGTAAATGTGACGATAACGAGAGCGAAAGTGGTGGGATTCTTGCTTCACGCATTCTGGATTAAAGATGCGATTACGGAGTGGTGATGAGATGAAAAATATATGTCCTTCGGTCATCTGCCGCGATGGTGTGATTGGTGGAGGAAGAGCAGCAATATGAAGGCATATTTTAATATTGAGTTATGAAGAAAAAATATGTTTTGATGCATGAAGCTATAAGTAAGTCGGTTTGCTTTTCGGCAGGATCTAGATATTCGTGGTGTAGATTTGTGAGAACTTGTAAAGATGCGTGTGTGAGGTCGTGGTCTTTAAATTTAGATTTTGCCAGTATACTGAATTGTTGGTTCCATTCTTCTGAGTGCTAATGGTGGAGTTATTGATTCGATTAGTCACGGTGATGGGGACGCGTGGCCATTGCACCGAGTGCTATGCCGCTAAGATTATTTTGCATGATGTCCAAAATGTTTAAAGCCCGAAGTACTGTCACCTGCGTAAACGATGGGACCATATTATATGATGGGAAGAACTAATGATTTGTACAGTAGTTAAAGTGTGTAAGCAGTGGATACGAATGATAAGACGTAATGCAGCGACATAAATTGAGTCAACCCAAGGCATTAGGCTGAACGTGTTTATAGTGTTGATGCATAGAAAGCCCTACGATCAAATAATACCAAGAAACTTAAAGCCAGATACCGAAGGCGTATCAGGTAACAGGGTGAAATGGAGTTTCTGGACGTGGGGTTAGAGGCGATTTGCTGAATATCATAGTGGCAGATTTTGAAAGGCGAAAAAGAAATGAAACCGTATTTGATTGTAGCAAATTGTGCTGTCATCTGCTAAAGGGAACGTGATATCAGAGGTGGCACGTCGACGGAGATATCTCGTCGATGATGATGTTGAAATAAAACTGGGAATAAACAGGTTCCCTGTGGTAATCCGTTTGCATAGAATGTAACTCGGAAGTTTCTGATCTGCACAGTAGATGGAAATGACGGGAGGCAGACAAAAATACCATCAAATAATGAGCAAAGAGAAACTCATATTGACGCCAATGTGAAAGAAGTTTGGAAATGAATGCGGGTTTGTACACCATATCTAACATGCTTTGCTAATGTCCACAAAAATATATAATAGTGCATTGATGTTTTTAAATAATAAAGCGAATGTCAGTTTCTAATCAGATGAGATGATCTAATGTGATGTGTCCTTGACGAAAGCCGGATTGAATTAGTATTGATAAAGATGTCATTTGTTTCTAGATACCAGGTCCAGTCTTTTTATAATCATGCGTTCAAAAAATTTCCCAGGCAACTGGTGAGGACGATGCGTTCGAAAATTGTTTGAGTTGCTGTGATTTTTTGCCGGGTTTGGTACGGGAATGATGAGGAGCACCTTCTGGATTCCTGGAAGAGTAGCCTGAGCAATCCTGAAATAAATGTAATAATAATGCAATGTTTCGTGTCGTCGGAAACATGTCTGAAAGAACGTCACCCAAATTATCCGGATTAACAAAATAACAAGCATTATCGGCGAAGGAAATATAAATATTTATTCTGAAATTTGAATGGGGACATGCATCCTTCGGTATTTGTCGCGAGTACAGTGTTGCAAATCGGTGTCCAAGCGTGTTGTGTACGTAGTAAAATTCCGGCCTGCAAATATTCTCAGAGCTATTGTGGGCCATGGATTCCGCTAATGCGTTTACTGTTGCCTGTAGGTCGGTAATTGTGGTGTTCTGGATTTTGAGAGCCGGGGAGATTTAAATGGGGTGCGTCCAGATAACCGGCGGATTAATTTCTCGATTTGGCTTTTAGAGACGTTTGAAGGTGAGTTGTAAATGTGAAGTCCATGATCGGCGCCTTGCATCGCGAATGCTACGGCTGGTTCGAGCGCCGTTCCTGGTTTCGGTGAAGTAAATCTGTGTGAATCGGGGATGTCTGAGGCATTTTCGAAATGCTCTTTTCTAACTGCAATTGCCCCTTCTACTTCTGGACACCACTCAGGGTACTGTAATTCTCCTGGGTAAATGGTCTCGTGGTGGAATTGCAATAGATGCTGCTTGGACAAATATATTTGTAATCTGGTTGATGTTTTCGACGGGAGAATGTTGGGGTTCTATTGAAGATGTGAAAGTTCTTGAAAAGCTGTCTAATCGGCCCTCTGAAATTTTACAACGAGTTATAAAACTGGGTGTGGTATCAGGTGCTGTTGAAAATGTGGCTGTTAATTTGATGGGGTAGTGGTCGCTGTCGTGAATGTCGGTGTCAACTGTCCAGTAAAAATAATTGGCCAGGAGTCGGGGAGCATATTGTTAAATCAATAGCTGTTTCTGTATCATGTCCATGATAAAAAAGGTTGGTTCTCCGGTGTTAGGGCGTACTAAATTGTGTCGGTCTAAAATTTGTTCAATGGTGTGGCCTCGAGTGTCTCTATGTGTACGTGCTTCATCGCAGGCTGGACTATGTACATGAAAATTTCTGAGTAATATGAATGGGTTCTAGAAATGTGTTATCGGGTTTGGTAGTTGTGGAAAAAGGTGTGTTGTCAGTATGTGGTGGAATAT
Organism: Imbricaverruca yamaguchii; assembly: GCA_034440575.1. NCBI lineage: Eukaryota > Metazoa > Arthropoda > Thecostraca > Neoverrucidae > Imbricaverruca > Imbricaverruca yamaguchii. Next base: position 337,533 of record JAOTOL010001178.1, read on the forward strand.
AAATGGAGCATGCATCTATATCCCTGCCGTGTAAGCGTAAATTGCAAGCTACTGCTTGTAAAGGTGAATTAAGTGTAATTGTGTGTATGTGTAGAACCATTGTTGATGTTAAGTGCTGTACTGCCACTGCGATGAGGTCCACGGACCTCGTCGTAACGGTTGGTTGGTTGGTTGGTTATTGGGGTTTAGGGGCGCATCAACTACATCGGTCATGTAGCGCCCAATCGTGTGAAGTCGTGACGACACTGTGAGTAATTGAAGAGAGTGAAATTATATGTACCGGTGGGTACGAATCGTTTTTTTCCCTAATGTCGACCCCCGCTCTCTTCCGTATGCAGTAGCCTATCCTATTTGGCTACACACTGTTACAGGCTCAATTGCTATCGGGCTTTCCCATCCCCAACTATTCAAGAGTTAGAACAGCCAGCTTTGGGAATGCCCCCAGGATGCTCAATATACATGTCATTACTCTCCACAGCTCCAGTTCACTATAACTATTTGCATCTTTTTATTTGTTTTTTTTTTCAGATAGACCACCACCAGTTATTAGTAGAAGTAGCCCTAGGGAGCACCTCAGCTAGGTAGCAAAGCTAGGGTAACGCCAAGGAACTCCTGAGGCCACAAAGTGAAAAGTGTTATGAGGGGAAAAGTGTACATACATGTGCACTCTCACACAAATATGTGTGACAGTGTCTCAGCATATCCACACATGAAACATGTATAACTAAACTTACTTCACATACATAAATACATGCACTCACACATACATACAAATATATATAATATACACATATACTAGCATGTACATACATAATTATACACTGATATGCATCCATGCACAACCATGCACACAAACATGCACACAGTAGCACACGGGTGAAATCACATGCAATTAATCATATAGGTACAAATGCATCATCCATATGCATTTACATTTTTGTCCAGCTTTACTCATACATACGTATCATACATATCAACCTACATATATCTTCTCCTTTTGTAATGCGAAATTGTTAATTTTCTAACCATTTAGCTTGAGATGTATAAGTCAATAAAATATGTTCTGATAACAGATTTTATATCTTCTTTCTTATAAGTTTAATGATTACAGGAGGAAATTTTGTACCAATGAGTAGTAATCAAAGTTCTTGGTGCTATAAATTGATATGGAATGAAGTCTATAGGTTTTTGATGAAAATGGTACATGGAAATGTTTAGCATGCCTAAAGTTACTTGGTGATGAGTATTTGAACATATTCATTATAGTGATTGGTAATGTTTGATTACGAAATCTGTGAAGTAGTAGCATGTTCTATTCTTGTACAATATGAGGGAACTTCAATATGTTATATTTGACAAATAGTTCATTTGTAGGATATAAATAGTGTTGATTATCTATGATTCGTAACGCCCTGTTTTGTATGTTAACAATTATGTCTAATCGTGTTGGAAGATTGGTTCGCCATATTAATGCACAATAGTTGAAATATAGAAGAATCCAAGTATTATATAGATATTTCAATTCACGACTTGTGATAAAGAATTTTGCCCTTCCCATTATTCCTAGAATTCTACTTTAGTTTTGTAGCAACATATGCTATGTGAAACTTCTATGTTAATTTTTCATCAACTATTACTCCAATATGTGTGATTTGCTGTTTCCTATGAACTATTTGAGAATTTATTTCTATATTTAAGTCAACACAAGGCATGCTGGAATAAATTTGGTAGTTTGTTTTGTTGACATTAAGTGATAATCTATTAGTCTAAAACCAGTTAGTCATTACTGATACATTGGCATTAGCTTTTATTTGTAATTCCTCAATATTCGTAGCTTTGATCATGACAGCAGCATCATCAGCAAATAAATAGAATGTTCCATCTAAAGGACTACCCAAATCATTAATGAGTATAAGGAAGAGTAGTGGACCGAAGATAAAGCAAGCCTGTGGAGCTCCCATAAAGATGCACTCCGCATCTGAGACTACATCCCAGTAATTTGAGTTTGCCTGATAATGATGTTTTAAATAAGACCGCAATATTTTGAGCAGAGTTCCTGATATGCCAATATGTTGTATTTTTTAAAGTAAAATGTCAATGCTCACAGTAGTCAAAGGCACTTTTAAAGTCAATATAGAGACCACATGTAAGTTCTTTCTTTTCCAAAGATGTTGTAATTTGGTCATGCATGTGGGCAATCGGCATGTAGGTGCTATGTTTTTTTAAAAATCAAAATTGGAGAGTACTGAGTATATTATTCAGCTCTAGATATGATAAGAGGTAAGAATATACATTTATTCAAGAATTTTTAAGACAAAATTATAGCATAGAAATTGACCTATAATTTGTGAATTTGTTCAATTCTCCTGATTTTAAATACAGGGATAACTATGGCTTGTTTTAGTTGTTTAGGAAAAACTCCACTTCTGAAACAGAGGTTAAAGAAGTGGGTGATTTCATGTCAAAATGTTTGTATATGTCAGTAAGAGAGTTTTGTGCTGATGCCATCAGCCCCTCCTGCAACAGTGTTCAGTGACTTTATAATTGTTTCGACTTGGATTTCATCAGTATACATTTGTTTCTTCCAAATTAGCATAGTCATGCCCTGCAATATATTCTATTGGGTCTTTGTTAGAAATAGTGATATTCCTTTCTAGCCAACGGTTGAAAAGAAATTGTTGAAGGCATTAGGGATTTGGTCTGTTTGATATTCATTTATCTTCTTTATCTAACATGGTTTCTGGGATTTTTTGCTTTGTACTATGTTTAT